>JAGIQG010000033.1:15245474-15657974 GCA_024679065.1 Sphyrna mokarran | reverse complement strand
AACCACCATGCCACCGAGCCCTCCCCCAGTCACTGGGTGAAAACTAAGATACCGGTCAGGAAGAAGTGGAGGAAATGTGTGAACAGCAGATCCTTCTCCCTCTTTCCCATCCTGTAGTTGAGAAATCGACTCGGTCCTGGTTGCAGAGGGTGAGTGGGGAAGTCACGTGGGGGATTATTTACTTACTGGTCTCCTTGTTCTGGGCACTTTGTGTGGGTGTGAGTGGGAGGGCGTGGAATTTTAACCTGGTGTAGGATGGCCAATATTGACTTGTCTCTTGACTAACAGAAAAGATAACGGACTCTCCATTTACATCATCATCCAATGTTAAAATTAACATCTGTGCCTCAGCCAGCCCAACATTTCTCCAATTGGAAGGTGTGAAGCTTTGTGCTGTTGCTCTGTGACGGAAAGTGTTGAACGATTCCACACTTGCTGAGTTTTACTTATCATCCGCGCTCTTCAAATTACACATCCAGCAGGATAATCCCCACGGCAACGACAAGTTTCCTGTTTAATATTCTGTTTTTAAAGTTTAGTTTATTAGTGACACAAGTCGGTTTACATTAACACTGCAATGCAGTTACTGTGAAAATCCCCTAGTTGCCACACTCCTGTTTGGGTACACTGAGGCAGAATTTAGCACGGCCGATGCACCCTAACCAGCAGGTCTTTCGGACTGTGGGAGGAAACCCAGAGCATCTGGATGGAAACCCACGCAGACATGGGGAGAATGTGCAAACTCCACACAGACAGTGACCCGAGGCTGGAATTGAACCCAGGTCCCTGATGCTGTGAGGCAGTAGCGCTAACTACTGTGCAACCACATCACTCCTGAAAAGAGATATATTTAAATGAGCCAATAACAGAAAATGCTGGAAAACCTCTGATATTGTCTGTGGGGAGAGAATAGAACCAACATTCCGAGTCAGGATGATCCTTTGTCAGGCTTACTGAGATTTTCCAGCATTTCCTGTTTTTGTTTTAGATTCCAGCGTCTGCAGTAATTTACCTTTATCTATTTAAATGAATCACAAGGAAAGGTGAAACACTATTGTTTTCGATCGATTACTTTAGCTTTCTCAGTTTCTGGTAAAAGGTCGTCAAAAACCTGATGGACTCAGTTGCTACAGGAACATAATAATTAAACAACACAAAATACCTTCCGCACAACAGCACAGGTCGAAGGTCACACAAGTATTGGGAGAGTGGATTGAGAATTTGGATGGGAAGGAAGGCTTTGAAGTTCGGAGTGGGGGAGGGGCTATCGTTATAAGGTTGGGTGGCAACGGTGGCACAGTGCTTGGCACTGCTGCCTCACAGCGCCAGGGACCCAGGTTCAATTCCAGCCTCAGGCCACTGTCTGTGTGGAGTTTGTACATTCTCCCCATGTCTGCGTGGGTTTCCTCCAGGTGCTCCGGCTTCCTCCCACAATCCAAAATGTGCAGGCTAGCTGGATTGGCCGTGCTAAGTTGCCATTTTATGTTCCCAAGATTTAGATTTCATAGATTCATACAGTGCAGAAAGAGGCCATTTGGCCCATCGAGTCTGCACCCAACCACAATCCCCCCCCCCCCAACCACCCAGGCCCTATCCCCATATTTACCCACTAACCCCCTCTATCCTAAGATTCCTAGGGACACTAAGGGGCAATTTAGCATGGCCAATCAACCTAGCCAGCACATCCGGGAGGAAACCGGAGTACCCGGAGGAAACCCACGCAGACATGAGGAGAATGTGCAAGCTCAGTCACACAGACGGTGACCCGAGCCAGGAATCGAACCCAGGTCCCTGGAGCTGTAAAGCAGCAGCGCTGACCACTGTGCTACTATGCCAACCTGTAGATTGGGGATTAATAGGGTCAATATGTGAGGTTACAGGAATAGGGCCTGGGTAGGATTGCGGTCAGTGCAGGCTCAATGGGCTGAATGGCCTCCTTCTGCAGTGTCTATGGATTCTATGAGGGATTAGCTGCAGCAGCACATGTTTAATTAGATATCCTGTGGATTAGTGCTTCTAATTTATTTTGGGTTCAATAAGCATGACCGAATTATTTTCAAAATGCTTCACTGGGAAAACATCCAGCAAGGGCCTCTCTGATTTCAGAACCAACCTTTATTCAGGCACTTTGATCTGAGCTCTGTTGGAGGCAGCAACAATCCATAAGCTTCAGACATCCACTTCCCACAATACAAACATTGGGAATTAGGAGCAGGAATAGGCCCATTCTGCTATCCCATTCAATAAGATCCGATTGTTTAAATTTTGTTTTAAAGTCTGTTTATGAACATCACAAGTAGGCTTACATTAACACTTCAATGAAGTTACTGTGAAAATCCCCTAGTTGCCACACTCCAATGCCTTGTTCAGGGAGCGAGAATTTAGCATGGCCAATGCACCCTAACCAGCATGTCTTTCAAACAGTGGGAGGAAACTGCAGCACCTGGAGGAAACCCACGCAGACACAGGGAGAATGTGCAGTCTCCACAAGAAGTGAGGCAGCAGCACTAACCATTGTGCCACTGTTCTGTACAGAGTTATCTAAATAGGGAGAATGTGCAGGGTTGTAGGGAGAATGGTGCAAATGGTGACAGGGTCCCGGGTTTGATTCCTGGCTTGGGTCACTTGTCTGTGCAGAGTCTGCACGTTCTCCCCGTATCTGTGTGGGTTTCCCCTGGGTGCTCCTCCCACACTCTAAAGATGTGCGGGTTAGATTGATTGGCCGTACTAAATTAGTGTCCCTTAGTGTCTCTCTTAGTGTCAGGAGGAACTAACTCGGGTAAATATGTGGGGTTACAAAAGTAGGACTTGGGTGGAATTGTTGTTGGTGCAGGGTCAATGGGCTGAATGGCCTCTTTCAGCACTGATTCTGATTCAGTACTGACCGTGATAGGAAATTGAAGAGACATTCTTTTTCTCTATCCTTTCTATGGATTGTGTGTGCCGTTGAACTGAGTAGCTTGTCACACCATCTCAGAGGGACATTGAGAGTCAACCAATTGCTATGGATCTGGAGTCACATGTTGGCCAGACCGGGTAAGGGCAGCAGATTTCCTTCAGTAATTAATGCTCTAAAGAACATTCGTTAACAAGATAAGTTTTTCTGACCATGGTCATCAGTAGACTTTTAATTCCAGATTTTATTAATTGAGTGTAAATTCAACTGCCCTGTGGTGGGAATTGAACATGATTTCAGGGCTTGAGTTTGGGCCCCTGGGTTGCGAGTCCAGTGGCATTACCATTACACCACCATCACCCCACATGCAGTTGCTGTGAAGTTTCCTACCTCAAGCTGGTTGGATGGGCATTGGCTGGTGTGCCCATGATGTGGTGTGAGCATTGAGATAGTGGTACAAATTTACACATTCGGCTCGCAAGGAACAGTTGTCCACCCGGTGAGAACTCCAACATGTTAACCAATGAGCGAGGGAAAGGGAAGGTTATATCACCCCTTAGTGTCCCAAGATGTGTAAGCTGGGTGGATTGACCATGCTAAATCACTCCTTAGTGTCCAAAGATGTGTAAGTTAGGTGGATTGACCATGCTAAATCACCTCTTAGTGTCCCAAGATGTGTAAGTTAGGTGGATTGACCATGCTAAATCACCTCTTAGTGTCCCAAGATGTGTAAGTTAGGTGGATTGACCATGCTAAATCACTCCTTAGTGTCCAAAGATGTGTAAGTTATGTGGATTGGCCATGCTAAATCACTCCTTAGTGTCCAAAGATGTGTAAGTTAGGTGGATTGACCATGCTAAATACCTCTTATGGTGTCCCAAGATGTGTAAGTTAAGTGGTTGACCATGCTAAATCACTCCTTAGTGTCCAAAGATGTGTAAGTTAGGTGGATTGGCCATGCTAAATCACTCCTTAGTGTCCAAAGATGTGTAAGTTAGGTGGATTGACCATGCTAAATCACCTCTTAGTGTCCCAAGATGTGTAAGTTAGGTGGATTGACCATGCTAAATCACTCCTTAGTGTCCAAAGATGTGTAAGTTAGGTGGATTGACCATGCTAAATCACCTCTTAGTGTCCAAAGATGTGTAAGTTAGGTGGATTGACCATGCTAAATCACTCCTTAGTGTCCCAAGATGTGTAAGTTAGGTGGATTGACCATGCTAAATCACTCCTTAGTGTCCAAAGATGTGTAAGTTAGGTGGATTGACCATGCTAAATCACTCCTTAGTGTCCAAAGATGTGTAAGTTAGGTGGATTGACCATGCTAAATCACCTCTTAGTGTCCCAAGATGTGTAAGTTAGGTGGATTGACCATGCTAAATCACTCCTTAGTGTCCAAAGATGTGTAAGTTAGGTGGATTGGCCATGCTAAATCACTCCTTAGTGTCCAAAGATGTGTAAGTTAGGTGGATTGACCATGCTAAATCACCTCTTAGTGTCCCAAGATGTGTAAGTTAAGTGGATTGACCATGCTAAATCACTCCTTAGTGTCCAAAGATGTGTAAGTTAGGTGGATTGGCCATGCTAAATCACTCCTTAGTGTCCAAAGATGTGTAAGTTAGGTGGATTGACCATGCTAAATCACTCCTTAGTGTCCAAAGATGTGTAAGTTAGGTGGATTGACCATGCTAAATCACCTCTTAGTGTCCCAAGATGTGTAAGTTAGGTGGATTGACCATGCTAAATCACTCCTTAGTGTCCAAAGATGTGTAAGTTATGTGGATTGGCCATGCTAAATCACTCCTTAGTGTCCAAAGATGTGTAAGTTAGGTGGATTGACCATGCTAAATTGCCCCTTAGTGTCGGAGGGGTGGGGGGGAAATTAGTTGGTTAAATATGTGATCTTACAGGGACAGAGCTTGGGCAGGATTGTGTTCGGTGCAGACTCGAAGGGCCCAATGGCCCCTTTCTCCACTATAGGATTCTATGATTCTAGATTATCCAGTGCCTTCTTTTTGGAGAGAAGTCCTCACTTTTTTTTAATGTTTAAAATTGTCGATTTGTCCTGATACTAATTCACAGGGTTTTTTAAAATTTTGTAGCCATTCATTAGTAAGAGAATGTTGATATGCCTTTATGCTTATCTTCACTGACCATTGCTTCAATCTCTGTGTCACAAAGAGATAACGCCACGGAAATCTTTGAAAGTCTCAGATCTCACCGAGAGAGTACAGCTGAGGAATTACTAACCCCCGAGGGTGCGAATGATGATAAACAGCAAAGCTGCCTGTATGACTCACTCCTGCTGTATTCGTATTCAGAGCTTGACAGGCACCTAAGACTCCAGTGGCATATAAATTAGGCAGCGGGAACCTCCTGGCAGCAACAGTCTGAACATCCTTTCTGGTCGTGGATACATCAACTGGTTTCAACCTGGCATTTTCGTGGCGTTCGCCTCGTTGACCTGACTGGATTTTCCCCACCCCACGAAGGAAGGTTCACCAACAGAAAATGAAAGTTCCATTTATTCCTGGAATATCGCTATTGCCTTGAAGAAAGTGAAGATGGACCTTCCTCTTGCAGCCCAGGTGCGATGTGGGAATCTCTGGCTAGCTCCAGCATTTGTTGCCCATCCCTAACTGCCCCTGGCGGTGAGCTACCTTCCTGAACCACAGCAGTCCCTCAGACGTGGTTACACCCTATTGTGATGTGAGTCTAACTTTCAGAGTATTTTTAAAAAATTCATGATCACAGCCTTGGGTGGTCAGGAGGAGAAAGAAAAACTGTGGGCTGATCCAGGATTTTCATTTTCAGTTTGAGTCTGCAGGCTTGAGTTTTTGGGTTTGTAAATCTAACCTTTTTGTTGTTGTGAAGGGCATGCTGTGTTTTTTTTAAAATAACTTTTACTTTTTAAAAAAAAACCTTACACAAGGAGTGTTTTCCCTCTTTCTCTGTTATGAAAATTCTGTTGTTTTCCTGAAGGGTGAAAGTGTGCAGTTTTTGGAGGGTCTCTCTGGTGTTTTGGGAAGCTGTCTTGCCTTCAAACTGTTCTGAGTCTCAAAAGCATTTGACTGCAAAATTCAACTAAAGGCCTCAATTCCATTATCACATGGGCCTTAGTCTATGGTGTGTTGAATCTGTTTATCAAAGTTGGTTTAACTGGGACAGCTTATATATATTTTCATGAAAGGTTATACATTATAGTAGTTGTATTGTCACTTGCTTGTAATTGATAAATATTCTTGCTAATTTTCTTCCTATACATGTTTACTATATTCTTAAACAAACATTGATAAAAGCTCCCTAGGGGGGTCACTTGAATTATACCTGAAGTGAAACATCTCATGCTCAGCTAAATTCTAGATGCAAAACTTATGACTCAGGTGGACTTCGTAAACACTTTGGAGTTTCTAACCTGAACAATAACATAGCGCTATGAGGGAGTTTATTTTTTATTCCTTTGTGGGACATGGACGTCACTGGCTGATCAGCACTGGCCTTGGGTAACTAACTGTATGGAGTCTGCACATTCTCCCTATGTCTGCTTGGGTTTCCTCAGGGTGCTCTGATTTTCTCCAAAGATCATAGAATCCCCAGTTGAGAGTCAACCACATTGCTGTGGCGATGGAGTCACATGTAGGCCAGACCAAGTAAGGATGGCAGATTTCCTTCCCTAAAGGACATGAGGGAATCAGATGGGTTTTTCCGACAATAGTTTAATGGTCATCGGTGGATTCTTAATTCCAGATATTTTTTATTGAATTCAAATTCCACCCTCCGCTATGGCGGGATTCAAACCCCCCCAGAACATTATCTGAATTTCTGGATTAATAATCTAGCAATAGTACCACTGGGCCATCGCCTTCCCATATTTCCAGAAGTTCCAGGATTTTAACCCAGCAACAGTGAAGGGATAACAATCTGGTTTTTGTTTCAAATTTTTTGCTGCTGTTTCCCATCCCACTGATAAGAGGTCCGGGTTCATGGTGTGAGGTCAGAGGAAAGCTGGAGATGAGATATTTAAAAGACAACAATTGCCACAACAGACACAATACCCTTCCAAAGTGAAGAGCAGAAAGGTGAGCCAGGAAGAGAGTTGACTGGGAGCAATTGGAGACTAGGGAAAAGAATTGGTTTTCAGGAAGTTTTGAAACAGAGATAGAGAAGCTGGAAGTCTTAGAGAGTGAATGGGTCAAAGCAGCTCTATCTATGATGACAGGAAGATGGACAATTGGCCAAAATAGGATGGTCAAGGGATTGAGGAGATTTAGGAAGGAATCCAAATTATAGAATCATAGAATTCTACAGTGCAGAAGGAGGTTATTCAGCCCATTGAATCTGCACCAACTACAATCCCACCCAGACCTTATCCCCATAATCCCAAATATTGGTGAATGTCCGATGGGACCTTCCCACTGGGGTGTATCGGGAAACCCGCTGGAGGCCGCCATAAAACAGATTTATGTCCGGTTGATGGGATGCACGTAAAAGAGAGACCAGAATCTCCCGCCTAATCCCAGTTCTCCAAGATGCCCTGGTGCATAACACAACTGGAATAGAATGGTGTGCAGAAGACAGGACTCACCTGAGCATTGCCTGATTCCAAAGTGCGGGGTGGAGTCCACCCACAAGCCTGGAACACCATGGAATTGGGCAAAGGGATTTGACAAAATAGCTCAAGATAACCAATTTCCACCCGTCAGTCAATCAGTCAGCAGCTTCCTTTTTTAAATAATTTGAGGAGATTCTGGCTTCACTGGAAGGCCAACATTTATTATCCATCCCTAATTGCCCTTGAGAAGCTGGTGCTGAGCTGCTCTCTTGTCTGTGCGGTGTAGATACAGGTATGTCAAAGACTAAAAATGTAAGATAATTAGCAAAAGAATTGGATGAAATATCAAGAATTATGTAAGCAGAGGGACACGGGAATCAATGATAGAAATAGATTTCAATTTAACTTTTAAATAGGAGTGGATGAAAATTAAAAAAGCCAATCCTAAAAGGCACAATGATCAGCACTGCTGCCTCACAGTGTCAGGGTTCAAATCTGGCCTTGGGTAATAACTGTATGGAGTCTGCACATTCTCCCCATGTCTGCATGGGTTTCCTCAGGCCGCTCCGATTTTCTCCAAAGATCATAGAATCCGCAGAGTGCAGAAATTTGGCTCATCAAGTCTGCACCAATAACAATCCTACCCAGGCCCTATCCTCATAACCCAATATATTTACCTCACTAATCCCCCTAACCTATGCATCCTGGGATACAAAGGGGTAATTTAGCATGGCCAATGCACCTAACTCACACATCTGTGGAAGAAAACCAGAGCACCTGGAAGAAACCCATACAGACACAGGGAGAATGTGCAAACTCCAAATAGACAGTGACCCAAGCCAGAAATTGACACTGGCGCTGTGAGGTAGCAGTGCTAACCACTGTGCCACCATGTTGGTGAGCTAGATTGGCCATGTTAAATTGTCCCTTTAGTGTCAGGAGGACTAGCAGGGGAAATACATGAGATTATGGGGATAGGGCCTGGTCGGGAGATTGTTAGTGCAGGTTCGATGGGCCAAGTGGCCTCTCCCGCACTGGGATTCTATGATTCTCTGAAAAGAATGGGTTGAGAGCTTTTCTGAGAGTTCCCATAAACATAATGGGCTGAATGGCCTCCGTTAGACAATCTACATTCCTAAATCAGTTTGAATGCTCAAAAAGCATTAACATCAGCATGGACCAAGAGGGCTGAATGGCCTCTTTCAGTGCTGTTGGTTACACTGGGAGGGTTAAAATCTCACGCCGCATCATTATGTGTTGCTTTGTGGGATCGTCACTTGTTGCTGAAGGCAGAATCTGCCTTTGCCTCACTGGGCAGCATCCCAGACCTCCCTGCCAGACCTAGAATCATAGAAATCCTGCCATTCGGCCCATCGAGCCTGCACAATTTTTCAGTGGGTATGGTGAGATGTGTGTGTATGTGGGGCGGGTGTGAGGAGGTGTGAGGGAGGGTGAATTTGGAGAGAGGGGGTCTCAGTCAGGCTGTTAATGTTAAGCACCAGCACTCCACCCCCCCCCCCTCCCCCCCGTGGGCTCACCCAGCCCGGGGTCCCTGGTAAAGCTGCGGAAATTAGCCAAGTTGCCTGGTGCAGCACCGAGAGGGTGGGGGAGGGAGGAGGTTAAAGTCCCACATGGGCAGTGCCCACTGAAGTTAGCTGGTCTCAGATACTCCTAGTCCCTGCCCAGAGGGCAGCATTGGCACCAGTGGAGGTGAGTGGGATGGAGTCAGTGGGCATGGGGAAGGCAGACAGATAGCAACAGGCTTTCCAGGCAAGCTCAGACAGACTGAGACAGAGGGAGACAGAGACACAGAGAGAGAGAGACAGAGACAGAGACACAGAGAGAGAGAGAGAGAGAGACAGAGACACAGAGAGAGAGAAAGAGACAGAGAGAGGAGAGACAGACAGAGACAGAGAGAAAGAGAGAGAGACAGAGGGAGACAGACAGAGAGAGAGAGAGAGACAGAGAGAGAGAAAGAGACAGAGAGAGGGATAGAAAGGTAGAGAGAGAGATAAAAAGAGACACAGAGTGACACGGAGACAGAGAGAGAACACTGAGAGAGACACACACAAAGGAAGAGACAGACAGAGATAAACAGAGAGAGAGGGAGAGACAGAGAGACAAACAGAGAGACACAGACACAGACAGTTAGTCTCTGCTGCTGCTCCGGGTGCCAGTCCCGGTGCCAGTCCCGGTGCCAGTCCCGGTGGAGCCGCCAGCTTTTCCCAGCCCCGGGATGTAGCTGCCCGCTGTCCCTGGCAGTGCCAGTCCGGGATGGGGCAATTCCGCCCCGGGCCATCGCCGCCGATCCGCCCGGGGAAGGGGAGACGATCCCGGCTCCAAACTTCACCGGAGGCTGCCGAGCAGCGAGAGGCTGGGATCTGGGATCGGGAATCTGGGATCTGGGATCGGGAATCTGGGATCTGGGATCGGGAATCTGGGATCGGGAATCCTCTCTCGGGATGAGTAACAGGTGGATGTGAAGCTGTTTCCTGCTCACTGGATCCGCCCGGAATCCGGACAAGTTTCTGCTTCCCGGATTCCCAGCTCCGCTGCTGAAAACAGACCACATTCCCGCTCCTCTCAACTTCACGCCCACACCCGCACCTCCCCATCCTCATCCCAACACCTCCCCATCCTCATCCCACAGACCCTTCCCCACCCCCACATCCCCATCCTCACCCCAACACCTCCCCATCCTCATCCCACAGACCCTTCCCCACCCCCCACTCCCCATCCTCACCCCAACACCTCCCCATCCTCATCCCACAGCCCATCCTCCCAGCATCCTCATTCACCTCCCCATCCTCATCCCATCCCCACCCCATCCTCATCCCACAGACCCTTCCCTTCCCCATCCCCATCCTCCCCACCTCCCCCATCCCACAGACCCTTCATCCCCCTCACACCTCCCCATCCTCATCCCACAGACCCCCCCCCACATCCCCATCCTTCCCACAGACCCTCATCCCCACCCCCACATCCCTATCCTCACCCCACACCTCCCCATCCTCATCCCACAGACCCTTCCCCACCCCCCATCCCTATCCCACCCCCACACCTCCCCATCCTCATCCCACAGACCCTTCCCCACCCCCACATCCCATCCTCATCCCACAGACCCTTCCCCACCCCCCATCACCCCCACACCTCCCCATCCTCATCCCACAGACCCTTCCCACCCCCACATCCCTATCCTCACCCCCACACCTCCCCATCCTCATCCCACAGACCCTTCCCCCCCCCCACATCCCATCCTCATCCCACAGACCCTTCCCCACCCCACATCCCCATCCTCACCCCCACACCTCCCCATCTCCCCCACAGACCCTTCCCCACCCACATCCCATCCTCACCCCCACACCTCCCCATCCATCCACAGACCCTCCCCACCCCCACTCCCCATCCTCATCCCACAGACCCTTCCCCACCCCACATCCCCATCCTCACCCCCCACCTACCCATCCTCATCCCACAGACCCTTCCCCACCTCCACAACCCCATACTCTCCCACAGACCCTTCCTCACACCCCCCATTCCCATATCCCCCAACCCCACCCTCACTCCCTCCCCACTCCAACCCCTTCCTCAATCCGGCCCCTGCCATTCCAACCCTTTCCCCAATCCGGCCCCATCTCCTGCCCGATCCTTGCCCCCTTTCCCTTCTTTCCCTTTCCTGTGCCGATCCTGTCTCCCCCCTCTCCCTCTCCTGGGTGGTGGGTGCCAGTTGGATTCGGAGTGTGTTGTCTCACTCCCTTTCAGGTTGTGCTCTGTAACTGTCCCCTTGCCTGGTTACGGTGTCCTTTCACTCCGCGGTGAGGACATTAATCACTCACCTTTGGGACCCCTCCGTTACCTTTTATCTCTCGTAAAGTTAGTGGGATTGGACGGTGCTGCCCTAAGGAGCCTTGGTGAGTTGCTGCAGTGCATCTTGTAGATGGTACACACGGCTGTCACTGCGTGTAGAGGGAGTGAATGTTTACGAATGTGGTGCCAATCAAGCAGGGCTGCTTTGTTCTGGATGGTGTCGAGCTTCTTGAGTGTTGTTGGAGCCGCACTCATCCAGACAAGTGGGGAATATTCCATGGCTCTCATGTAGGTGGAGGACAGGCTTCAGGGAGTCAGGAGGTGCAGTACTCCCAGCCTCTGAGCTGGTTCCAAAAGAGAAAATGCTGGAAAATCTCATCTGGCTGCATCCGTAAGGAGAGAAAAGAGCTAATGTCTCAAATCCAGATGACCCTTAGTTGAAGCATTTTCTCTTTTGGTTTCAGATCCCAGCATACACAGTAATTTACTTTTATCCAGCGTCTATATGATTGAGTTTCCGGTCAATGGGAACCCTCAGGATGTTGAGAGCATTCTTGCTTGGCATTGATTTTAATTTTTTTTTTAATGTTCTCTTCAGGTTTAAGTGTGATGATTCTGATTGCTGGAAGACAGGACGGATCAAACTGTGCCACAATGAACAATAACCATTATAATAACTCCTTGGCCATGGGTGCTGGAAACTCCGGTAACTCCTACCCACTCACCCTGGAACAGAAAACCGCCTTTGCTTTCGTGGGCATCTTATTCATCTTCCTGGGCCTCCTCATTGTGAGATGTTTCCGAATCCTCCTCGACCCTTACAGCAGCATGCCATCTTCGACGTGGGCAGACGGGATGGACGGGCTGGAGAAGGGGACCTTCGAGTACGCCTTAGCATGAGATGCCCCGTGCCATCCCTCCTCGCCGCTGGGATATAAGTGCATGGAGTTCGAATGGAAGATCCATGGACACATGTTGGCAACAGTCCGTGGGCTTGGCACCTGCTTGGTTGAAGGGACACACTCTAATACAGATTTATTGGTAATCAAAATGCAGCCTGGCATTGAAATATATAGCACTGAACGTGTAATAACGGGAGCTTCCTATTGAATTTGTTAGATGGCTGCAAACCTTGATTTAGTTCAGGAGATAAGGTTAATTCTAGGTTGTCAGAATTCATTACTGAATAGGTGAAGTTTGATAAATTAGACTAGCGTTTAGGATGATTGTTTTTAGTATGTGAAATTAGATCTGCATTCTCGATCCGAGAGTCTGAGTGGCATTGTCAGTCTGTGTGACTACTGTAGCAGGTTCAATTCTGCTCCTTACGTTCTCCATCGGAATTAAAGACTAACTACAATGCAGCATATTATATGTGCAGGTGAATGTGAATCTATCAGTCAGGTACATGTAATTCAGATGCAGATCTTTGGTCTTCAATAAACTTAATGTTACTCTACACTTCTGGATTTGCATAATCTATTCATTTTGATTTGATTTATTATTGTCACAATTATTAATATACAGTGAAAAGTATTGTTTCTTGCGTGCTATACAGACAAAGCAAACTGTTCATAGAGAAGCAAAAGAGAGAGTGCAGAATGTAGTGTTACAGTCATAGCTAGAGTGTAGAGAAAGATCAACTTAATATAAGGTAAGTGCATTCAAATGTCTGACAGCAGCAGGAAAGAAGCTGTTCTTGAGTCAGTTGGTACGTGACCCCAGACTTTTGCATCTTTTTCCTGATGGAAGAGAGACTGTGCAGGGTGTATGGGGTCCTTAATTATGCTGGCTGCTTTGCCTCTTTTTTACTAATGGTATGGTCCCTTGATCTTTGCGACAGCTGAATTTCCTTTAGTCTATTAATTGTCTTGTACAGAATTAAATTGGGAGTGAAACAGAACTCGATATTAACTCATTTGAACATGGTGGCACAGTGGTTAGTGCTGCTGCCTCACAGCACCAGGGATCTGGGTTCAATTCCAGCCTTGGGTGACTGTGTGGAGTTTGCATGTTCTCCTCATGTCTGGGTGGGTTTCTTCTGGATGCTCTGCTTTCTGTCCACACTCCAAAGATGAGTAGGTTAAGTGGGTTGGCCATGATAAATTGGCCCTCTGTGTCCCAAGATGTGTAGGTTAGGTGGATTGCCATGTAATGTGTGGGGTTACAGGGAAAGGGTGACCTGTGTGAAATAATCTATCAGAGACTCGGTGCTGACTTAATTTGCCAAGTAGCTTCTTCTGCACTGTAGGGACACAATGAACACTCAGAGATGACAAAATGTGCTTTGCAAGTTATTAGTTAGTGAATGATGTTAACTATTAAAATCATTAGCCAGAACCAGCCAGTTAAAAGTAAACTGAAAAGCCAAAGCAATGTAAAGTTGTGCAGGCCTTTAGAAATCCAACCTTTGATGGATTTTCAGGATCCAAAACACCTCTGAGCAAACGTGAGAATTTACTAATGAGTCCAGGACGTTGTGAATTGTGAAAGTTGGGCTGGTTTCCATATTGGGAAAAGGAGCCTGCAATGTGACCTTGGATTATCCCTCAGTGAAATTCCAGCAGAAACAGATTATTGATCTCACAGCTAGTTGTGGGATCCTGCTGTGTACAAATTGGCTGCCAGCTTACTTCGAGAGCAAGGTGTCCTTTGTGACATCTTTGTGACATCTCGAAGGCGCGAGAGGCACATTCCCTCTTTGTAAAAATAGAAACCAAGTGTAGACTGGGTGATCGCTTTAAGGAGATGGGCTGCCATTAGCAGCCTTTCTCCCTGCTTTTCTGGCAATGGTAAGAAGTCTCACAACACCAGGTTAAAGTCCAAAAGGTTTATTTGGCAGCACAAGCTTTCGGAGCACTGCTCCTTCATCAGGTGAGTGAGGAGTTGTGTTCACAAACAGGGCATATAAAGAGACAAACTCAATTTACAAAATAATATTTGGAATGCAAATCTTTACAGGTAATCACGTCTTAAAGATACAGACAATGTGAGTGGAGAGAGGGTTAAGCACAGGTTAAGGAAATGTGTATTCTCTCCCGACTGGATAGTTAGTGAGATTTTACAGCCCCGGCAAGTGTGGATATGACTCAACTTTCATTCCCTCCCCCGCTCTATAAACATTTCCCGCTTTTGATGCCTTTTAGCTTTGACAAAGGGTCATCTAGACTCAGAAAGTCGTCTCTTTTCTCTCCTTACAGCTGCTGGCAGACCTGCTGAGATTTCCCAACATTTTCTCTTTCGGTTTCAAGTTTCCACTTTGTCCTGACACAGCGCAAATTTAGGGGTTGATTGATCCTTTGTGTTAAGGAATTTGAAAAATGGAGATTTTTTGTTTTTAAACAGCAAATTAAAAGTGCATAATGATCAATAAGTTATCAGACACAATCCAGCGCCTGTTCAGTCAATGCACCTAAGTATCACACCTTTTGGACTGTTGGAACCAGCAGTTAAATCAGGAGACAGCTCTGATTTTCAAGTATTAGAATGAGAGGAATTTATATTTTATCAGTTCAAATCAAAGAACGTTTCTCTGTATCTGAAATTCTTTCCTGTCAGGAGACAGTATCAAAGCACTCTCTTTACAATGAATCCATTGTTATAATTCATAAGTTTGTTTACTTATTTGTATCACAAGTAGGTTTATATTAATATTGCAATGAAGCAATGAGGTAGCAAGGTGGCACAATGGTTAGCACTGTTGCCTCACAGTGTCACCGAGTTTGACTCCTGACTTGGAGTCATTGTTTGTGTGGGATCTGCACATTCTCCCCATGTCCGCATAGGTTTCCTCTGGGTGCTCCACTTTCCTCCCACAGTCCAAAAGATGTGGTGCTTAGGTGCATTGACCGAACAGGCGCTGGAGTGTGGCGACTAGGGGAACTTTGTGGTAATTCCATTGCAGTGTTAATGTAAGCCTCTCTTGTAATAATAATAAACAAACTTTTAAAAAATTGCTGTGAAAATCCCCTAGTCGCCACACTCCAGCACCTGTTCAGATACACTGAAGGAAAATTTAGCATGGTCAATACATTACAACCATTGTTACACCACTTATTTACCATTTATACCACACCGCCATTGCCAAGTGGTATTATCGCTAGACTATTAACCAGCTAATTTTCTGGAGACCGGGTTCAAATCCCGCCATGGAGAATGGTAGAATTTGAATTCAGTAAAAAAAATCTGGAATTAAGGATTTACTGATGAGCGTGAAACCATTTCCAATTGTTGGTTCCCTTTATGGGTGGAAATCTGCCATCCTTACCCCTAGTCTGTGACTCCAGAGTCACAGCAATGTGGTTGACTCTCAACTGCCCTCCAAAGGCAACTAGGGATGGGCAATAAATACTGGCCCAGCCAGAGACACCCATGTCCCATGAATCGATCAAAAAAAGGAATTGGTCAGGCAGAGCATCATTATGTTCAAATTCACATTCCATTAGCACAACTTGCCTTAGTGGGATAGTGATAGAGACATCACTCACCACCCCCCCCCCCACCATCCCCCCACATTATAACAACATCACTGTGTCCCCATCCCCATATTCTACCCATCTGGCAATCCTTGTGAGGCCTGAATTCCCCTACTTGGTTCACTGGGGCTCTGTGTTCCCAAGTCATTGGGTTTATCGGCCAAAGGGTGAGTCTTGCTTGCTTAGCCAATTCCAATTTGGTTTGAGGCATTTTCTAATCAATAATACAGGTGAAGGACTTGTTCATTGTTTCGCGTGTTTGGGAGACAATGTCACGGTTTACAATGCGAGCATTTTAACTCATTTCAGTGTCCTGTTTTAAAACTTATGAGAATAGACATTTGCCTTAAAAACCCAGCATTTAGAATCCTTACAATGCAGAAGGAGGCCATTCAGCCCATCAAGTCTTCACCAAACACAATCCTACCCGGGCCCAACTCCCTTATCCCCACATATTTATCCTAGTTAGTCCCCTGACACTAAAGGGCAATTTAACAAGGCCAATCAACCTAGCCCGCACACATTTGGAGCGTGGGAGAAAACTGGAACACGTGGAGGAAACCCATACAAATACGGGGAGAATGTTCACAGACAGTTACCCAAGCTGGGAATTGAACCCATGTCCCTGATGCTGTGAGACAGCAGTGCTAGCCACCATGTCGCCCAACTTAAACATGATACCTTCAATCCCTGCTCCCCTTGCCCCAGATTTCTTTCTGAAGAAAAAAAAGATAAAATATTTTGAAATAAGAGAATTTCCAGTGAGGTTAAGTAAAGATGGGTGTCTCCACAAAGACTGTGCAATGGTTGCTCCCACCAATACTGCCTTGGACAAGTATATCTATGACAGGTATATCAGTGAGAGTGAGGTCAAGGAGGTTTTTCCTTCTTGCATTCCTTAATTATGAGGCAGCAAGAAGTGTAGATGGAGTCAACGGATGGGAGGCTGATTTGTGTGATGGATTTCATTCATGACCTTTTGTCGTTCCTTGCGGTTTTGGGCAGAGCAGGTGATACAACTAGATACCAAGCTGTGATACAACTAGAAAGAATGCTTTCTCTGGTGCATCTGTAAACGTTGGTGAGAATCGTACATGCCAAATTTCCAAAGCCTCCTGAGAAAGTAGAGGCATTGATGGGCTTTCTTACTGAAGCATCGGCATGGAGGGACCAGGACAAGTTTTTTGGTGATCTGGACACCCAGAAATTCGAAGTTCTCAACATTTCTACTTCATCCGCATTGACATAGCTTCTCCACTACACTTCCAGCAGTTGATGGGCTATGTCTTTCATTTTGTTGACATTGAGGGAGAGATTACTGTCATTGCAACAGATTCTTTCTCTCATTTATACTCACTCAGGGACAGAGATGGCCTGAGTTTCATGGTTTGTTAGAATGATGATACTTCTCCTTATAAATGGGATAACAAGATAGTGAAAAATAGCACACTGGAGCATGGGTCTTTACTCACTTATAGATTTTTGTCCTGAACAAGAGACAGGAAGAAAAATAAATTTATATATACACCTCTGTCAGTCTGGCTACTTTCGAAAATTATTTTTTCTAAATGACCAATAGCCGAGCAAAGAAAATGGCTCCAGCTGATGACATTCTGGCTCTGGAAGTTTCTGAGCAGTCTGAAAGCAAATAAAGGATAACACTTTTCAACACTCCTTGCGTCGTATAAAAAATTCCAGCCAAACCAATGCAAAGGCTGAGTAGACAAGGTGAGTGTCCCAGCTAGCTATGGATAAAGCCTAATCTCCAATGTGGGGTTAACAGCCTCACCATTATCAGCTCCAAAACATAATGAGTTTCAACCTAAGGGATCCCAGTGGCAGGAAATCTCAACCCGCAACCATCCTGTCACAAAGCTGAGACTTGTACTGTCTGAATTCCTTTAATTATACAGGGTGGGACAGTGGTTAGCGCTGCTGTCTCACAGCGCCAGGGACCTGGGTTCGATTCCTGGCCTCGGTCACTGTCTATGTGGAGTTTGCACATTCTCCCTGTGTTTTCTTGAGTTTCCTCCGGGTGCTCCGGTTTCCCAAAGGTGTGCTGGTTAGGGGGATTGGCCATGCTAAATTTATCCTTAGTGTCAGGGGGGCCAGCAGGATAAATGTACGTAGAGAGGGCCTGGGTGGGATTGTTGTTGGTGCCGATTCGATGGGCACTTCAGGGATTCTAGGATTCTACACAGCTTTTATCTTCAGACACTACCTGACCTCAGAAGAGAAGAAGGACTCCATGCAAGCAACCATTTCACCATCATACTGGGAGCAGCAGAGAGGACTTTGCCTGACCCACATCTGCAATCTGAACAGCTAGAACACTAAACATCTGCATTGATGACTTCATTCAATTCTACCGGCTTCCTCCCACCGTGGATGTGCTCACTTCTGGTAAATACACTACTCATAAAAGAGTGAAATCAAAAATACATTTCTGTTAAGGACGGGGAGGGAGTGAGAGGAGAAGCGAGGGCTGTTTTTCGAGAGTAGCCTATTGCTTCATGCCGTTAGTGTACGCTTGAACTGGACCAGTTGATGGGCAACACGAAAGCTCAGTAACTATCACTGTTGCTGTGCAGACACATGGATTTGGGCTGGTATCTGTGGGAGTTTGTGCATTCTCCCCATGTTTGCGTGGGTTTTCTTAGGTGCTCCGGTTTCCTCCCAAAGATGTCTCTTAGGCTGATTGGCGAAACAAATTGTCCCTAAATTTTCTCCCCAAATTGACTCCAATGCAGATTTCTGTATACATAGACAAGGGTCATGGGTGAAGTGGGAATGTTAAATTGGCTCGTTGGGTTGAAGGGCCTGTTTCCCATGCTGTTTTGTTCTTTGTTCTTTGTAAATGAATCCCACTCCTGCCCAGAACACTTTTACTTACAGCGATACACATCAGATGTCAGCTGTATACAGCTATTCTTCAGCCTGTTACTGTATCTAGATTGCATTCAGATGATGGGTATTAACTTGGGCTCTCAGCTGAGCTCAAACTTACGTTAACTTTTACAGATGCTCCATAAAGAGCGTCCTTCCTGGTTGTATCACAGCTTGGTATGGTTCCTGCTCTGTAGATTCCGTTTATATTTCCCACTGCCTTCGAAATGCAACCAGCATAACCATGCAACCCGGACGCTCTCTACTCCGCCTTCTTCCATCAGGAAAAAGAAACAAAAGTCTGAAGTCACGGACCATCTAACTCAAGAACAGTTTCTTTCCTGCTGCCATCAGGCTTTTGAATGGACCTACCTCGCACTAAGTTGATCTTTCTCTACACGCTAGCTGTAACTGTGACACTACACACTGCACACTCTCCTTTCCTTCTCTATGAATGGTTGTCTGTACAACATGCAAGACACAATATTTTTCTCAGTTACTAATACATGTGACAATAATAAATCAAATCAAGTTAAGCGTCTATCAGCTGGAAAAGTAGATCTGACAATGCAGAACCCTCAGTTCCATAA
Source organism: Sphyrna mokarran (assembly GCA_024679065.1). Classification (NCBI taxonomy): domain Eukaryota; kingdom Metazoa; phylum Chordata; class Chondrichthyes; order Carcharhiniformes; family Carcharhinidae; genus Sphyrna; species Sphyrna mokarran. The sequence goes on along the minus strand of JAGIQG010000033.1, from coordinate 15,638,768 downwards.
AGCACTAGAGGCAAAGGGATATGGAAGGGGGCAGGATCAAGCTATTGAGTTGGATGATCAACCATGATCACAATGGTGCAAGCTTGGCCTCCTCCTTCCCCTATTTTCTTTAGTTCTATATTACATAGAAGGGCCAGCTCAAAATACACATTCAAGTTTATTTATTATTAATCACAAGTAGGCTTACGTTAACACTGCAGTGAAGTTACTGTGAAAATTCCTTAGTCACCACACTCCGGCACCTGTTTGGATACACTGAGGGAGAATTTAGCATGGCCATTGCACCTAACCAGCATGTCTTTCGGACCGGGGGAGGAAACCAGAGCACCCGGAGGAAACACACACACAGACACAGAGAGAACATGCAAACTCTACACAGACAATAAAAAAAATTGGGAGTGCCCTCTGTCAATTAGGAGTGCCTCCTGTCTATTAGGTGTGGCTCTGTCAATTAAAGGTGCCCACTGCAATTAAGCATGCCCCTTGACAAATGAGGTGTCACTTGTCTGTTAGGGGTGACCCTTGCCAATTAGGAGTACACTGTATCATTTAGGGGATGTTACCTGTCAATTACGAGTGCCCCCTGCAAATTACGAGTGTCCCTGTCAATTAGAAGTGCCCCCTGTCAAATAGGAGTGCCCCTGTCAGTTAAGGGTGTCCCTGTCAATTAGGAATGCCCCCTGTCAATTAGGGGTGCCCCTGTCAATTAGGGGTGCCCCCTGCCAATTCAGTTCAATTTAGGCGTGAATTGTCAACCCAGTGAATTTATACTCACAAGCACTGGGTCACAACTGCTGAGGAGGATCCTTTACATTCCCAAACATTGATGTTATAAACATTGGGACTTTGATGTCTCATTGCTGGTGGACCTTTGACATAATGGCCTCACTTGGAATACTGCACCCAGTTCTGGTCTCCGTACTATCGGAAGGATGTGGAGTCCTTGGAGAGAGTGCAGAGGAGGTTTACCAGGATGCTGCCTGGTATGGAATGACTGTCCTATGAGGAACGATTAGATAGACTGGGGTTGTTTTCCCTTGAAAGACGTCGGCTTAGAGGGGATCTCATAGAGGTGTATAAGATTATAAGGGGTATAGATAGAGTAAATGGAGGTAAACTTTTTCCACCTTTAGAAATGGATAGGACGAGAGGTCATGGCCATAGGGTGAGGGGGGCTATGTATAGGACGAATATTAGAGGGCAGTTTTTCACACAAAGGGTAGTGGGGGTGTGGAATGCACTGCCGAGTAAGGTGGTGGGAGCAGGCACGCTGGGGCTGTTTAAGGGTCTCTTGGACAGCCACATGAGCGGTATGCAGATAGAGGGATATATTAGGACTGTTTAACTACGGCTTTTTTCCACAGGTAATTCGGTCCATAATTTGAGCACGCATTCGGCAGGTGGTGCGGGTACAGCTCTTGGATGTTGATTCATGGGTTGCCTGGTACCTCATGTCATAAATGGGTGCTTTATGTGGACCATCTGAAGGGCACCATGACAGCTCAGAGACTATCGATGTGGCTGTGCAGACACTTGGAATTGGGCCGGTGTCTGCGGGAGTTTGCGCGTTCTCCCCGTGGTTGCGTGGGTTTTCTCTGGGCACTCCGGTTTCCTCCCACAACCCAAAAATTCGCTCTTAGGCTGATTGGGTAACAAATTGTCCCTATGGTGAAAATTTTCCATATTAGGAATAGTATATATATTATTATATAGGAATATTAAAATAGGATAATGTATTTGCTACTATTTGGTATGACGGCGGCGCGGGCTCGTTGGGCCAAAGGGCCTGTTTCCCGTGCTGTGTTGCTTAATAATAAAAAAAAAGTCACCTGACTGGCACTGTTAGGGCACAAAGGATGTCAAAGTTACAGTAATGAGATCTTGCTGCAGTGGAACGGTAAGACTGTGGCAGAACAATGAGGGCAGTGACCATAGAGAGAAATAAAACCTCACACTGAACAAAGACAGAGCTCGATGTATTTAAACCCCATTTTAAATCGAGGAACACATACACAGTTCTCCACTGTCACTGAATGTCCACTCATCATTCACCCAAAAACAATAAGATCAATTACCCCATGAAAACAGCACAGTAAATCATTGCAAATGCCTCTGTTGCAGTGGGTGACACAGTAGTAAGTGCAGTTGCCTCACAGTGCCAGGGACCAGAGCTGAATTCTGGCCTCGTGTCGCTGTGTGGAGTCTGAACATTCTCCCCATGTCTGCATGGGTTTCCTCCAGGTGCTCTGGTTTCCTCCCACAGTACAAAGTAGTACAGGTTAGGGGGATTGCTCATGCTAAATTGTCCCTTAGTGTCAGGGGGACTAGGGAGGGTAAATGCATGGGGTTACGGGAATAAGGCCTGGGTGGGATTGTTGATGGTGCAGGCTTGATGGGCTGAATGGCCTCCTTCTGCACTGTAGGGATTCTATGAGTTTATCCATGTCATTCTAATAAACAATACAGGAATGTACAGAATATACCTGATGGAGTATTGATTCATTCCAGTGTATGTATCTGATGCTGACACATTTTAAATGAACTTTCCAAAAATAGGCTCTACACAAGGGAAAGGGTGTGTTCCAGAGGGAAACGGAATGTCAGCAGTCTATGAGGCTAGGATAAGCTGAGGTCTTGGGTTTAATGTCTTTTCTTCCTGTCGGACACAGATTTCCAATCCTGTCGGATCCAGTCAATGTTCACCAATTCCTTCGCAAGGCTGGAATCCTGGAGGATCATTCCGTAGCACTTTGGTCACTGGGTGGGATTTTTTTGCCCTCGCAGGAGGCAAGAAAGGACCTGTTTGGGTACACTGAGGGAGAATTTAGCACAGCCAATCCACCTAAACCAGCACATCTTTCGGACTGCGGGAGGAATCCGGAGCACCCGGAGGAAATCCACGCAAGTGTGCAAGTTCGGTGGGTTAGTAATGGGACCGAGTACCTTCCCTCTTCTGCCCCGTATTGAAACTTCCTGCCTCGTCTTCACTCAGGAACAATGAATGGTGGCACAGTGGTTAGCACTGCCTCACACCGCCAGGGACCCAGTTCGATTCCCAGCTTAGATCACTGTACGTGTGGAGTTTGAACATTCTCCCCATGTCTGCGTGGGTTTCCTTCAGATACTCCAGTTTCCTCCCACAGTCTGAAAGACGTGCTGGTTACGTGCAAGCGCCAGGGTGTGGTGACTAGAGGATTTTCACAGTAACTTCACTGCAGTGTTAATGTAAGCCAACTTGTGTCACACTAATAAATAAACTTTAACTAACCTTGTCTCCTATTTTCGCAATTCCATATGAGCTTGCCAACATGTTAGTGCACAACAGGGGATTTGTCCACTTTGTTCATCTCTTTCAGCACACATTTACCTTTTCTCTTTTTCAAATACTTATCTGCTTTTCTATTCAAAGTTTTTCTGGATTTTGCTCCCACTGTTGTTTCGGATGAAATATAACAATCCTGCACATCAAAACAAAATCCAAACTTCTCCCTTTGTTATTTTCGTTACAATTAAAATAGCAGAATTATTCCGATCTGCTTTGGGATAAATATTGTTCTTTCATCCCTGGAATTATTTTGTTCTTTCATTCCACATTACAACAGTAGCTACATTTCAAAAATATTTAATTGGCTGTAAAGTGTCTTGGGACATCCTCAGGCTGTGAAATATGCTCAATAAACACAAGTCTCTCTCCTTTTCTTTCCATCTTGACAGTTTATGTGTAATGGGAGCTTTTAATTGCTCAGTTATTGAGAAATTTAATGGTGGGCAGCCAAGTGTTGAGGTGCTGTGTCTGTGAGAGAGAAATCTTTTTGTAAAGTTCAGTGCTTACCAATTACCTGAGATGGCAGTGAGCCTCCTTGTGGATAAACACATCTGGTCAATTGTAATTAAAACAATCTGACATTCATGTTGATTAGCCAACTTCCTGCTGTGTATACCTCACTGCTCATGCCAAATGTTAGGAGAGAGAATCTGGCACAATTGGATTTGGCAAAGTTGATTGGGCACTAATTTTAGAGATAACGTTCAGATTACACATGGAAGACCCATAAAGGCATCACTGAGAAAGTAACCATATATGGGTGGCATGGTGGCACAGTGGTTAGCACTGCTGTCTCACAATGCCAAAGACCTGCGCTCAATTCCAGCCATGGTGACTGTCTGTGTGGAGTTTGCACCTTCTCCCCATGTCTGCATGGGTTTCCTCCGGTTTCCTCCTAAGAAATGCAGGTTAGATGGATTGGCCATGCTAAATTGCCCTTTAGTAAAGTTTTACTAGTGTCACAAGTATATTTACATTACCAATGCAATGAAGTTACTGTGAAAATCCTCTAGTTGCCACACTCTGATGCCTGTTCGGGTACACTGAGGGGAGAATTTAGCATGACCAATGCACCTAACCAGCATGTATTTCAAACTGTGGGAGGAAACCGGAGCACCCAAAGGAAATCCACGCAGACGCAGGGAGAACGTGCAGACTTCGTACAATCAGTGATCCCAAGCCAAGAATCGAACCTGGCTCCCTGGCACTGTGAGGCAGCAGTGCTAACCACTATCCTCAGTGTCCCAAGATGTGTAGATTGGGAAGGTTAGTGGGATAAATGTGTGGGGTTATGGGAATAGGGTGGGCATGTGCCTGGGGCTCTGTCAGAGAGTCGGTGTAGACTCGATGGGCCGAATAGCCTCCTTCTGCACTATGGTGATTCTATGGTTTTCTCTCTCTGGGGATTGGAATGGTTTTGATTTGATTGGATGGCATTGTCCCCTTGTAGCCCCGAGCAGATATAAGTCCTGGGATTGATAACAGGAAAGTGGCAATGGCCTAGAGGGGGAATGATTCTCACAGAATGGTCTCATTGATGGGCAATGTTTCGGCATCCTGGTACTCAGGGCCCCACCCTACCACCACCACCGCTCCACCCCCTTCCCTGGTGTGTCGGCACATGACTAACGGGGCTCATTCTCCATTTCATCTCATTGATGATCAGAAGTTGGGGTTCTCTCCCTCAAATTGTCCTCTCTCCACCAGGCCTTCTCTCTGCTGCAGGTTTGTTGGGTCCATTCACTCGTTTGAAGAGATGCGAGGACAGTACTTGACATGAGTTTTAAAATGATTTTCTTTTATTGAAAAGAACTTCAAAAAAATTAACATGATGGAAGCAAAAAAAAGCAAACTTGGACGCTAGCTTCTCAGTGGGATTCTTGAACCCTACCGAACCTGAACACAGAAACACTCTTAAAATCCAAACTGTATTTCAACTCTTATCTTATTATTGGAAATGTTTTTCACATGATGTCTCCATATACAAAATCCTTGTAGCTGCTGTTCTGAGAAACTGTTGTTTGCCTGCACTGTGTACCCTTCAGGATTGCAGTTAATTATTAGCTAACCCATTATGCCTTCAGATTCTACATGTGGTCAAGCCAGCAACAATTGTTCAGCTTAGCCGAGTTAGTTAACCCTGACGGTCTAACATTTAACTGTAATTGTGCAGAGGCAGGAATGTCTTAGAATGAAGTCTTCGCATAGACTGGAGCAAACAGAGCTATCCACAGACAGGATCCCTCAAGGACCAATGCAATATCACAACCACGAGAGACGGGCAAACATCAGAGCATCACCTGCTCTGCCAAGGCATTGGAGCCACATGTTGAGGAGGTTAATGCTGAGTCGAGTGAAGGCCGGGTGGATTAATGATTTTTGTTGTACTCTCTCTTATGCGGGTCACAAAGCTGGGTCACCATCCATCCCGTCAGAGGACAATCTCTGCCGCCCACCCCAAGAGTTTGCAGACTGTTGAACGTTCCTGATATCTGGGACCGTCTCAATATGTCAGCATCATTACTGCCGCCTGGATAGGGGGCTTTAAAGTTTATTTATTAGTGTCACACATAGGCTTACATTCACACTACAATGAAGTCACTGTGAAAGTATCCTAGTTGCCACACCAAGGGGGAATTTAGCACGGCCAATGCACCTAACCAGCTCATCTTTCAGACTGTGGGAGTAATGTGAAGTGCTTGAAGAAACCCACGCAGACACAAGGAGAATGTACAGACTCCGCACAGACCGTCACCTGAGCCGGGAATTGAACCTGGCTCCCTGGGGCTGTGCAGCAGCAGTGCTAACCACTGTGCTACTGCAATTGCTCATGCCCAAGGACAGGAACAGGTCTTCAGCAGTTCCCCACACTCTACGAATACCTGTATCACACAAACTATTTATTCAGTGTCACAAATAGGCTTACATCAACACCGCAATGAAGTTTGTGTGCACTAACCTACAGTGTACCAGCTGCGTGTTCTGAGAACAATCAATCACCCTTCCTGCTTGTGAAAGTCTGTATCTGTCTGGAAGGTATTTCAGTGCTCACCTGCGTGAGTCGATTCCATCGTGTACCTTTGGAAATCCAGCAATTCTGCCAAAGCCTCCGGCTATTTCAGATAGACTGGCGCCATTGTCAGTAAATGAAATTAATTAATCAGCACACCCGGGTCTGCCATTTCCTCGATGTACTGATGTGCAGTCAGCTGTGAGATCCCACACAGATCTCCACATCAGGCCAGGAAAAACCATGTTCATAAATATAATAGAATCATTCGGCCCATTGAGTCTGCTCCCCCATTCGATCATGGCTGATATGCTCCTCATCCTTATTTTCCTGCCTTCTCCCCATCATCCTTCAACCCATTCCCAATTAAAAAATCTAACTCCTCCATGATTTTACTCACTGTCCCAGTATCCACTGCATTTTGGGGGAGCGAATTCCACAGATTCTCAACTCTTTGGGAAAAGTAGTTTCTCCTCAACTCTGTTTTAAGTTTGCTGCCCCTTATCCTAATACTATGACCTCTCGTCCTAGAATGTCCCAGAAGAGGAAGCATCTGCCCCATGTCTACTTTATCCAAATCGTTTATCATCTTGTGTACCTCAGTTTGATTTTGCCTCATTCTTCTAAATTCCAGAGAGTATAGTCCCAAACTATTCAATCTTTCTTCATATGACAAACCCCTCATCTCTGGAATCAATCAATGAACCTCCTCTGAACTGCCTCTAATGTCACTGTATCTTTCCTCAAATAAGGAGACCAAAACTGTGCACAATACTCCAGGTGCGGCCTCACCAGTGCTTATATAGACTGACCTCTGCATTCTATTCCTTTAGCTATAAGCCAACATTTCCTTTCCTTTCTTCATTATCTGCTGTAGCTGCATGCTTGTTTTCTGTGACTTATTAATGAGGACACCCAGATCCCTCTGCACTGGAGCACCCCAAAATCTCTCCCCATTTAGATAATAAGTTGTCTTCCCATTTTTGTGACCAAAATGAATGACTTCATCCTTATCCATGTTAAAATTCATTTGCCACATTTTGGCACACTCTTCTAACCTATCTATATCCAGTTGTAAGGTTATTACAATTTATTGTGCCTTCTGCAAATTTGGCAAACATGGCAAAAATAGTCCATGTCCACTGAAGACCTGCAATGGCCACTAGCACTGTGTGTCCACTCACACAGTTGGCCGCAATGTTGGCACCCCTGCCACAGATTGGTAAGACTGAACAACCAGTGTCTTGGGAGGCAGTGGCACTCATTGAGTATCTGAGCCATATCGGGAAGACTCTACTCTCTGGATGTTGCCTTCTCCTCCCACACCGGGCATCCTCTCAGCATCAGGTAAGCCAGCATGCCAGGCAGAAACCTGCCCATGTCCAACTGCCCTCCCTTCCTCCTGTCTGAAGGCACTTCCAGAATTTTGACCCAGCGACAATGAGAGAGGAGGGAGTCTGAACCAGGGTAAATGTGACCCAGAGAACAAGATAGAGGCGAAAGTGCTACCCTATCCTCGCCCTTCTCTGGCAAGAAGGTTGTAGGGTTGGGAAGTGAAAAAGTTTTGGAGCATTGCTGCTGTGCATCGTGTAGCCATGATGTGGAGACGCCAGTGTTGGACTGCGGTGGGCACAGCAAGAACAAAGAACAAAACAACACAGGAAACAGGCCCTTAAGCCCAATGAGCCTGCACTGCCACCCCGATGTTCCCACCTCTACCCGTGATCCCTGTCTATGTTTATAGATCTACGGATTAAAAACCAAATTTGAGACAATTTGTGTTGCCCATCAAATAAGTTTTATAACACCAGGTTAAAGTCCAAGAGGTTTATTTGGAATAAACCGCTGCTTCTTCATCAGTTTCCAGTTTCCTCCCACAGTCCAAAGATGTGAAGGTTAGGTGGATTGGCTGTGTTAAATTGACCCTTAGTGTCAGGGGATTAGCAGGGTAAATTTGAGGGGATATGCCCTGAGTGGGATTGTGGTTGGTGCAGACTCCTTTAGCACTATAGGGATTCTATGATTCTATGGTGGTGAAGACAGTAGCTGTTTAAGCTAATATGTAAGGGGTGCTGATTAATCAGTCTCCTTGATGCTGGAAGGTGTCAAGCTTCTAGAACACAGGTAACACCGTGCGGATGCTGGAATCTGAAACCAAAACAGAAAATGCTGGAAAATCCCAGCATCTGTGGAGAATAGAGCCAACATTTCATGTCTGGATGACTCTGTGACAAAGGGTCATCCAGACTCAAAACGTTGGCTTTATTCTCTCTCCGCAGATGCTGTCAGACCTGCTGAGATTTTCCAGCGTTTTCTGTTCTTGTTCAAGCTTCTGGAATATTGTTTCAGCCACATCCATCCGGGTAAGTGGCAGGAATTCTGTCACCTTCCTAACTTGTGCTTTATAGGTATTGGAGAGAATTTGGGGAGCCTGGAGGTGAGACGTCACAGATTACCCAGCCTGTGACCAGGATATGCTTGGTGTTAGTGTTACAATTCTGTCACAGTGAGCTGTAAGTGAGAGCAGTCGTTACTAATTGGGGGAAATAAGGGATTACTCTGAAGTGTATATAAAGACTGGTCTCCACTTGTGCTGGAAGGGGGAAAGGGTGTCTGTGCTCTGCGCACATGATTCCTGAGGGAATCTGCTGTGAATTGTAACATTTGGTCCAGTTGAGATGATAGTGAGCCTTACATCACTGACGGTGCAGGATGCCGATGTTAACTTGATTAAATGATAACAGGAGCTGGTTGTTGTTAGAGGTAATTGCGTCAAAATGCCCCTTCAACATGTTTATGTCTTTTTGATGACGGTTTGTGCAATAGGAGGCATCAATGGGGAGGCGATGACCTAGTGACATTATCACTAGATTGTTAATTCAGAAACTCAGCTAAATTCTGGGGACCCAGGTTCAAATTCCATCACAGCAGACGATGGAATTTGAACTCAATAAAATTATCCAGAATTAAGAATCTATGATGACCATGGAACCTTTGTTGGAAAAACCTATCTGGTTCACTAATGTCCTTTATGGAAGGAAATCTGTCGTCCTTACCTGGTCTGGCCTATATGTGACCCTAGAGCCACAATAATGTGGTTGACTCTCAACTGTCTTCTAACAAGGGTGACTGGGGATGGGCAATAAATGGTGACCATTTATTGTAATTGTCAGCCTCTTGTGTGCTTAAATGTCCTCTGCCTAATATCAACTCAAGTTTAGATCTTATCCAGGTCTTGATGGAGGGGAGCACATTATTATTATCTGAAGAATTATCTGAAGAATTTTAAATGGAACTTAACGTGAAATAATTAGCCAGCAATCTTACTCATGACCTGAAGGGAAAGTTATTGATAAAGAATTGGAGATAGACGGGCCTAGAACATTACCCTGAGGACTTGAAGTGATTGGCCTCCAAGAACCATGGTCAGTTTTTTCGTCACAATGTGAAGATGCCAGCATTGGACAGGGGTAAACACAGAAAGAAGTCTCACAACACCACGTTAAAGTCCAAATTTGGTAGTGGCATTTGCTACCAAATAAACCTGTTGGTCTTTAATCTGGTGTTGTGAGACTTCTTACAGTTTTTTTGTGCCAGGTTTGATGTCAATCGCTAATGGATTATCCCCTGTCCCCACTACTTTTTATCAGGACCCCTTAGCCCCTCACATTTCCGAATGCCACTTTGATGTTGAGGCTTTCATCCTTATCCCACCTCTGGAAGTTGTCTTACGTCTGTGTCGGGAAGATGGGATGAATGAAGCTGGGTGGTCTTGGTAGAAGCTGCCCTTCTGCATTGGTGACCAAATCAATCGATGAGTAAGTCAGTTGAAGATGTTGACGACTACTGTTATATCAGTGTCTGATGATTGAGATAGAGGGCAGATAACCTTGATCTTTAGAAGATATCGGGGCTGACTCCCTATACCAGTTACTACTGTCTCGTAGAGCGTAGTCAAGAGCTTCAAGGGTTATAGAATATAGAATATAGAACAATACAGCACAGTACAGACCCCTGGGCCCTCGATGTTGTGCCAAGCCACGTCCAAACCCGAGATCAATCCATCCCACTCCCCATCGCCCTGGAGTGTTCCATATACCCACCCAACAACCACCCGAAAGCTCCCAAAGCGTCCGACTCCACCATCACAGCAGGCAGCGCATCCCACACGCCAACCACCCTCTGAGTAAAGAATCAACCTCAGACATCCCCCCCGTATCTCCCACCATGGACCTGACACTTATGACCCCTAGTAACAGCAACATCCACCCCACGAAATATGTTTTAAACGTATTTTGTGAAAATAACTAGTATCCCTACTCTCTGGTTTTCTGTCTGTTAACCAACCCTGAAACCACACTACCCCAATTCCATGAAGCCTGTTTATTGTGTAATAATAATGTGCTTATTAGTTCATGCTGTCTTCCCTCATTTTTATGTCCTGTTCCCAGTTGAATGACAATTTTGCACAGACTGTCCTCTGTAATCTGCTCCTGTTTATTGGAATGGGATTTGCATACCGCCTCCAGCTGTTCACACCAGCGGGATTCTCTGCTCCCGCTGCAGTGAACGGAGATTTAGCTGAATGTCGAACTCTGGCAGGGTGTGAACAGCTGGAGAATTTGTGCCCATGCCATGTATCAATATCTGACATATCAATACTTTAAAAATACATTAATCACCATTCTCTCTCTCTCCTCTGTCTCAAAAGTCAGTAAGTAACACACAGACCAAAGATTGATTTGGCCAGATTTATTTCCAAGCTGACTAGTTTTCTCCTTTGATGTACATTATCCATAGCTCTCAGGATAGAATCACAGAATCCCTACAGTGCAGAGATCACCCCAAAGCTAGACTGAAGCTTTTTGCTTTGGGTTTGTCTCTCCCAGTAAAATCATAGAAGGTTGATATTGTGTGCAAACTGCACTATATCAGAACAGAATGGGCTAATCAAACCTATGGTCACTTACTATCTATTATTTTAATGTATATATGTTCATATCCTAGTCTGAATACACCCGATCTTGCCTGATCTCGGAAACTAAGCAGATTCAGGCCTGGTTAGCATTGCAAAATACTAGGCCTGGTTAGTATTGCAAAGCCACACAGTGGCACAGAGGTTGGCACTGCTGCCTCACAGCATCAGGGACCCAGGCTCAATTCCCAGCATGGGTCACTGTCTGTGCAGAGTCTACATGTTCTCTTTGTGTTTGCATGTGTTTCCTCCCACAGTCTGAAAGGCAGTGCTGGTTAGGTGATTGGCCATGCTAAATTTGATTTGATTTGATTTATTATTGTCACATGCATTTAACATACAGTGAAAAGTATTGTTACTTAGCGTGCTATAGAGGCACAACATACTGTTCATAGAGAAGGAAAGGAGAGAATGCAGGATGTACTGTTACAGTCATAGCTAGGATGTAGCTAAAGACCAGTTTAATGCAAGCAAGTCCATTCAAAGGAACAAGCTGTTCTTGAGTCGGTTGGTACGTGATCTCAGACTTTTGTACCGTTTTCCCGAAGGAAGAATGTGAAACAGAGAATGTCCGGAATGTTTGGGGTCTTTAATTATGCTGGCTGCTTTGTCGAATGGCAGTGAGGAATATAGACAGAGTCAATGGATGGGAGGCTGGTTTGCGTGATGAATTAGGCTACATTCATGAGCTTTTGCAGTTCCATTCACAGCCTTTTGTAGTTCCGCCTCATTTTACTCAAAAGGCACTGGAGTGTGGCAACTAGGGGATTTTCACAGGTAACTTTATTGCAGAGTTAACATAAACCTACTTGTAACAGTAATAAAAGTAAACTTAAAAAAAATGTAAACTTTAAATATTGAGAACAAAATTGTTAAACTTACTTTGCGCAGATAACAAACTGGTGTGTTTATAGAGTTTAATGCAGAAGTGCTTTACAACCAATGTGTTATTTTGTAGTATGGTCACTGTGCAATATGGGAAACACAACAGCCAATCTGTACACAGCAAGATCCCACAGAAACCAGTCTGATAAATGATTCAGATCATTTGTTTTATTTGGAGGATTTTTTTTGGTTCAGGAATAAATTTTACACAGGAGACCAGGGAGAACAAATTTTCCTTTGGGATTCTTATAATCACCTCTGAAAGTGCCTCCCACAACTGCACAGGAATGTGAGACTCGATTGTGTGTGTTTAATTGGGATTTGAACTCACAGTCTGTTTCAGATATAATTGTATAATCACTGAAACCAGGGCCAATGCCAAGATAATGGTGGATATACTAGTCATGTCTGCACAGCTGAACTAGGTCCCCTGCTTCTAGAATTCTCCACCGGGGGAGACAACCTTATCCTGTCCACCCTAAGTCTCCTCCTCATAATTTTGTACATCTCTATCAAGTCACATTCAGCCTTCTTTGTTCCAAGGAAAATAAAGCCAACCTATTTAATCTCTCCCTATAGCTACACTTTTTTAGCCTGGGCAACATTCTTGTGAACATTCTCTGCACTCTCTCCAATGTAATTACATCCTTCCTGTAATATAGTGACCAGAACTGCACACAATACTCCACTTGTGGCTTCACCAGTGTTTTATACGATTCAGTGTTACTTTTACTAATGAAGGAGAGCCCCCTTTACAACCTTGACTACCTGAACTGCTGCCTCTGATGATTCCTCGACTTTGTAAGATGGTTATGTTTTAAACAGTCTTTATTTTAGTTTTAAAATAGAATGCCCTGGAATGGAAGGTGGTATAATGTTGTACTGAGCTCTGACCAATGTTTGCTATGAGGGCAGGAGGCCCATGTTAAGTCCAGGTGTGGGTTTAAACATCTGGATTCAAAGAAAGAAGCAACTAGCTTTGCTGTGTGTAGAATTCCAGACTCCCAGAATCCCGAAATGGAAGGATTTTGGGAGACTCAACCCACTGCTGAAGAGCCTTGTGAGATCACTTTGAATTTTCCTGAGATAATTCATAATTTGGGTTTGGATTGCATTGTTGATCTATTTAAGTTTGGTACTTGATAATGAATTGGATTTTCCAGTCATGCTCACCACTGGGATCTTCCGGTCCTGGCAAGAGACGATGTGGGCTTCCTGCTAGCCAACCACATTCCCCCCAATGAGTTCTCCAGAGTGGGGGCCAGAAAAACACAATTTAGCCGCATTCCACACTTTAAATTCTACGTGGAATGCAGATTAAAGACCTTTTCTACTTGTCCTCCTGAAAGTAATTCCATCTTGGTGAGATTTGTTGCACTCCTTTCTTGAAGATGTCCAGTTGAAAATTATATTTGGGAAAAGGGGGGGGGGCAAGGTGACACAGTGATTAGCATTCCCAGCGCCAGGCACCTGGGTTCAATTCCAATCTCAGGTCACTGTTGGTGTGGAGTTTACATGTTCTCCCATGTCTGTGTGGGTTTCCTCTGGCTGCTCCAGTTTCCTCCCAAAGATGTGCAGGTTAGATTGATCAGCCATGCTAAATTGCTTCTTAATGTCAAGACGGAAGCAGGGTAAATATGCGGGGTTATTGGAATAGGGCTTGGGTGGAGATTGTGGTCGCTCCGTGCTCAATGGATCGAATTTTCTCCTTCTGCACTGTAGGGGTTCTATGATTCTACATTTTTCTACTGAATCCTAGATCACGCGAACTAGTTGAATCCCATGGACTTGTAAATAGACCTGCACACTTCACACATATCAATTTTATTGCAGTGAGAATGAATCAAAGAGCAATTTAATCCAGTTATTTTCGTTATTGCTTTTTGGTGTTTGCCATAATTTTCTGTGACATTTGGGCCAGTCCTAAAGCAGCCTCCAACGGGCATGAAATGGATTTGTATTCCCTGGCAGCCTTTTCAAAACAAATTGCAGCCTCCTGTCGATTTGTGCTGTGACTCATCTGATGAAGGAGCGGTGCTCCGAAAGCTTGTGGTACTAAATAAACCTGTTGGACTTTAACCTGGTGTTAAGAGACTTCTCACTGTATCGATTTGGGCTGTTTGCTAATATGAGCAATTACTTTTTAGTGCCATTCTCCTGGCAGATAATCAATTTTACAATATTTACAGCAATCATTCAGGATAACTACAAACAAATCCCTCTTGCAGGAAGTGCCTGGTGTACAATAAGTTATTGGATGGATGATTGATTGCACACACTACAGATAGGTTCAAACAAAATGAAGGAGATAGTCAGCGACTTCGGGAAGCATAAAGGAGAACATGCTCTGTCTACATCAGCAGGAACGAAGTAGAAAGCGTTAAGAGCTTCAAGTTCTTAGGTTTTTAACCTAGCCCCCAATGCCAACACTATAGTTAAGAAATCCAACCAACATTTCTACTTTCTCAAAAGGCTAACGCATGTCCACAACAACTCTCACCAACTTTTACATTCTTTCTGGATATGTCACAGCTTGGTATGGTTCCTGCTCTGCCAAAGATCACCAAGAACTACAAAAGGTTGTGTGAATGTAGCCCAATTCATTATGCAAACCAGCCTCCCATCCATTGACTCTGTCTACACTTCCCACTGCCCTGGAAAAGCAGCCAGCATCATCAAGGGCCCCATGTACCCTAGACATTCTCTCTTCCACCTTCCACCAGGAAAAAGGTACAAAAGTCTGTGATAATGTACCAGCCAACTTAAGAACAGCTTCTTCCCTGCTGCTGTCAGACCTTTGAATAAATAATAAATCAAATCAAGAAATTGAGCCTAGTTGTTTCCATTAACTATCCACTTCACAGCTTGTCTGGCCCTAGTAAATAGGCGTTATTGATTTCATTTGATTTATTGTTGTCACACGTATTGGGATATAGTGAAAAGTATTTTTCTTGCGCACTGTACAGGCAAAGCATACCATTTATAGAGAAGTGCAAATGCAGTGCTACAGTCATAACTATAGTGTGGAGAAAGATCAGCTTAGTGCGAGCTATGTTCATTCATTGGCTTCATTCACGACCCTTTACAGTTTCTTGCCATCTTGGGAAGAGCAGGAGCCATATCAAGATATTGGGGGAAAAGTACCTGAAAATGCTGGAAAATCTCAGCAACTCCAAGAGTCATTCTGATTCGAAAGGTTGGCTCTATTCTCTCTCCACAGATGCTGTCAGATCTGCTGAGATTTTCCAGCATTTTCTGTTTTTATTTCCAGCATCCACAATATTTTGCTTTTATTTTATTGAACAAAATTCCAGTTCAGTTCCTAGGATCAAAGCATCTTCATAGAGTGTGTGAACAGGAGTCAGGAGGTGAGTTTATCTATCAGAACATTTACTTACCTAGATGGTATTGTGGGGTGGTTTTAATCGCATCGAATTTTTGCGATTTTACTTGCTACTTCTCAAGCGGGGAGTGTGGGGTGGAGGAATGGACAGGGTCGATGAAACTGCACAGGAATTGTTTTTTTTTGTGAAGACTAACAGCCCGAAGCAGCTGACATTGCAGGAAATCAAATTCTGGAATAAAGTAGGTCAGTTTGTGAAATAGGTGAAGTTAAGCCTGGAGCAGGAATCTGATGTGAAAGATAAATAGGGATAGGCTGTAAGAGGACAGTTTTGCAGTTTGGATGAGTTAGACCAATAGGAATGAAACCTGCACTACTGAAAAGCTGGAATATCTCAGCGGGTCTGGCAGCATCTGTGAGGAAAGGAACTGTGTTAACCTTTTGAATACCCTATCACTCCACCCCAGAGTTGCAAATATGAGAGATTTTACTGCATTGGGGTAGCATGGTGGTTAACACACCTGCCTCACAGTGCCAGGGACCTGGGTTCGATTCCTGATTTGGATCTGTGCGAAGCCTACGCATTCTCCTTGTCTCTGTGTGGGTTTCCCCCGGTGCTCTAGTTTCATCCCATTCTTCAAGATGTGTTGATTATGTTGATTGGCCATGGTAAATTGTCCCTTTGTGTCAGGGGGATAGGAGGATATATACTACGGGGCTATGGGATAGATGCTGGGTAAGGTTGTGGTCAGTGCAAACTCGATGGGCTGAATGGCCTCCTTCTGCATGTAGGGATTCTATGATTCCATGAGAAAGGAGGGCAACAGGAATAGGTGGGAGTTCAGGAGGAGTCTGAGAAAGAAGTCATGGACACAGGACAAAGGGAATGTTAATGATAGTGTTAAAGACTAAAGAAGGAGCTAATAGTGGATTAAGGTCAGGTAGCAGAATGTGTTAAAAGCTGAACAATTGTGTTAAATTCAGTGAATATTATTAGTGAATATTAGTAAGAAAATGAAGGAAGTAAAGCAGAGAGGTATGGCAGGAGGGATATGGATTGTAGAAAGTAGGATTGATGGCAGGGAGTAGTGAAATAAAAATTCCTGCTGGAAGGGGTACAGGTGAGGAATTTTTCATTGCATGAAAACTCTAAATTTAACATTTAAACCACAAACAAGGATTACTGAAACCTTCCAACTTTCAAGATAGAAATAAAATGGCTAATTTATGTGATTTTCTCCAACAGAGATGCTAGAAATGAAAAATCTATTTACCTTTGAATACTGGTGCAACTATTCTTTTCCCTGCAATAATCTCCCCTTCCCTGTGGGTGGCACAGTGGTTAGTACTGCTGCCCCACAGTGCCAGGGACCCATGTTCGATTCCAGCCTTGGGTCACTGTCTATGGGGAATATGCACGTTCTCCCTGTGTCTGTGTGGGTTTCCTCCGGGTGCTCCGGTTTCCTCCCACAGTCCAAAGATATGCGGGTTAGGTTCATTAGCCATGCTAAATTGTTTCTTAGTATCCAAAAAATGTATAGGTTAGGAGGATTAATCATGCTACATTGCCCTTTTAGTATCCGAGATGAGTAAGCTAAGGAGGTAAATATGTGGGCTAAGATACTCTTTCTGAGAGTTGATACAGACTCGATGGGTTGATTGGCCTCCTTCTGCACTACAGGAACTCTAAGGATTCTTTTCCCACTCCTGAGATGGTGACTCAATGTTGTAGCCAATTATAGCATCCACAACTCTGGCCCAAGTGAGATCAGTTAATTCAACACAAACCAAAGAGCGAGGCTGGCACCTTCTTTATTTGGAAGGTTTGATGAATACGCCACCAGGCGTCACACACCAAGGCATTGGGAGTCCAAATTTAACTGTTCCAATCAAAAACTCGACTGTGGAAACTCTCTTTGCCCCTGTGTCAACAGCACTATTGATTCCAGTTACTGTCCACGTACACAACTGGTCATATTGACTCACCTTCCAACAACTGTGAGGAACAATCCAGTCTTCAGACACCTGACCTGGATTGTCTGTATTAGTATTGCTGGTGCAATTTTTAAAGTTATTGTTTTATTTTCCTAATGCCAGTGAACCTTTTATCTTCGCAAAAAATAATCATTTTCTGTTGAGACAGTCCCATCCATTTCTCCATCCCGGCTCCTCTCTCAAATAGAGGAATTTAAAAGAAAATAAAGCCATTCTGTGAGACCAGCTGGCTCCTGGCCAGAAACTTGTTGCCATAATTTTGTCTCCATTATTCAGATTTGTTTCTTTGGCCGGAATTTCGCCCCCAAAGAAAGTTCTCCAATTTGTGGGAAAATGAGAGTAAAACATACCAGTTGTTTGCGTGTGATTTCCAGAGTGAATCTCCCATACTCTGTGCATTGCAGAATGCCCCAGCTAGATTCCCTCAATGAGCAGGGTCTACTCCCACCCGAGAGGCCAGCAGCACAGTGCTGAGTGGGCCCTTGCGCACGTGCGATCTCTCAGAATGGAGATCAGCACATGCGCATTGGCCCTGCGCTGTGAGCCTGCAGATTGCTGGCCAGCCCCAGAAAACCCCCCCATCACTGGCCTCCCAGACCTTCCAGAGCCAGACCTATGACTCCTTCCCCCACCCCCCTCCATTCCCACCTGACAGCTAGCCCAACCCCATCCTCCCTGGATAGTCCCAACCTCACCTCCCTCTCGATCTCGATGATCAGCCCCAATTTCCCCCCTGGCAGTCCAATACCCTCACACCTGATAATCCCCACTCCCCCAATCCAGCAGCCCCCAACTCCCCTTCCACTGATGACCAACTCCATCACCTTCACTCCCTCCCTCTCTCATGGATCCCAGTTGTAGAGTAGCAGTGGGTGTCTCCTATCGATTACCCTTCAATCGGCCACCCCAGGAAGCCCATCTCTCTGGCCCCATCCCCTTGGCACTACGAAATGCTCAGTGGGCAGTGCCAAGGTGCCCCTTGGGCAGTGCCAGGATACAGAGTTAACCACTGTGAGACCTTGCCACCCTGCCGTGACTTCATTCTTAAACTTTGTCCACTTTGTCCCAAAGTGTCTGGTTGTGTGCATTGGCAATGATAAATTCTCCCTTAATGTACCCAAACAGGCGCCCCAGTGGCGACTAGGGGATTTTCACAGTAACTTCATTACAGTGTTAATGTAAGCCAACTTGTGAGACTAATAAATAAACTTTGAGCAAAAATGCTATCGGCCCCTAATCAGATCTTACCAAAAACTTGGCAATCGGTTTTAGGATCATAAAAGAGTACACCCAGAACATGCTGTTAGCAACATTCCATCTTAAACACAAATGAAGCCTCATTATAAAGATTACAAACTGTTAGCTTATTACACCGAATAATCTCAAAACTACTCTGTGCCCTTCACGGGACCCCTCTAATATGAAAAGTTAAATGAGAAGCCAATTCCATAAGGCAATTGTTTACTTGTGAAACCTTCCTATCTGTTTAAAGCTTTTAAGGTTTTAAAGTATTACAAGTAGGCTGACATTAATATTGCAATGAAGTTAATGTAAAAGTCCCCCACACTCTGTTTGGTTTTGTCGAGAGAGAAGTTAGCACGGCCAATCTGCCTAGCCAGCACATCTTTCAGACTGTGGGAGGAAACCGGAGCACCCGGAAGAAACCCATGCAGACACGGGGAGAATGTACAGACTCCACACAGACAGTGACCCAAGCTGGGAATTGATCCCAGGTCCCTGGCACTGTGAGGCAGCAGTGCCAACCACTGTGCTGCATCAAATGGCAGCTTCAAAAGGGTTTTTCAGTTCCTCTTTTGTGTAAAAACTGAGATTAGGAACAATGGAAGAGCTTGAGATGCTTCAAAGCTGCTAATCACATTAATAAAGGCAATCTGAGTAATTATTGGATTCCTGCCTGCTCTGGCTGGAGCCCATGTGAGCTGGATTCGTCACCCATCAAAGGGGCAAATCCCGTGGGCAAAGCTAGTGGCATTTACTATCAAATAAATCTGTTGGACTTTAACCTGGTGTTGTGAGACTTCTTACTGTGAATGCCAATGGCACAGGGGGAAGCATCAATTGGTTATTTAAGAGCCTGGGATAGGCAGGCTGGGAAAGGTGAGTGGGTGGGCTGCCTACAAGCTTTCCCACTCCAGACTTAACTGGGGGGAGGTGGAGACGTTCCCCACCTCAGAACTCACCTATGGATGGCAGTAAGTAGCACCCAGCTCTTCACATCTACCCTATCAAGCCCTTTAATTGTTTTAAATACTTCAATTGGGTCTCCCCCCCAGACCTGCTCTTTCTGGAGAAAATGGCCCCAGTCTGTATAACTTCTCTTACAGGACTGACCTCTCAGTCTGTCTATCATTCTCTTCGAGGTTTACAACATGGAAACAGGCCCTTCAGCCCAACTTGTCCATGCCGCCCAGTTTTTACTACTAAGCTAGTCTCAATTGCTAGCATTTGACCCAAATCCCTCTATATCCATCATACCCATGTAACTGTTTAAAAGCTTTTTAAAAGACAAAATTGCACCCACCTCTACTACTGCCTCTGGCAGCTCGTTCCAAACACTCACCACCCTCTGATTGAAAATATTGCCTCTCTGCACCCTTCTGTATCTCTCCCCTTTCCCAGTTTTAAACTTCCCTATAAAGTCATTGTGCCTCAATTACAATTGTTTACCATGTTCCATGTACGGCCCAACTAGAGGTCGAAGAAGTTTAATATAATTTCTACTTTTCAGTACCACCCTTTAGAAATAATCCTGCATTTTACTTTATTTCAATAACTTTATTAATCTCCATCATTGATTTGACTTGCTGTTCTAACCCACTTCAACACTTGATAAAAGAGTGTACTCCTCTTATTCCTTGTATTTCACACTTGCCTATGATGAAGTTAATTTGCCATTGCCGTCCCTTTCTGTAAGATTATTAATGAATTTTATTTGAGCTCACACTGCACATCCCAATCTGGTGTCATTTTTGAAATTGTACTTTGCAGCGGGACATAGACAGGATGCAAGACTGGGCGGAGAAGTGGCAGATGGACTTCAACGCAGATAAATGTGTAGTGGTCTATTTTGGCAGGAATAATGGGATGAAGAAGTACAATATAAGGGGTAGGAGTCTCAGCTGTGTTGTAGAGCAGAAGGATCTCGGGGTCCGGGTCCATAGGACTCTTAAATCGGCCTCGCAGGTGGAGGAAATGGTCAAGAAGGCGTACGGTGTACTGGCCTTCATTAATCGAGGAATAGAGTTTAGGAGTCAGGAGGTAATGATGCAGCTCTATAAGACTCTTGTCAGACCCCAGTTGGAGTATTGTGCGCAGTTCTGGTCGCCTCATTATAGGAAGGATGTAGAGGCTATTGAGAGAGTTCAGAGGAGATTTACAAGGTTGCTGCCTGGATTGGGAGGCAGGCCTTATGAAGATAGGTTGAGGGAGCTGGGACTCTTCTCACTGGAGAGACATAGGTTGAGAGGCGACCTGATAGAGGTTTATAAAATGTTGAGAGGAATAGATAGGGTGGACTCTCAGAGACTATTTCCCCGAGCTGAAATGGTCACTACGAGAGGACACAGATTTAAGGTGCAGGGAAGCAAATACAAAGGAGATGTCGGGGTAGGTTTTTCACTCAGAGGGTGGTGAGTGAATGGAACCGACTGCCGTCGGAGGTTGTTGAGGCAAACTCACTGGGGTCTTTTAAGAGACTTCTGGATGAGTATATGGAAAAGAATAGGATAGGGGGTTATAGATAGGTCTGTGGATTGGTAGATGTGATCGACGCAACTCATGGGCCGAAAGGCCAGTTTGTGCTGTATTGTTATATGTTCTATGTTCTATATGTACTCCCAATCAGAGTTGAATTTGAGAATAATTGTGCCAGCAATCAGATTGAGAATAATTGTGCCAGCACCAATTCTTATATAGAACACCACTCCTTAATTTCCCCTGACTTTGGTTATACATCTACTAGTGATATCTTACTGAACACCTTTACAGAATCCAAATATTTCTCAGAAGTGAATAGTATCTATATTGGGGGAGGCAGTGGTGTAACCAGGGAACCAGACCAGGAATTGAATCCCAGGTCCCTGGCACTGTGAGTCATCAGTGCTAAGCACTGCACCGCCATGTCATTCTGCATGCACTATTAGCAATGCACATGTACCTTATTCAGGTGAAGTGGTGGAAGGCAAAGCAGAATGAATAAGAACAAACTCCACGTTATCCATCAATTAACCCAAATCTGCTGAAACATAAGTTTTAAATCTGGCCAAAACTACAATTTGCATACAGCTAACCTTTTCTTTTTCAAATTATGGTTCAAGATGGCCTGAGATGAAAGGGTTTACTCCCAGTTTATGGTGAGTGTGTTGTGGCCCCTGGTCATGCAACCACTGACCTGAAATCTGCACTTAAAACTTTTATTCCACATCAGGGACGGGAGCACCATAAATATCTAACATCCTCCAAAAAGAGGTTTGCAGGGTTCAATCGTGATATCTTTTCATCAAAGTTTATTAGTCAATTCACAAATTACAGTTACTTTGGTATTAACATTATTGTGTTAATGAAGGTTGAAGAAGGCAGATGTTATGGTATCTTGAGCACATATAAAGCGGGGATAGGGAGGAGGATCTATCCATGACTCTGGGCCTGGCCCAGTTGGCCTTTAATAGGTAGCAGATGTTGTTCACCAGCCTTCCGCCTGCAACCAGTGGGTGCCATAGGGACTCGGGTTGGTGCATCGTCAACCTAAGAAATTATACTACAATTTTAATTCATTAAGGCAGCACACTAGCACAGCAGTTAGCACTGCTGCCTCACAGCGCTAGGGAGCCAGGTTCAATTCTGGCCCCGGGTAACTATTTGTGTGGAATTTGTTCATTCTCCGTGTGTCTGCGTGGTTTCACTTCAGGTGCTCCGGTTTCCTCCCACAGTCCAAAGATGTGTTGGTTAGATTGATTGGCCATGCTAAATTGTCCCTTAATGTCAGGGGGATTAGCAGGGTAAATGTGTGGGGATACAGGAATAGGGATTGTGGTTGGTATCGATGGGCTGAATGGCCTCCTTCTGTGCTGTAGGAACTCTATGATTAATTCTCCTTTAGATGTTTTATTTTAGTTACAGTGCCCCACCAGAGGCTGTCATTTTTATCTAATTTAGTGATTATTGTTTATTATTGAGTATAAATCAAGTTCACAGTAAAAGGGGTCACCCCCCTCTGACTGTCTATGCCTCTACCACTGATACTTTCATGGTTAGGTGACTTTGCAGTGGGACCATGCGGTTTCCACCTTCCGCGATTGGTAGGTACCATTGCAACTGAGGTGCATAATCACCCCAACAATGATATGTTGGTCAAACTATTTAAGTTTCCTTCACACTTTTGATTTTGTTACGTTGCCCCACCAGGGGCTAAGACTTCAGACCTTAGTTAATTTGTTTTAGAATCATAGAATCTCTATAGTTCAGAAGGAAGCCATTTGGCCCATCGAGCCTGCATCAACAGAAGCCCACCCAGATCCTATCCCTGTAATCCCATGCATTTACCCTGCTCAGTCCTGTAACACTAAGGGGCAATTTAGCATGATCAATCAACATAACCAGCACATCTTTGGACTGTGGGAGGAAACCGGAGCATGGAGAAAATTCACACAGACACAGGGAGAATGTACAGACTCCACACAAACTGTGACCTGGGGCCAGAATTGAACCCGCGTCCCTAGCGCTGTGAGACAGCAGTGCTAACTACTGTGCTACTGCGCCGCTTGTAATATTTTACCATGCCGACTGTAATGTTTCATAAACTTGGTAGCCAAAAATACAATAATTCATTCTACATATTACAAGATTGTTCTATTAACCAAATTTTTCTCAGCAATGCAATTTTCACTCATGTGCATTGAGTGTGTGTGTACTGCAACATGCTATGTTTTACACTGGAAACCTCCATATAGCAAAATGTCCCTTTTGTATGAGCGTGCATGAGATCTAATGGTGCTTTAAGAACAGCTATTTCTAAAAATTAGATACGATATCCCTCTTTGAGTAATAAAATATACATTGAGAACTTAATGAACAGGAACCAAACAGGTCATAGGATTAATAGCAATTTCTCAAACTAAACTATTAACCTGTCAAACACGAATAATAAGTGAGGGACTGCAATTGAAAATAAATCTGCTGGCAAAAAAAGACATAGTCACTAGATTCTGTCAGGAAATCAATGTTTTCATGAAAATTTAGGTTTAGTTTTAGAAGACTAAGGAAATTTGGTGTGTCAGATACAATTCCCACCAACTTTTATGGATGCACCATAGAAAGCATTCTTTCTGGTTGTATCAGATCTTGGTATGGGCTCCTGCTCTGACCAAGACCTCAAGGAACCAATCTATCACGCAAACCAGCCTCCCATCCATTGACTCTGTTTACACTTACTGCTCTCTCGGCAAAGCAGCCGGCATAATCAAGGACCCCACGCACCTCGGACATTCTCTCTTCCATCACGAAAAGATACAGAAATCTGAGGTCACGTACCAGTGAGCTAAGCTGGGATTGAACCGGGGGCCCTGGTGCTGTGAGGCAGCAGTCTAACCATTATGCCACCGTGCCACCGATGCTGTCCACCCTTTGTGGGCATTATGGACTTTCTTCTGTTGCCTGAGGGATATTCAATTTTAGTCTCTTTGCACTTGTGCAATCTTTCATTGTCTGAAATGATTAGTGATAGATGAGAAGACATGAGATGTCATTTGTGGAGAAGTAGTTTAGAAGGATTGAGGCAATAAACAACTTCTTTAATGTGGTCACACCCCAGAGTGTAGTTCTTGACTATTACAATATGTAGTGGGCACTTGTCTCCAATTTCATTTGCGCTGACATTTTGGCCACCCCTTGTCTGATCATTGAAGGCTTTTACATGGCATAATCAAGCAGGATGCCACCCCTCTCCAGATTGTCTCCATATTGATGTACTTGTTTTTATCCTACAGGTGCTTTGGTCCACCTTGTTGTCTAACGATGGGCATACACGCGATGGGTCGTGAGAGGACTGCTCTTGGATCTTTTTCGAGAGTATCCTACTGCTTCACGTTGTTAGTGTACGCTTGACCTGGACCATCTGATGGGCAACACGACAGCTCAGTGACTATCGCTGTGCTGTGCAGATACATGGATTTGGGCCTGTGTCTGTGGGAGTTTGCGCATTCTCCCCGTGCTTGCGTGGGTTTTCTCCGGGAGCTCCGGTTTCCTCCCATATCCTAAAGATGTGCCCTTAGGCTAATTGGCAAAACAAATTCTCCCTAAACTGTCTCAAATTTGGTTTTTAATCCATAGATCTATAAACATGGACAGGGATCGCGGGTAGAGATGGGAACATCGGGGTGGCGGCGCGGGCTCGTTGGGCAGAAGGGCCTGTTTCCCGTGCTGTTTTGTTCTTTGTTCTTTGTTCTTTAAAGGTAAGTGCCTGGAATGTGCTGCTAAAGGGGTTGGTCAAAGAAGAGGCATCTTGACAGATACATGAATAGGCAGGAAATAGCAGGATACAGACCACGTAGAGGCAAAAGGTCTTTAACTTAGAAAGGCATTGCCTGTCAACACAGTCTTGGTGGGCCAAAGGAACAGTTCCTGTGCTGTACCAGTCTTTGTTCTAAGTACATTTCTCACTTTTGTACTTTTTTTGTACTTTTGTATTTTTCACTCAAAGGTGAAAATTTTAGTTCACCGGTTTGTAACATTAGCTACTTCATACTTTCTCTCACTCCTTTCATTCATGCCCAGTTCAGGAGTGTGGGCACTCACCTTTTTTTAAGTGTTTATGCTGTCCTGTCAGGACTACCGTCCTTCCCCCACACTCTCCAGGCCTCCCGGGATTGCTGTCAATATCCTGCCCAGCTTTATCCATGTGACCCAGAATTCCCTGACAACACCTTAGTGCTGCCCCAGTGAAGCATGGGGCTCTGAATTTTGGGGCCATTATGTTAAAGAATAGATCTGAGTGTCCGCCTTTTGTGATAATGAAACACTAAAATAACATCTTTAAAAAATGTTACCTTTTCAAACTTGTTCTCTGGTGCGTAGTTTCCCATTGGCGTCTTGTCTCTGGCTACTGGAGGCTTTCTGGTCAATCAAGGAAGAAAATTGGCTCTATTTCTTGGCCACAATTTTATTACCGGTTTTAAACTTAAATCAAGGAGCTTAATCAAGTATTCTACCAGAGGCGACTGTCACCTGCTTTTGTTTTTATAACCTAGGTTTTGAAACTCGTGGTGCATTTTCGTTGCCACTTTGTGACCTCACTGTGAAAAGGTGATGTGAATAAGGCGGGGTTGCTGATTCACAGGGAACTGGTTTCAACTGGTGCCTCCAGAGACCGATTTCCTTTCAATGTCATTTGAACCAGTTGGTGGATTCATGACCAGGGCCAGCGTGATCTATCTTTTTTTTATTCATTCGTGGGCCGTGGGCATTGTTGGCTTGGTCAGCATTTATTTCCCAACCCTAGTTGCTCTTGGAGGGCAGTTGTGAGTTATCCACATCGCGATCGTTCTGGAGTCACATGTAGGCCAGACTTCTTTCCCAAAAGAACATTAGTGAACCAAATGGGTTTTTCCAACAATGGTTTCATGATCAACAGTAGATTCTTAATTCCAGATTTTTTAAATTGAATTAAATTCAATGGTGAGGCCGCAACTGGAGTACTGTGGGCAGTTTTGGTCTCCTTATTTGTGAAAGGATATATTGGCCTTGAAGGGAGTACAGAGAAGGTTCACCAGGCTGGGGGGTTAGCTTACGAGGACAGATTAAATAGACTGTGCCTATATTCATTGGAGTTTAGAAGGCTGAGGGGTGATCTTATAGAAACTTACAAGATAATGAAAGGGATATAAATAGGGTAGAGGTAGAGAGATTCTTTCCACTTAGAAAGAAAACCAAAACTAGAGGGCACAGCCTCAAAATAAGGGGGGTGGTCAGTTTAGCTCGGAGTTGAGAAGGAACTTCTTCACTCAAAGGTTGGTGAATCTCGGAATTCTCTACTCATTGAAGTGGTGGAGGCTACCTCCTTGAATATATTTATGTCACGAGTAGATAGATTTCTGATAGACAAGGGAATTAAAGGTTATGGGGGGCAGGCGGGAAAGTAAAACTGATCCACTTCAGATTAGCCATGATCTTATTGAATAGTGGGGCAGGCTCAAAATGCTAGATGGCCTACTTCTGCTCCTATTTCTTATGTTCAAATTCTACCATCTGCCATGGCAAGATTCGAACCCGGGTCCCCAGAACATTAGCTGAGTTTTGGGTTAATAGTCCAATGATAATACCACGAGACCATTGCTCTCCCCTCTGGTACATTGAGCAACCATACAGGCCAATAAGGCACTTGGCAGTCTGGAAGCTCATGTCAGTATTGTCAGTTAAACGTGGCTTTGCAGTAAAAACCACTTCAGAATATTGTCAAAAGAAGCAGCAAAACAGCATTGCACAACTAACAGAGGCGGCACGGTAACACAGTGGTTAGCACTGTGGCCTCACACTGCCAGAGGCTTGGGCTTGATTCCCGGCTTGGGTCACTGTGCAGGGTTTGCATGTTCTCCCCGTGTCTGCGATATTCCGGGTGCTCAAGTTTCCTCCCATATTGCAAAAATGTGTGGGTTGGGTGGATTGTGAGGTTGTGTACTTTGGAAGGAGGAATGGAGGCAGAGACTATTTTCTAAATGGGGAAATGATTAAGAAATCAGAAACACAGAGAGACTTTGGACTCATTGTTCAAGATTTTCTTAAGATTAACATCCCAGTTCAGTTGGCAGTTAGGAAGGCAAAAGCAATGTCAGCATTCATGTTCGAGAGGGCTAGAATACAAGAGCAGGGATGTACTTTCTGAGGCTGTATGAGGCTCTGGTCAGACACCATTTGGAGAATTGTGAGCAGTTTTGGGCTCCATTTCTAAGGAAGAATGTGCTGGCTTGGAAACAGTCCAAAGGAGCTTCACAAGAATGATCTCTGGAATGAAGAGTTTGTCATATGAGGAAAGATTGAGGACTCTGGGTTTGTACTCATTGGAGTTTAAAAGGACGAGGGAGGGAATCTTACTGAAACTTACAGGATACTGCAAGGCCTGAATAGAGTGCATCTGGAGAGGATGCAGGAAAAAGTAGAACCAGAGGGTACAACCTCAGGCTAAATCCTTTAAAACAGATGAGAAGAAATTTCTTCAGCCAGAGGGTGGTGAATCTATGAAACTTTTTGCTACAGAAGGCTGTGGAGGCCAGATTATTGAATGTTTTTAAGACACAGATAGATAGATTAATAAGGAGGTCAAGGGGTTATGGGGAAAATTCAGGAGAATGGGAATGAGAAAAGAAAATCAGCTATGATTGAATGGCACAGCAGACTCAAAGGGCCAAGTGGCTTATTTCTGTTCCTATGTTTCATGGTCTTATTGGCCATGCTAAATTGACCATATTGTCAGGGGGTTTAGCAGGGTAAATATGTGGGTTTACAGGAAAAGGGCCTGGGTGGGATTGTGATCAGTGCAAACTCGATGGGCCAAATGGCCTCCTTTTGCACTGCAGGGAATCTATGATTCAGGGACAATTCTTAAACTCTCTTTTAAGATAAGTGTTCCTGAACTGCTCTACACCAACTGGAAACACATTGCAATTTGATCTTACTGCTCAACTTTCTGTCTAAGTGAGTCAACTGGCTCTCTAAATATAATACAACCCAAAGGTAAAACCGGTAACAGATATCTAAAATACGTCCTCAGCACAGCCGGAGATCCACATTCAGATTTTGGTTAAACATACAGGAAGTTGTTAAGGAATTGGATTCCAATTTAATCCCTGAAACCAAGTAAAACATTAGACACTCAATAGAGGCCATTTTACACTGCTCTACATTCACACCAGCTGCAGTATAACTCCAGCCAGAAGAGAATCCACAATTGGAAAGTGACCAAAGTTAGTCCTCTTCCTAACATCAAAAACATCTTGGGGAGTGGTGGTGGGGGGCTGGGGGAGCAGAAGATAGTATAGAGTCAGTGGACTGGTAAAGCAGCGGGCCAGGCTAAATGCTTTGTGAACATGGATTAAAATCTCACCGTGGTAGTTGCAGGAATTTAAATGTAATGAATGAAATCTGCAATGGAAAGGCAGTCTCAGTGACAGTGACTATGAAACTGTCCCCTAATATCCCTCAGAGAAGGAAATCTCTGTCCTTAAACAGTCTGATTTACAGGTGACCCCAGAACCACAGCAATGTAATTGGCTCCTAACTGTCCATCTGAAATAGCCAAGCTAATCATTCAGTTCAAGGGCAATTAGCAATGGGCAACAAATGCTGGCCTTTTCAGACACCATTTGGAGTATTGTGAGCAGTTTTGGGCTCCATATCTAAGGAAGGATGTGCTGACCTTGGAAAGGGTCCAGTGGAGATTCACAACAATGATCTCTGGAATGAGGAGCTTGTCATATGAGGAATGGTTGAGGATCCTGGGTCTGTACTCGTTGGAGTTTAGAAGAATGAATGAGAATCTTATTGAAAGTTACAGGATTCTGCAAGACCTAGATAGAGTGGATGTGAAGAGGATGTTTTCACTGATAGGAAAACTTAGAACCAGAGGGCATAATCTCAGGCTAAAAAGACGATTCTTTAAAACAGCAATGAGGAGGAATTTCTTCAGCCAGAGAGTGGTGAATCTGTGGAACTCTTTGCCTCAGAAAGCTGCGGACGGCAGGTCATTGAGTGTCTTTAAGACGGAGATAGATAGATTCTTGATTAATAAAGGGATCAGGGGTTATAGGGAAAATGACGAAGGAGCAGCGCTCTGAAAGCTAAGCAGTTTTTGTTACCATATAAACCTGTTGGACTTTAACTTGGTGTTGTGAGACTTCTTACAATGGGGATGAGAAAAATATCAGCCATGATTGAATGGCGGTGCAGACTCGATGGGCCGAGTGGCCTAATTCTGCTCCTATGTCTTATGGTCTTTGTCCTTTCCCATCTGTTAAACTAGAATAATTTACCAATAAGGACAATAACCAGTCCTTTGTTTTATTAACCTTTATCAGGTTACCTCTAGGCCTAACTTAGAACCTTTGAAGGTTACAGTGCAGAAGAGGCCATTCAGCCTATCTTGTTCATGCCAGCCTGATTCCCTTTCTAAACCCACAATCCTGCACCTGGACCAAAGTCCTGTAACTTACAGCATTAAGGTGCAGATCCAGATAATTTTTAAATGAGTTTAGTGTCTCTACCTCCACCACCAACTTGGGCAGTGAATTCCACACTCTGTGTAAAAAAGTTCTTACTCCCTCTTTACTCTGACTGCCAGTTATCATGAATCTATGTCCCTTGATGTGGAGATGCCAGTGTTGGACTGGGGTAAACACTGTAAGAAGTCTCAGAACACCAGGTTAAAGTCCAACAGGTTTATTTGGTAGCAAACGCCACTAGTTTTAGGGCACTACTCCTGATGAAAGAGCAGTGCTCCAAAAGCTAGTGGAGTTTGCAACCAAATAAATCTGTTGGACTTTAACCTGGTGTTGTGAAACTTCTTACTTTAAAATTCTCTGCCAAGGGAAACAATTTTATCCTGTCCACTCCATCTTTTCCCCTCATAATTTTGTACATCTCCATCAAGACACCCCTCAGCTTTCTTTATGCCAAGGAAAATAACCTCAACCAGTCCAAGATAAAAGCAGAATACTATGGATGTCGTGATCTGTAATAAAATCATGGAAAGATGGAAAACCTCAGCAAATCAGGCAGTGCCAATAGAGGAAAAAAAATAGTTAATGTGGCGCGTCTGAAAGAGAGATGACCCAGTCCTGGACTGAACAACTTTGAATTTTGCTAACCTATCCACATTACTTTTTAACCATATTACGTTTTTTCATTCCAAGATAGCGCTGGAGCAAGGTGACTTTTTCCAAGCTATGCCCAGCTTACCCTTTAATTCTATCTTTTACTCTTGCTCTCTGCTTTTAAAACTCTACTCCAAGTATTTTAAACTTGTAACAATGCTTTAATTCAATCTCATACAGATTTAGTGACCTTATATTAAGTTGATCTTTCTCTATGCCCTATCTATGACTGTAACACTACAACCTGCACCCTCTCCTTTCCTCCTCTATGAATAGTATGCTTTGTCCGTTTGATGTGGCACAGTGGCAAAGTGGCACTGCCTCCTAACCGGGTTAGAATTCTGGCCTATTTAGGATTCTGGTGATCCAGGTTCAATTCTGGCCTCAGATCACTGTATGTGTGGAGTTTGCTCCAACTGTATGCTTGAGTTTCCTCCGGGTGCTCTGGTTTCCTCTCACAGTCCAAAGATGCATGGGTTAGGTTGATTGGCCATGTTAAATTGACCCTCGTGTCAGGGGGCTGGCAGGTAAATATGTGGGGCTATGGAAATAGGGCCTGGTTGGGATTGTGGTCAGTGCAGTCTTGATGGGCCTCCTGCTCACTGTAGGGATTCTATGAAGAAACAATTCTTTTAGCTGTATACTAATAGATGTGACAATAATAAATCATTTTAATGTTAGTAATGATGTTCAATATTGAATATCCCTCATCTCTACAGGAGTATAGGTTTCTGCAAGATATTAATTTAGCAGCTTTGCCCCAACAAGGGAATCAGCTGGAATCTGCCTCATAATATCCTTTTGTGACTCCATTTGTCGCTTAGACAGGATTGGAAACGTGTTTGTGATTAATGGCACAATGACACATCAAAGTCCTTTTGGCCAAACTGCGATCTGTTGCCCTTTCCCTTAATTTCATGTCTCTATGTTCTCATGTGGGTCAAATGCCCCATGTAATGAGTAAAATGCTTTCTGTTACTAATCAATCATTTGAAAAAATGGGCACCAGCCATTTCTTGGTTTTGTTTCTGTCCTTGGGGATGAGCAATCACGGTGGCACAGTGGTTAGCACTGCTGCCTCACAGTCCCAGGGGCCGGGTTCAATTCTCAGTTTGGGTCACTGTCTGCATGTTCTCCCTGTGTCTGCATGGATTTCCTCCAGGTGCTCCGGTTTCCTCCCACACTTCAAAAGACGTGCAGGTTAGGGTGCATTAGTCGTGCTAATACCCAAACAGGTGCCAGAATGTGGCGAAGAGGGGATTTTCACAGTAACTTCACCGCAATGTTAATATAAGCTTACTTGTGACACTAATAAATGAACTTTGATGTTATGTCATTCCTAGTTAGAATTAGTCTCTAATTAATCTCAGGATGTGCCAGACATTTGCAGAGTGTGGGTAACTGCTGAATTCCAGGATTCTAACCAGCTGACAAAAATGGGAATCTATACGTCCCCTTTGTGAGACAGGTGTAGTGGGAAAGCTGGAGGAGTGGATATTGTAAGAAAATGTATTGCCCATATCATTTCTGAATCCACCATTGCATTATTTTCCTATGTATTAATCACATGCATGCCAAAAATCTGAAAACTATGGGTGGGACTTTTGTGCAGCCTGTGTATATTTTGTCACGGTGGAGGGGCCCGGACATTGGCTGGTGATCCGATCTTCTTGTCCCACTATTGTCAATGGGGGTTTGCTGTGGAATGCATCCCTAGTGGCTGGGAAAGCTGTGACAGGGGTGCACTATCACCGGGAACAGAACTTCCCATTGGCATGAATAGCTGGAAAATTCTGGACAATGTTTTTTACATAAAAAATATTAATTAGGCATTTTAGTTTTTTTTATTCATTCATGGACATTTTTGATTTGATTTGATTTATTATTGTCACATGTATTGATATAGAGTGAAAAGTATTGTTTGTTGCACACTATGCACAAAGCATACTGTATATAGGAACAGAGAGGAAGCAGAATAAAGTGTTGCAGTCACAGCTAGAGTGAAGAGAACAACAAACTTAATGAGAGGTAGGTCCATTCAGAAGTCTGATGGCAGCAGGAAAGAAGTTGTTCTTGCATTGGTTGGTGCGTGATCTCAGACTTTTGTATCTTTTTTCCTGACACAAGAAGGCTGAAGAGAGTATGTCTGAGGTGCATGTGGTCCTTAGTTATGCTGGCTGCTTTGCCAAAGCAGTGGGAAGTATAGATAGAGTCAATGGGTGGGAGGCTGGTTTGAGTGATGGACTGGGCTTCATTTATAGTTTCTTCATCCCTAGTTACCTGAGGGCAGTTGCAAGTCAATGACATTGCTGTGGCTCTGGAGTTAGATGTAGTCCAGACCAGGTGAGGATGGCAGATTTCCTTCCCTAAAGGACATTAATGAACAATTGGTTTTTCTGACAATCAGTAATGGTTTCATGGTCATCAGTAGATTCTTAATTCCAGATATATTTATTGAATTGTTTCATTGTATTTAAACTCCATCACCTGCCATGATGGGATTCGAACACAGGTCCCCAGAACATTGGCTGAGTTTCTGGATTAATAATCAAGCAATAATACCACTAGGGTTCATGTCACTATATGTAACCCCCACCATTTGACCTGAGCTTGCAAAATCTACTAAAATCCTAGTTTGAGACAATTCACATCTCTTTAACTTGTGATTATTCCCTCTCTCCACTCATACTGTCTGTATCTATAAAGATTTAATTACCCGTAATGACTTACATTCTAACCATTATTTTGCAATTATGCCTGTCTATATATGAACACAGCTCTCTCCACTCACCTAATGAAGGAGCACGATTCCGAAAGCTCATGATTCTAAATGAACCTGTTGGATTTTAACCTAGTGTTTTGAGATTTCTTACTGTGTCCAACCCAGTCCAACACTGGCATCTCTGAAATATCCCTGATAACTTAGGGAAGCAATCTGCCTCCTCCTCAAAAAGTATTCAGTGATGTGCTTCCATCGCCTTCTGAGATAGAGAATTCCAAAGTTGCAAAGCCCTCTGAAAGAGAGAGAAAAAAAATCTCTTTGTCTCTGTCCTAAAAGGGCAGCCCTCACTCTTCAAGGTGAACTGTTTTGTAATGTGCTTTTACAAATGTTTTGAATAAAGTATATTTTTGGGGGGCAGGGGAGAAATACATTTTATTTCAAAATCAACTCATTTGAATCAAAGAGGTTGAGCCTGGGTATTAAGTGTTTTGGTTTAGAATTTCCAAAACTCTCAGACCAGGTAGGGGTCATGGGGGTTAAAAGAAAAGCATGCGTGAAATTGGAATGTATATGTCAAGTTAATACCATACTAATTGGCTCGGTGAGAACGCCGGAGGAACTGCGAACCCGTGACTTGACTCCTGTTTTACCCTGCCCACCCTCAAATTACCCCATGACATTCCAGGAATCCAGCCACAATGGAAAAGGGACGTGTTCAGTCACTGAAATTCGCTTCCCGAAGAGATGTAAATAAGCAAGTGATTAAATCTTTGCAGGGGCTGTAATAACAGTACCCCGCGAGGGACTGCACATTTACAAAAGAGAAAATCGAAATGTCAAATATTGTTTTTCTTTATTTGGAGCGAGAGGGGGAATAGAACCCTTGAACACATTGAAACCTGAAACTGCACAAGTCAACAAACCCTCAACACTCAAATGGTTCATTCTGTAGAAGGTTCGCAGGGAGTCAGAACATTAACTCCCTTTTCCTCTCTTCACATCCCTGCAGAATTTATCAAACACTTTCTGTTTTCTTTATTATTTCTTATCTTTAACCTTCAATTACAGGAGAATTTCAATGCCAAAGTGTCCAGCCTTTGGATTTTGATTTGATTTATTATTGTTATAGGTATTAACAGCGAAAGTATTGTTTTTTGCACACTATGCAGACAAAGCATACTGTTAATAGAGAAGGAAACAAGAGAGTACAGAATATCATTACAGTCATACCTAAGGTGCAGAGAAAAATCAACTTAATGTGAGGTAGGTCCATTCAAAAGTCAAGGAAGAAGGTGTTCTTGAATCAATTGGTACATATGTCAGACTTTTACATCTTTTTCCTGATGGGAAAGGATGGAAGAGAGAATGGGGTGTGTGGGGTCCTTGAATACGCTGGCTGCTTTACTGAGGCAGTGGGAAATGTAAACAGAGTCAATGGATGGGAGGCTGGTTTGCGTGATGGATTGGGCTACATCACGACCTTCTGCAGTCTCTTGCGATCTCGGGCAGAGCAGGAGCCATACCAAACTGTGATACAACCAGAAAGAATGCTTTCTACAGTACGTCTGTTAATGTTGGTGAGAATTGTATCTGATATGCTAAATTTCCTTATTCTTGTGAGATAGTACAGCCGTTGGTGGGCTTTCTTAACTATAGTGTCGGCATGGGGGAACCAGGAGATGTTGTTGATGATCTGGACGCTATTGTTGATCTGGACACCAGGAATTTCTGGGGATTAACATTTCCTAGCTGTTGCTACTGGACAATAAAAGTTGGTCTGTCCTTATTGTTCCTACAGCTAATGTTGCCATCATAGTCCCCAGAAACATGAACCATAACAAACCTGGTTGTGGGTTTAACATTAGAGTCTCCATCTCTCTCCCTGATAAAGACAAAATACCGCAGATACTGGAAACTGAAACAAAAACAGAAAATTGCTGGAAAATCTCAGCAGGTCTGACAGCATCTATGGAGAGACAGACCCTGAAGGGTCGTCCAGACTGGAAACATTGGCTCTATTCTCTCTTCACAGGTGCTGACAAACCTGCTGATTTTGTCCAACATTTTCTGCTTTTAGAGCAGAATCACCACAGGGCAGACAAAAGGAGGCCATTCAGCATATCGAGTCTGCACCGACCATAATCTCACCCTGCACCTATTCCTGTTAAGTCTCATATCGCTAAACCCTCTGATAGTGGGAATTAATTTAGCCAATCAACCTCAACCGCCCATCTTAGGAGTGTGGGAGGAAAACCCACGCAAACACGGGGAGAACTGCAAACTTCACACAGGCAAAATGACCCGATGCTGGAATTGAAGCCCTAGCGCTGTGAGGCAGCAGAGCTAACCACCGCGTCACCGAGGTCTCCCCCTGTCTTATTCCCGCTTTCGTAGAATCTCCACAGTCTTCTGCTAAGACCTCGTTTGTAATTGTTACATTTTCAGAGCCTAGCTGAGTTGTAGCGAATTTAATTCATAAAAGTTACAATTGCTCTCTCTCTCTCTCTCCCCAAATAGTTTTGCTAAACTTCACGTCAACACAGTCTCTCGGCTGAATTATCTCAATAAAACTGTTTCTTATGAATCGATGGTGATTGTAATATTAAATCACATTGTTATATCTGTCCCTGGTTTATATTAAATCTTGTGCCACATTCCTCCCTCGGTTTATAAACCTTAAGATTAATTTGATGATCTTTTGCCAGTATTTTCGGATCTCTCCAATACCACTCAAACAAGACGGTCTTCTTAAAATTTGCAGACAAGATTGATAATATAGTTACAGCTGAAAATACACCCTGGGCCGATGAGGCAGCTACTCTCAGCGGTGTCCCAGACTGTTGATAGGAACCATTCAACACAGGCTTCCAGCTATGAAAATAGAATTCAGCGTAGCTTTCCAGCAATAAATATTTACTGGCACAATAACACTCACAAAATCAGAGAAAATAAAATAATGCGCCCTTTCTAGAGTAGGTACAATTCCGCATAACTTAGTTTGCATATGTATATGTTTATTGTTTTTCCTTGTAACCGACCCGCACTCCACCTTTCTTACAATATTAATTCGGAGCTATGAACATTCCCAATTTCCAGATGTGGTCAGGGAATTGCATTATTTGAGCGGAGAAGAAAGTGTTGGTTTGTCCTATGAAGTGCCGCGGTCATTTGAGATTTAAACAGCGTTAGTGAACGCATTGTGGAATTGTCAGGGAATTTTGGATTTTATCAGGCAAAACTTCCTCATATCTGTTGGATCACTGAAGGTTTGTGTCCATGGGTTGATGAGACCGGGAACTGTATTGGATTTCCTCTACAGAAGCAGAGCAGATTATAATATTCCAATGGGGTTGTGTGAGTGTGTTTTGGATCCGTTGTTTTGACTGAATAATAAACATTTCAATTATTTTTTCTCTAGATTTGCGGGGCTTTGTATATCAGGTGTCAAATATCAGAGACAGAGGTGTTAACAACACTCACATCAGCTCTTGTCCCTGAATAAAAGTTTTTGCCGGGGAAGCACTCAAATTCTTTAGAGAGTGAAACGTAACCGCAATTAACTTACTACACATCTTAAATTTCAAGTACTGGCTGAGGATATTAATCAAACTGTATTAAAGTTGTCAAATACAATGGATCTTAATTTGAAAAATGATCGGTTAAATTGTAATAAAAGTGAAGGCATGAATTTTTATAGGTGTCTGAAGTTACAAATGAGTTTAACTTAAACTTCAATCAAGATTGCCAAATGTATCAAAACATGAAATCACAGTTAGATTAGCGATTCGAGAATTGCAACTGCATTATTTGAGTCGAAGAGAAAGTTCTGCTTTGTCCTAGGAAATACCACAGTCATTGAGATTTGAACAGTTTTAGTGACCACATTGTGCAGTTGTCAGGGAATTTTGGATTTAATTTGGGAGAAGAATTATTCCTCATTAGAACTCTTGTACTTCTGAGCACATCATTGTTACAAATCAGAGTGCTCTGTCTTAAAAAGTGGAGTAAGAGGTCTCACAGCACCAGGTTAAAGTCCAACAGGTTTCCTGTTGGACTTTAACCTGGTGTTGTGAGATTTTTTACTATGTTTACCCCAGTCCAACGCCAGCATCTTCACATCATAAAAAAGTGGAAGCAGACTCAATAGGAAGTATTTCGAAAGGAAGTTGGATAAATTGGGGACTCCCTAGTTAAGGGGATAGATAGGAGGGTCTGTGGGAAGGAACGGGACTCGCGGTTGGTATGTTGCCTCCCGGGCGCTGGGGTCAGTGATATCTCTGACCGAGTGTTCAGGATCCTTAAGGGGGAGGGGAACCAGCCCCAAGTTGTGGTGCATGTAGGTACCCATGACGTAGGTAGGAAAAGGGATGGGGATATAAAGCAGAAATTCAGAGAGTTGGGGTGGAAACTTAGGGCTAAAACTAACGGAGTGGTTATCTCTGGTTTGTTACCTGTGCCGCGGGATAGCATAGAAAAGAATAAGGAGAGAGAACATTTGAACTCGTGGCTAAAGGGATGGTGCAGGAGGGAAGGGTTCAGGTATTTGGACAATTGGGGCTCATTCTGGGGAAGGTGGGACCTCTACAAGAGGGATGGTCTGCACCTGAATCGGAGAGGTACCAATATCTTGGGAGGTAAATTTACCAGTGCTATTCAGGGGGGGTTTAAACTGATTCGGGGGAGGGATGGGAACCTGAATTGTTGTGCCAGTATACAGGAGGATGTGAATAGGGAGGTCACGGATAAGGTTTCTAGGTCGCAGCAGTATAGTGGCAAACGGGAGGGTGGTTTGAAGTGTGTATACTTTAATGCGAGGAGCATACGCAATACGGTGGATGAACTTGCAGCCTGGATTGGTGCTTGGGACTTCGATGTTGTGGCCATTTCAGAGACGTGGATAGAGCAGGGGCAGGAATGGTTGTTGCAGGTTCCGGGGTTCAGATGTTTCAGTCAGAGCAGAGGTGGTAGTAGAAGAACATAGAACATAGAACATTACAGCACAGAACAGGCCCTTCGGCCTTCGATGTTGCGCCGATCAATATAAAAAGCAATGCCCCTCCATACTAAACCATTCCCTTCTCTTCCATATACTTATCAACTAACCTCTTAAACGCCACCAAACTTGGCGCATCAATATAAACATCTACAACTACAACATCTACAACATCTACAACTGCCACAGGCAGGGCATTCCACTCCCGAACCACCCTTTGGGTAAAGAACCTACCTCTGATATCCGTCCTATAACTATCACCCCTTAATTTAAAGCTGTGTCCCCTTGTGCTAGCTTTCTCCATCCTAGGAAGAAGGCTATCACTGTCCACCCTATCTAAACCTCTAATCATCTTATATGTTTTGATTAGGTCCCCTCTTAGCCGCCTCCTTTCTAACGAAAACAACCTCAAATCCCTCAGCCTCTCTTCATAAGACCTGCCCTCCATACCAGCAACATCCTGGTAAACCTCCTCTGTACCCTCTCCAATGCCTCCACATCTTTCTTATAATGTGAGGACCAGAACTGCACACAATACTCCAAGTGCAGCCGCACTAGAGTTTTGTACAGTTGCAACATGATGTTGCGGCTCCAAAATTCAATCCCCCTACCAATAAAAGCTAAGACTCCATATGCCTTCTTAACAACCTTCTCGACTTGACTGTCTACTTTCAGGGATCTATGCACATACACACCAAGATCCCTCTGTTCATCAAGACTACTAAGAATCCTACCATTAGCCCCATACTCTACACATTTATTATTTCTGCCATAAGAGGGGGTGGAGAGGCATTGTTAGTTAAGGACAGCATTACGGTGGCAGAAAAGACGTTTGATGTGGACTTGTCTGCTGAGGTAGTGTGGGCTGAGATTAGAAACAAGAAAGGAGAGGTCACACTGTTGGGAGTTTTTTATAGGCCGCCAAAAAGTTCCAGAGAAGTAGAGG
Source organism: Sphyrna mokarran (assembly GCA_024679065.1). Lineage (NCBI taxonomy): Eukaryota > Metazoa > Chordata > Chondrichthyes > Carcharhiniformes > Carcharhinidae > Sphyrna > Sphyrna mokarran. The sequence continues at coordinate 15,599,696 of JAGIQG010000033.1, read as the reverse complement.
AAGGGATTGCAAAGTTGATCCTGGATAGGTGTGAAAGTAACAGGGTAGTTGTAATGGGGACTTTAACTTTTCTAATATCGATTGGAAAAGCTATAGTTCAAGTACGTTAGAGGGGTCAGTTTTTGTTCAATGTGTGCAGGAAGGTTTCATGACTCAGTATGTAGAAAGGCCAACAAGAGGCGAGGCTATATTGGATTTGGTACTGGGTAATGAACCAGACCAGGTGTTAGACTTGGAGGTGGGTGAGCACTTTGGCGATAGTGACCACAATTCGGTTACGTTTACCTTAGTGATGGAAAGGGATGGGCACGTACCGAATAACAGTAGTTATAGCTGGGGGAAAAGTAATTATGAGGCTATTAGGAGAGATTTAGGATGCATAGGGTGGAGCAGGAAATTGCAGGGGCTGGGGACATCTAAAATGTGGAGCATATTTAAGGAACAGCTTCTGCATGTCCTTAATGAATATGTACCTGCCAGGCAGGGAGGAAGTGGTCGAGTGAGGGAACCATGGTGTACTAGGGAAGTTGAATTTCTGGTGAAGAGGAAGAAGGAGGCTTATATAATGATGAGATGTGAAGGCTCAGTTAGGGCAATGGAGAGCTATAAATCAGCCAGGAAGGAGCTAAAGATGGAGTTGAGAAGAGCTAGAAGAGGACACGAGAAGACTTTGGCGGATAGGATTAAGGAGAATCCTAAAGCTTTTTACCGGTATATAAATAATAAAAGATTGGTTAGGGCAAGATTAGGGCCAGTCAGAGATAGCAGTGGGAAGTTGTGCGTGGAGCCTGAGGAGATAGGAGAGACACCGAATGAGTATTTTTCGTCAGTATTCACGCAGGAGAAAGACAATGTTGTCAGGGAGAATACTGCGATACTAGGTTGTAGACTGGGCAGGATTGAGGTTCATAAGGAGGAGGTGTTAGCGAATCTTGAGGTATGAAAATTGATAAGTCCCCTGGGCCAGATGGGATTTACCCTAGGATTCTCTGGGAGGCTAGAGAGGAGATTGCAGAGCCTTTGGCTTTGATCTTCATGTCATCGTTAGCTACAGGTATAGTGCCGAAAGACTGGAGGATGGCAAATGTTGTCCCTTTGTTCAAAAAGGGGAGTAGGGACCATCCTGGAAATTATAGACCAGTGAGCCTGACTTCTGTGGTGGGCAAGGTCTTGGAAAGAATTATAAGGGATAGGATTTATAAGCATCTAGAGAGGAATAAATTGATTAGGGATAGTCAGCACCGTTTTGTGAAGGGTAGGTCGTGCCTCACCAACCTTATTGAGATTTTTGAGGAGGTGACCAAAGAGGTAGATAAGGGTAAGGCAGTTGATGTAGTGTATATGGATTTTAGCAAAGTGTTTGATAAAGTTCCCCATGGTAGGCTACTGAAGAAAGTGCAGATGCATGGGATTGAAGGTGATTTAGCAGTTTGGATTAGGAATTGGTTAGCTGATAGAAGACAGAGGGTGGTGGTTGATGGGAAATATTCAACCTGGAGTGCAGTTACAAGTGGTGTACCTCAAGGATCTGTTTTAGGCCACTGCTGTTTGTCATTTTTATAAATGACCTAGATGAGGGTGTAGAGGGTTGGATTAGTAAATTTGCTGACGATACCAAAGTGGTGGGAGTTGTAGACAGCGAGGATGGATGTTACAGTTTGCAGAGGGACATAGATAGGTTGCAGAGCTGGGCCGTGAGGTGGCAAATGGAATTCAATACGGATAAGTGTGAGTGATTCACTTTGGTAGGAATAACAGGCATATGAAATATAGGGCTAATGGAAGGACCCTTAATAGTGTTGTCGAGCAGAGGGATCTTGGGGTACAATTACATAGCTCTTTGAAAGTTGGCACCCAGGTTGATAAAGTTGTTAAGAAGGCGTACGGTGTGTTAGCTTTTATTGGTAGAGGGCTTGAATTTAGGAGCCGTGAGGTTATGTTACAACTGTACAAAACTCTGGTGCAGCTGCACTTGGAGTATTGCGTACAGTTCTGGTTGCCGCATTATAAGAAAGATGTGGAAGCATTGGAAAGGGTGCAGAGGATGTTTACCAGGATGTTGCCTGGTATGGTGGGAAGGCCTTATGAGGAAAGGCTGAGGGACCTGAGGTTATTTTCATTAGAGAGAAGAAGGTTACGCGGTGACCTAATTGAGGCGTATAAGATGATCAAGGGGTTGGATAGGGTGGATAGTGAGAGCCTTTTTCCTCGGATGGTGATGACCAACACGAGGGGATGTAACTTTAAATTAAGAGGTGGTAGTTATAGGATGGATGTCAGAGGCAGGTTCTTCACACAGAGGGTGGTGAGGGCATGGATTGCCCCGCCTGCAGCAGTTGTGGACTCGCCTACTTTGGGGGCATTCAAATGTTCGGTGGATAGGCATAGGGATGATATTGGAATAGTTTAGGTTAGAGGGTCCACTGGCCAGTGCAACATCGAGGGCCGAAGGGCCTGTACTGCGCTGTAATGTTCTATGTTCTATGTTCTAAATTCTCAAAATGGGACATTTTCAAGAGGATTGGGATGGGTGTTGTTGAGGTAAGTGGGACAAAAGCATCACTATTTCAAAGGGCTGGTATATAGATGGGCTCCTGTATAGTTTTCAGTCAGTTTCCCAACATTTCATCCTATTGATTAAAAATACCTTGGGAAAATACAGTTGATTTGAGTACTTCAATGCGTTTTTGGAAAGCATTAGGAAATTGTTAAATGATAAGCACACATATTGTGTAAATGAAAATATTTGACTGGAGATGCTGTGCAGTAAAATTAATAGAATTGAGAGCTATTCTCAGTATGGCTGCTGTGAGAAAATGATCCATTGTGGTTTAAAGCCCCCTATTTCAATTAAAAACCATCACTAAGGTCCTCAGGGAAGGAAACCTGCTGTTATTACCTGATCTGACTTACATGTGACTCCAGTTCACAGCAGTGTGTTTGAACTGAGGCTAAGCAAATTCAGTATGTCCCCTATAACTCTCATCAATTTTTACAGATGCACCATAGAAAGCAGCCTTTCTGGTTGTATCATAATTTGGTTTGGCTCTTGCTCTGACCACAACTGCAAGAAATCACAAAGGATTGAATGTAGCCCAGTCCATCATGCAAACCACCTCCCATCCATTGACACAGTCCTAGCATGGCATGGTGGTACAGTAGTTAGCACTGCTGCCTCATAGACCAGGAACCCAGTTTCAATTCCCAGCTTGGGCCACAGTTTGAGCAGAATCTATACATTCTCCCCATGTTTGCATACATTTCCTCCGGTTGCTCCAGTTTCATCCCACAGTCCAAAGGTTAGGTGCATTGGCCATGTTAATCCTCCCTTGGTGTACCTGAACAAGTGCCAGAGTGAGGTGACTAGGAGATTTTCAACATAACTTCATTAATGCAAACCTACTTATGACACTAATAAATAAACTTTAAACGACACTTCTTGCTGCCCTGGAGAAGCAGCTAACACAAACAAGGACCCCATGTACCCCAGACATACTCTCTTCTACCTTCTTCCATTGGGTGAACATGTATCAACTGACTCAAGAGCAGCTTCTTCCCTCTTGCCATCAGACTTCTGAATGGACCTACCTCATATTAAGCTGATCTTTCTCTAGACCCCAGTTATGACTGTAACACTATATTCTGCACTCCATCCTTCTCCCCTATGTACTCTGTGAACAGTACATTTTGTTTGTATAGCGCGCAAGAAACAATACTTTTCATTGTACCCCAATACATGTGACAATAATAAACTAAATCAAATCACTGGTCTAGTGGTATTATGGCTGGACTATTAATGCAGAAACTCAGCTAATGTTCGGGTGACCTGGGTTCACATCCTGTCACGATAGATGGTAGAATTTGAATTTGATAAGACATAGCTGGAAAAATCTACTGATAACTGTGAAGTCATTGTCGATTGTTGGAAAAACTCATCTGGTTCACTAGTGTCCTTTAGGGAAGGAAATCTGCTGTCCTTACCTCATCTGGCCTACATATGACTCCAGAGCCACAACAATGTGGCTTACTCTCAATTGCCCTCTGAAATAGCCTAGCAAGCCACTCAGTTTATTGTCCATGTCCAGTTGCCCTCAGACAAGGGCAACTGGAGATGGATAATAGATGCTGGCCAGACAGCAATGCCCATGTCCTACAAATGAATAAGACAAAATACAATATTTTTTGCTGTATCTCAATACATGCGATTATAATAAATCAAATCAAATTTTGTAATGCTCAGTTAGGGCTGGTTGCTGAGTCACTGAGATTTGATCAAGGGATCTATATAATCAAAATGTTGACCAAGTCACACTTCTTACCAGAATTTTCCCGTCATTCATGCCCCACTAACACTGTGAGGTTGGAGAATTTGGTACTCAGCCAAGTCTCTGCTCACTGCAGCGGGACTGGAGAGTGCCCAGTCAGCAACAGTAGTGGACACGCCAATCTTAAGGGCATTTAATTGGTTATTGGATAAACATATGGATGATATTGGAATAGTATAAGTAAAATGGGCCTTAGATTAGTTTCACAGGTTGGCACAACATCGAGGGCTGAAAAGCCTGTACTGAGCTGTAATGTTCTATATTCTATGAGTGGCTGAAAAAGTCTGGCCACTATCTCACAGTCAATAACCTCTACGTTATGGACTCAATTCAAGAGCACCCTTTACCCTCCTGTCACACTGCGACAATGGTATGTCCAGCAAACTAACTCTATGTTACTGATATAAAAGCAAAATACTGAAAATCCAGCATGCTTTATTAAGTAATTTTAACAGATATGAATGAACAGGCAGCACCAATGAAGCACACTCAGGAAAAAACAACTGGAGCTCTAGCCTGTTAGCGACAGATTTTACCACTGAGCTAGTGAGTCTGAAATGGGTTAGCAAGCCATTCACATCTTTTACTTTGGCTCGGATAACTAATTAATATTCTACAACAAATAACATCAGCATTTGGATAAATTCATAGCTATAATTCTTTTCCAAGTATTTTTTGAGTTGGTTTGCAAGCCATTCACTTCAAGGGAAACTGGGGGATTGGCAACAAGAGACTGGAGCAGTCGCTAATGCGCATGTCAGAGGCAAGGGGTGCTCTCAGCCAATCAATGGTGAAGGCCGCCGCGCATGCACAGGTGATGCTTATAAAATGAGCGGGAAAGCGCGTGAGGCGCCCATTCGCTGGTGACTGGGGGGAAGGAGAGAGTGCGAAGGAGTGGCTCTAATAATACTACAGCATTATATAATATAATACAATAATTGCCAGGGCGTCGAAGGGGATCGGGAGAGGTGCACGGAAAGTTGTATTATTTGTGAGTGTGGGGTGAGCGGAGGCGGTTGACAGGAGCGACGCGCGGCCCAGGCGCCATTTTGTTGCCTCAGGGAGCGATGGAGAGAGATTTTACCCCCGGCTTTCCGGGCGCTGAGGGCGAGGTCGGCGGCCCCTGCAGCCGCTTCCACGTGAGGCTGGTGGACGAGCCGCCTGAGTATGCACCGCCACCGTTCGACGGCGGCGAGGACGGCGTGAGCTGCGGGCTCCAGCGCTTGGAGTTCACCATCCAGAGCCGGCGCGACTCCCTCCGGGCGGACGGCCTCTTCCAGCCCGGCGACACTCTCAGCAACTCTTACCTGAAGACCTTTGGGCACAACACCGTGGATAAAGTGCCCAGGATCGACTTCTACCGCAACACTGGCAGCTTCAGCGGCGTCAAGATCAATAGACCCTCCTTGGCGGATCTTCATGAAGACTTAAAGAGGGTGAGGGCAAGTTTCCCCCGCTAGGAACGTTAGTTTTCCTACGAGGAGCAGTGGGGTTTCTCTCTGAAGGATCCGCCATCATTTTAAAAAAAAATCTCCATTAAAGTTTATCTATTTATTAGTATGGCAAATAGGCTTACTATAACTGCAGTGAAGTTACAGTGAAAATCTTACTTGCTGCACTCTGGTGCCTGTTTGACTACACTGAGGGGAGAATTTAACATGGCCAGTGCACCTAACCAGCAAGTCTTTTGGGTGACAGTGGTTAGCACTGCTGCATCTTGGCACCAGGGGCCTGCATTTGATTCCTAGCTTGTGAGACTATGTCAGCATAATCTCCCTGGATCTGCATGGGTTTCCCTAGGTGCTCTGATTTCCTCTGTGAAAGACTGAAGATCTCACCTAACCAGCATGTTTTTTAGACTGTAGGAGGAAACTGGAGCATCTGCAGGAAACACGTGCAGACTTGGTGAGAAGGTGCAGATTGTGTGTAGTGACCCAACCTTGGCACAGAGAGACATCTGATTCTAATTCTTGCTTTGTGGGCTCAACTCCTAAGCTTTGTGGGTTAACATTTCATTCCAGAGAAGCTGACACCTTTGGTGTATACTGAGAGTATGCTGCACTCCTTTTGGTGCTTTGTGGGCAAGTTTGTTATTGCATTTTTCCTTAAGGTAAAGTGCATTAGGATATCCTAATAGTAAAAGGTAGTACTTGTATGAAAATGCAAGTTTCCCCTTAAAGATTGCCTGGATATTGTAATTTCTGTCCCAGGTCTGATTGGAAATGTGTAACAATTTAAGATTACCATTACAGCAGTGCTGCGCCTTCATGTACCATGCAAAAAGGTGTATGTCCTGGATAAGCATGGTGAAGACTGGCTCTTCACCTATTCTGAAAGATGCCCTAAGTGTTGGCAATTCATTATCTATTAGTAGTATCATTTTGAAGAGGAATCTTTTCTGATGCTCTTCTCTCCACTGCTAGAATGAAATACAATGAGCATGTTGTAGCATTGCACAGCTATTGATTATTTTGAGGTTTGGCTTCTGAATTGTTTGCTGTGTGGATCATCTTTCTTATCTCTTACCCCACACATCGTGTTCCATTGTTATAAATTAAACTCCTTTACGCATCATCCTTCCTGTAACATCTCATTGCAGTAGCAGAGAGAGTAGTGCCAGAAAGGGGAATCTGCTACATCTTCAATAGGCCATCTGAATGTGAAAGATCATTGAAGCCATTCAGAGCATACATTACAGATGCATCACATACCAAGGATGAAAGATTACAATAACAAGAAATGAAAGATACTGTGACTGTCTCCACTGGAGCAGAGAAGATTGAGGACATTTATTAAAGATTTTTAAAATTATGGAGGCATTTACACAATTTGACAGTGCACTCAGTTAAGTGTACTGTACATATTTATGGTTGCCTTAATAAAAGCAGATGTTGAATCTATAACACTAAAAAATAAATTTTTAGTGTTATAGATAACCATGATATTGCCACATAACCATGATGGGCAACCCCTAATCATTTGGGGCACAAAACATGCTGGCCAGAGTTGGTTCAAATGTTGTATATTTTAGGAAAACAGGTTCAGGAACAGGAGTGCAGTATTAGTGATCAGTGCTGATTCTGCATGGCTTTTTTAGGGTACTAATACTCAAGCTGTAGATGCTTTATAATCCCCTAATTCTTTTTCTGTAACTGCATTGTTGCAGATCGTAGCAATTACATGTGATGTTTCAATTACGATATTGAAGATGCTAGTCATTCTGTTAAGCTGATGTAGCACCAAACAATCCAAACTTTGGAATTGATGGTCTCGTCTTTCTAAAACTACTATATTTCTGCCTGGCAAAAGTATATCTTTTTGCCTTTTTTGATTTGTTGTTCCATATTAGTATCCAGTGAGAAGTATTATGTTATACAAATGAAGCATACTGTATACAAGGAAAGAAGAGTTGGAAGTCATAGCTCGAGTGTATGAAAGATTAATATAAAAATCCCGTCACCATCTTTAAAATATCTCCTGGATGCTTTTTGAGCACTTTCCATTTCCATGATTATTTATTGGGAACTGCACCACAGTTTTAACATTCATTGATTAATGACAATCTCCTGTTCCTTTTAATAAAGTATTGCCTCCATAAATGATTGAGTTTAATCAGTGATCACTGGGGAATTTAACCCAGTTAGTCTGCATTGCATCTTCTGAAAGAGCATCCCACCTCCTGCCCATCTTGTAACCTTGCACATTCACTATGGTTAATCCACCCAACCTACATATCTTTGGACATTTAACATCACCACTCTACCTAATCTACATGCCTTTGGACTATGAAAGGAAACCCATGCGAACACTGGGAGAAGGTACAAACTCATACAAATAGTCACCCAACACCAGAATGGAATCTCGGTCCCTGGTGCATGAGAGAGCAGTGCTAAACACAAACCTGCTGCCCTTCCAAACTCTAAGTTTCTGTCAGCATGCTATTGCAATTTTAAGTCTCATCACTGGAATTAATGACGAAGGAAGGACCTGATGGAAAACTGGCATCGCATGAATGTCAATGTTTTGAATGTTATTTTAAGTTCAGGGTGGAGTTGAATTAAGATAATCCCAGTTCTTTCCCCAGATACTGAGTATTTTCTGTTTTAAAGATTTGATTTATTATTGTCATGTCTTCACAATGAAAAGTTTTGTTTCTTGCGCAACATATAAACAAAGCGCGTTGTTTGTAGGGAAGGAAATGAGCGAGTGTTCAGTGGTATATGTGTTACAATAGTTCTGGTGTGATTAATAAATATTTTTGAAATAATGAATGAAGCGTTGGATGTTCTATTTGTTTCTGTTAATGGATAAGGTTACGTTTTGAGTGCAAGTTGTCCTTGGAAGCTGTCTGTACATTGAGCCAGAGAAAAATGTCTGAAATGTGCTTAAATTATATAGATGTTAATTCAAAGTGTAACAGATTGAAGAGTCTATTCACATGGAGAGCAACTAATACTTGGAATATGCCAAATGTTTGCTGACTCTTTATTGAGGATGACAACAGCAAATGTATAGTATCATTAATGCAATAAGATGTTACAGGGAGTGGGACTAAACAAAATTTAACACCAAGGAGATTAAAGAGTTTTTAAGGAGCATCTTGAAGAAAATAGAGGAGTGAAAGGATTTGGAACCCAGCAGCTCAAAGTGGCTGTCACTAGTGGAGCAATTTAAAATAGGGAATATTCAAGCAACTCGAAATTAGTTGGGCTGAAAAATATTGAGGTGGATATAGTGGGACTTGTAAAGAAATATGAGAATTCTAATTTTGAGCTGTTGCTTAATAGTCATGTATTTCAGCAATCTCAAATGTTGGATGAACCATACTTTTCTGCCCGTACCTTGCCTAAATGTTTGGGTATCCTTAACTTTATAGAGGGTGGAAGATGGGAAGTTGGCCTAGGCGTCTGTGGATGTAGTCAAGTCTAGATGTAACGAGAGGCATGGATGAGGGTTTCAGCAGCAAGTGATAAAGGAGATGGATGGAACTAGATTTTGTAGTGGTTCAAATAGGTGGTCTTGGTGACAGTGGGTTTGTGGTTGAAGAAACCTATCTCTTAAATAAGATATCAAGATTGCGAACTGTCTGATTTGTCCTTGGGCAGATGCCCAGGAGATGGATAGAGCTGGTAGCAAGGAAACAATCTGTGTGGGAAATGAAGGCAATCCTTTTTTTACCAGCAATGTATGTTGTGGTTCCTGTTTCAACTACCCCATAACACCCCCCCCCTTCCCCCACTTTTTTCCCTTTCTGAATTAAGGTTAAGTCACAAAAGATGACTTCATGCCTCTTTTTCTCCCTCTACCGTGGCTATGTTGGTGGCCAGGTGCCCTTGAAGAGGGAGATGTGGTTTCCCCCCCCCCACGCGCGCGCGTGCCAAAGATGTGCGAGTTATTGGCTGTGCTAAATTGCCCCTTAGTGTTGGGGACTTGCTAGGGTAAATGGCGTTGTGGGGATTGTGGTTGATGTGGTCTCAATGGGCCAAATAGCCTCCTCCTCTGTAGGAATTCTCTAAACCTTTTAAATTGATGTAATAAAATGTGTGTCATGGATAATTAGCCCTTCAACAATGGATCAACATTTCCTTTCTAATCTTCTCATGGGCTAAAATATTTAGTTGGATATTTATTTTATTTTAGGATATTGTATCTGTTCCTGGCACTGCGGATGGTGTTGCTAATGGTGATGGTGCACATGAAGGAGGAAGAAAACCTACAGAGAATAAGGATGAATTAGTGAGATTTGGATGGATCAAGGGTGTGCTGGTAAGGAAATGCTACTGGATCTGAAACACGTTTATTTGTATTAATATTGACGTAGAGTTCTACCATATGCAAAATAATTTGAAGTTCTCTTAAATGTGGGAATAGTTAAATAAGATAGCTCTATTTGGTGTTCTTAATCAATTTTAAAGCACAAAGTGAAGTTGTGTATTTGTATTTTTGGAAAAATGGCGCAATTGCAATATGTTAACATCTGATCCACTTACAAAACAGTGGTGATGTTAGATGTGATTTGGCAATTGGACAACATTTGCTAAATAATCCTGTTACACCAACATCCAGTACGAGTGTCAGTCAGGCTGTCTGTGTGGTGCATTTGTGTGTACTGGAAGCTACGTATATTAATACACAGGATCATGTTCTTTGCAGACAGAGCCTGTATACACACACTGCTCCTAAGTGGTAGCCGTTCTTTGGTCAAGATATTGCCCTGAGGAATGAATCAATCAAGCTGTTTAGTTTAAAATTTCAAACTTGGCAATTAGCTGTCAGTCAGCATTAACTGGTGCATATGCCATGGCAATACCTCTGCCAATCAAAGGTCACTTGCCAAACAGTCAGCGTTCTTACCTCAAATAGTTGATTTCTCTGATGTTGGTATTCTTGTGCTTTCTTGATAGAATGCAAGATGAAAAGCTTGGACAAAATATCTTTGTTCAGCGATTCTCAATTCTGTAGTACCAAATTACGTTCCAGTATATGGTAATGGACTAAACTCAGATTGTAAGAACTAGGAGTCAGCCATCTGGCTACTTGAGCCTGCTCTGCTGTTCAGTACAATTATGGCTAATCTTTTTGTGGACTCAACTCCACTTATCTGCCTGCTCACCATAACTCTTAATTCCTTTACTGTTCAAAAATTTATCCTTGCTTTAAAGCATTCACTGAGATAGCCTCAACTGCTTCCCTGGGCATAGAATTCCACAGATTTTTGTTTCCATAATATCTCCCCATAATCTTCTGAATTCCAATGAGTATAGCTCCAGTCTACTCAATCTCTCCTTATAAGCCAACAATGTCCACTCTGGAGTCAACCTAAGTGAATCTCCTCTGCATCTTTTCCAGTGCCAGCAAGTAAGGAGACTAGAACTGTACATAGTATTCTAGGTGTGGCCTCACTGGCACCCTCTATAGCTGCAAAATAACCTTGTTATTTTTAAACTCCATCCTTCTAGTAATGAAGGGCAAAATTCCATTTTCTGCCTTAATTACTTGCTGCACCTGCAAACCAGCTCCTTGTGATTCTTGCGCAAGGCACTCGGGTCCCTTTTCTTAGCAGCATGCTGCAATTTTTTACCATTTTAAATAATAGTCCATTTTGCTATTATTCCTACCAAAATGGATGACCTCACATTTACCAACATTGTACTGCCAGACCCTTGCCCACTTACTTAGACTATCTATATCCCTTTGCAGACCTTAATGTTCTGTGTTCACTTTGCTCTGCCACCCATCTTTGTGTCATCTGTGAATTTTGACACACTATGCTTGGTCCCCAACTCCAAATTAACTATGTAAATCGTAAACAATTGCAATCCCAATACTGATTCCTGGGATGTACCACTAGTCACTGATCGCCAACTAGAAAGCATACATTCACCCAGTCTTTTTCTGTTAACCAACCCTCTATCCATGCTAATACATTACCTGTAACACTGTTCACCTTTATCTTATGTAGCTGTCTTTGGTGCAGCACCTTGCCAAATACCTTCTGAAAATCCAGGTACTGTGCATGTAGTGTTATCAAAGAATTCCGCCAAATTAGTCAATCGTGACCTGCCCTTTGTGAACCCATGCTGCGTCTTAGCAATAGAACAGTTTATATCCAGATGTCTTGCTATTTCTTCCTTGATAGATTCAAGCATTTTCCCTACTACAGAAGTTAAGCTAACCGGCCTATAGTTACCTGCATTTTATCTACTTCCTTTTTTTAAACAACTGTGACACTTGTTTTTTTCCAATATGTGGGATCCACCCCAGAGTCCAGCAAATTCTAGTAAATTACCATTACTGCATTTGCTGTTTTCTCCCACCATCTTTTAGTACCCTGGGATGCATTCCATCAGGGCCAGGAGACTTATCTATTTTTAGCCCCATTAGCTTGTTCAACACTTTCTTTCGTGGTAGTTTCTAGGTCCCCACCTGCCATAACCGCCTTGTCATCAATTTTTGGCAAGTTATTTGCCTTCCACTGAAGACCAACACAAAATACCTGTTCAATACCTCAGGCATTTTCTCATTTTCAGTCATTACATCCTCCTCTAAAGGACCAATGTTTACTTTAGTCAACTTTTTATGTATTTGCTATTTTTATATCCTGAACTTGTTTACACTCGAGCATCTTACTTTTATTTATAATTTTTTTCATTGCTTTCTGTTAACCTTATAAGATTTCTCAATCCTCTGGTTTCCCACTAATCTTTGCCACATTGTGTGTGTCTTTTCTTTCAATTTGATACCCTGCTTTATTTCCTTAGATATCCATGGCTGATTATCTCTTTCTACAGTTCTTCCTTATCACTGGTATATAAGTTTAAGCACTGTGAAAGATTGCTTTGAAAGTCCTTCATTGTTCCTCAACTATCCCACCAATTGCTCCCAGTATACTTGGCCAATGCCTCCCTCATCCCTTTATAGTCTTTGTTAAAGCTCAAAACATTGGTATTGGATTTTACCTTCTCACACTCCATTTGAACTTTAATTTGAATCATATTCCTCCTTCCGAGAGGATTCTTAACTGTAAGATCATTAATCTTTTCTGTCTCATTACATAGGACCAGATCCAGGGATAGCTTGCTCCCTCATGGGTTCCATTATATACTGTCCAAGGAAGCTATCGCGGATATTCTTATGAACTCCTCAAGGCTGCCTCGATCAACTTAGTTTGACCAATTGAGATATAGATTAAAATTCCCCATGATAATTGCTATATCATTTTTACGTGCATCAGTTATTCCTTTGTTTATTTCTCACCCCACCATGATATTATTTGGTAGCCTATAGATTACGTCTATCAGTGACTTTTTCTTCTTACTACTTCTAATTTCCAGAAACCCAGTAATGCTTCCCAATATGCACTTGCAGTTCATATAGAAACAGAGCTGTTGTTCGCCTTTTCCCACCAGAGTTCCATTCTTCCCTGTGAACTAAGGTTCCATCCTGAGCCTAAATTTACATTGGTGTTTTATATTGCTAAACTGAAATTGTTTTGTATTTAATTCATAGGATTTGGGCTTCAGTGGCTAGGTCAACATTTATTATCATAGAATCCCTATAATAGAGAAGGAGGCTATTTGACCCATTGACCCTGCACTGTCAGCATTCCCAGCCAGGCCCAATCTTTGTAGCCTTGCATATTTAATCTACTAATTTCCCCTGACACCAAGGGGCAATTTAGCATAGCCAGTAAATCCAAGCAGACATGGGGAGAATGTGCAAACTCCATACAGTGACGCGAGGCTGAATTGAACCTGGGTCCTTGGTATTGAGGCAGCAGTGCTAACAACTGTGCCACTGTGCTGCCCTTAATTACTCAAGACATTGAACCACTAGGTTTACCTACAGTGCTGTTAGGGATGGATTACAGGATTTTGACCCAGTGACAGTGTAGGAACGGTAGTATATTGGAATGATGGGTGGCTTGGATTGGAGGGGCATTTCTAGGTGGTAACATAAACTTTTGAACTTGATTCGCCATTCATTTTAATCATGGCTGATCTTCAAATTCAGTATCCTGATTTTCTCTTGATGCTGCATTCATAGATGTCAAGGGCAGTCACTCAAAAACATGCATTGCAAATTTGCCTTTAGTGATCAGGTTAAGTACCCACGTTTTTCAGCTTAATGGCCAATTACTTAGCCACCTTGGCACTGTGTGCTTCTGTGGAATTTCTTTCAAAATCTGTTCTTTACCCATGGCACTTTCTCGTGTGCCATTGTAGAAACTTGATTGAAGGTTAAAGAAGCTGGAAATCTTGAAGTTTAATTAAGGAAAAAGATTACTTGCTCATTTGTATTTTAAATAGATTATTATTAATGCAGTTTTAAATGCAAGCAGAGGCCCAAAATAGCCCACAGCTACGGGAAGGGTATGATTTACAAGAGAACTTTCTGATTCTGTTGGCAGGCAGGTAATGTCCTAGGTTTTTCTTTCAATAATTGTATTTTGAATTATTGAGCTTCGAAGCTCAATTGCATATTTTCTATTCCAGGTACGATGTATGTTGAACATATGGGGTGTGATGCTTTTCATTCGACTTTCATGGATTGTTGGTCAAGCTGGAATAGGTATGCTTGCATAATGTTTAATAACCGCTGCTGTAAAATTTAAGTAACAAAAGGGCTTTCTGTAGTGTAATCAACTTGTAAAGCTCCTTTAAGTGCAAGAGGTTTCACAAGTTCATTAAAACAAAATATGACATTGAGCCACGCAAGAAGCTATCTGTTCAGATGATTTGGTCAAGAAAGTAAGCCGGAATTTTCCAGTTGTTCACGCTCTGCTGCTGAAAATGAGGATGTAGTCAAATAATCTGCTGTCTACAGTGGCAGCCAGAGAATTGGTGGCCATACTTTTTTTATAATTAAAGTAGGGAGGTGAGGCAGATAGGTATTAGGGGTGGAATTTCAGAACTTTTGGTCTATGCCAGCTGCAGGCACAGCCACTAATGAAGGAATGGTTTAAAATCAGGAACGCTGAAGGGCAGAATTGGATATATGCAAATGGCTCACAGTGTAGAACTAGAGGATGTTATAGAGAAAGAGTGGTATAGCCATGTAGTGGTTTGAAAAAAAGAGAATTTTAAATCGAGATGTTTCACTAAGTCTGCCTTTACAGAGGTGATGGGAGAACAGGATTGGTGTGTATTAAGACACAGGCAGCAACGTTTTGGATGACATGGTTTAGAGAGTAAAATACGGGAGATGAGCCAAGAGTGCTTTGGAATATGCTCATACCTAGAGGTAATGAGTGAGTGATGTTCCAGGTGTGCAGATAGGTGGTCTTAGCGGTGGCAGGGTTATGTAGTCAGAAGATCATTTTTGGGCGTTGTGAACAGACTGATGTAATCTCAAGTTGTTCCCAGCAAAAAAGATGGAGTTGGTAGCTAGGAATGGAGTTTGAAACATAGTTTGGCTTTGGTCTTTCCAATATTTAATTAGTAAAAATTTCAGTTCACCCAGTTCTGGTTGCTAGATGAGCAGAGTTAATGATGGTGGTGAAGTAGAGCAGCATGTCAGCAGCTCGCATATAGAAACTAAAGCTATGCTTTTGGGTGACATCATTAAAGGGATATAATATACATTGGCTGGAGGTCCAAAGACTAGGAAGAAATGCTGAGCAATATTCTTTTGTTAAGAATGAAACCAGGTGAAACTAGCCCCACCAAGCTAGATGACAGTGGAGGAGATGGTCAAAGATGGCAGACAGGCCGAAAAGGATAAGGAGAAATGATTCATCTGTCACAGTTGTAACTTTGATAAAAAGCCAAGGTCTTGGTCGTAGAGTGGGGGAGACGGGAGTGATTGGAAGGATTCCAACGTGGAGGTATGATAAAGCTGGGAACAGAGGTGACACTGCATCATAGACTTTGGAGGAGAAGGGAGGCTAGAAATGGAGAAGCAATTTGCATGTATGGGATTCTTTGAGGAGAGGGACTCTCTGAAGAGAGAAAACCCTTAAAAACATGGAGGATATTTGAGTAGTCAGCAGTCTAAATTTACTCAGTGGCTGGGGTTTGGAATGGACTACCTGCTGTGATAGTGGAGTCAGACACTTTAGGAACTTTCAAACAATTATTGGATAGGCACACGGAGCATGCAAGAATGATAGGGAATGGGATAGCTTGATCTTGGTTTCGGACAAAGCTTGGCACAACATCAAGGGCTGAAGGGGTTGTACTGTGCTGTACTTTTCTGTGTTCTTTGAAATAGGTTTGAGGGAGTAAGGTGAGCCTAGAGAGGGCCTAAGGAGAGTGAAACTAGGGAAAGCTGCTAGTCCAGAGAATGTGGGGAAGATTTTGATGAAATTTAGTTTGGTTGGTGAGTGGAATCAGGATGCAGCTGTTCAAATGGTCTTGACCTTGGTAACAAATGTTCATGAGCTCCTTGCATTTACTGGAGACATAAGAGGGATTTAAGAAGGGAGTTTGCAGTGCTGAGAAAGCCGAGAGTAACCTTCACAGTCCAGGATGGTCCTAGATCGTTGAGCACATTTAGCACCCAAGAGCAGGATCAAATAATGGTCCAGTGAAATCTGACTTAAGGTGATGGAATCAGTTGTCTGTCATATTGTTCAAGTCTGTGTTCTTTGGATTTAAGGGAGTGATGCTAAGGGCAATGGTCAGAGGGAGAGGGTAATGTTTTACAGGGGACCAGAGACTCAGTTGTACAGATGAGGGTGCAGCTGAGCAAATCATAGCTCCAGAAATGTTGTGATGAATGGAGTAAAAAGGCTTTTTGGGATTTTGAAACTGTGGTGAGCTGGAGTGAGGTAATATTTCTTTCTCCAGAATTGAAAGGAGGGTTGAATGTGAAAGGAGATTTGGGTGAAGTGATGCAAGGAATGATCAGAGATGACTGTACCTGTGATTGATTGTATAACTCTAGGATTATGTGAGATGACTGTCAGTAAGTTGAGAAATTTACATGGAGGGAAAATTTGCACAGGGTAAGAAGGCATTGAACTCAAAAGCACAATGAGTTGAGACAGATTAAATTTCAGATAGTTGATGCAGAGGCAGAGGGAAGAAAGCAGTGGCGATATCTGGAGATTTTTGTTGCACTTGATGAGTGCTGTAGAGAATATTGCATGGGGGAAGAGGGTAGCAGAGGATGATCTCTGCCACCTCTAGTAATGTGTGTTTTGCTATTGGTAAACTACATCAAGTAAGCAGTTAATAAGCAGAAACTCATTGCTGAGCGTAACCTTCAAACCCAGTTGAATTTTGTTATAAAGAGTGAGATATGTTAATGCGTAAGAGGCTGCCTTAGTAAAATGCCATTTGAATTTGATGCTGGAGCTCTGTCCTGATGGAATTTTGTGTCCAGTAAGTTCTTTTTACGTTCAAAGTGCCTAATCTCTTTGCAGAAATTGGACACCTGTTATTTTCATCGAGTTGGTTGGACAGAATGGCGGCACAGTGTCAGGGATCTGGATTCAATTCTGGCTTCAGGTCACTATCTGTGAAATTTGCATGTTCTCCATGTCTGTGTGGGTTTCTTCAGGTTTTCTGCCACAGTCCAAAGATGTGCAGGTTAGGTTGATTATCAGTGCTCATCAGGAGATTAGCAGGGTAAATATGTGGGTTATGGGAATAGGGTTTGGGTTGGTTCAGATTTAATGGGCCAGATGGCCTTCATCTGCACTGTGGAAATTGAGTAGAAAATATATTAACAGCAATAAAAGTTTAACATGGTGCTAAAAATGGTCACAAATTTAATTTAAACAGCACCATTGTTCTAAATAGAGGATATCTGTGAGCATGTTAAACTGTTCATCAAGAAATATAATCTGACTAAAACACTTGAATTTTGCTTCTAATTTTGTTCTTTTCCTGGTGAAAAGCTTCCATGTTAGTTTTAAAAATCAATATCTTCAATAATTGTCTTTATTCTTTCTATTTGCCTTGCATTATTGAATTTGCTCATTTAAAATGTAAATCAGTTTAAAGAACAAAGTAGCACTACTTTTTAAGTCAAATCTTACTTTGTAGTTAAGTGCATGTAAGTATTGTGGGAAGAATGTAGACAATAGAAACATTCACTTATTTATTCTGGAGTTACCCTGTTTCTGTCAAAATGTCATTTATATTTTCTGTGCAGCATGTCTTTTGTGCCTTGTTGCTGAACTGTATTAAATGTTAAAACATTTAGTTGCATGCTTTGTCTTTGTCATTAGGCTTCCATGCCCCATTAACTGACAAATATAACTGTCTTCAGGGTTATTTTGCTCACCTTTCTGTTAGCTTCAGGCATGTAAATGGGAGTTGCTCATTTACTTGGCACAGTCAATAATTTTTTTAACTCTACATTGGTCTAATTATTATATTTGCTACACTTAGAAACAAAGATGTGGATGTCAAGTATCATATAAAATACCCAGTTTTATTTCTGGCTAGAAATATTCCACTTACAACAAAGTAATAGCTGTGGACAACATACTTAATACTGTTTTTGTTTGCTGATAGTCAAAACTTCTGAAAATAACCTCAATGAGATACAATTTTATTGCATTCTTACTTTACAGCAGTTTACATGTAAATATTTTAGCCAAAAGATTTAATTGCAAACATTGCGCATGGTGGTTGTGAAAAATTCATGTTCAGAGACCAGTTTGTTAATGTTTTTCCATCATTGTCATCGGTGTAAAGTATTCTGCTCTGTAACGTTTCTCACTTAAGTCCATGAAGATGCTCAATTCCACTCACATAGGAAGATGCGACAGGCTAATCTAGGTTACTGATTTTTTTTCCCGTACTCCAACATAGTGAATGGGTAGCATTCTCCAACAGAAAATTATTGCCATTTCAAAAATCCATTCAGTAGTCTTACTACTTTGTTTTCTGAATCGTTCACCATCTTGGTGTAGTAAATAAAGGAAAATATTAAGTGATGGCATGTGGAAAGTTCTGTGCAAGTATGGCTGCCCCACAACAATCTGTGTCATTCACTTATTTCAAGATGGCATAATGCAATGTGTTATATCCTGTCTTTCCTGTCTGCAGTAGTGTCAGCAAGACGTGTACTGATTCCAAATCTGTTTACCTAAACTTCTTGGTCATGCACTTCTCAGCATTTGGCTAAGATCATGTGTAGTATCGACATGCTGTGCTTGGTCAAAGTCATTAGGTTACATTTCAGCTTCATTTGAAGAAATTTAAAGTGGCATCTTGGCCATATGGCTCAGATGCAAATGAGATCAAGCCTTGGAGGAGGAGCTATGTCTACTCCAATCAGCTTGGATCACATGGATCAAGCCCAAGATAGGAGGTGAGACCCCTGCCTTGTCAGCCTTGAACCAGGAATGTCTCAACTTGTTGAGACTCTGAAATGGACTTGATGGGATTGAATTGATATAAAAACAGTATTAACTCAGATCACGACATAGAAGTACACATTGAATTCAAGACAGGCGACAACCTCTTCAACTTGCAAAGCCTTGAAGATTGCAGGTTTAAGTCCCATTCCATGGTTTCACAACAAATGTCAAGGCTGATGTTCCACAATGGAGTGCAGTGCCCCTCAGTACAATCAGAGGTCCTATACTTAACTATTCTATAAGCTATCTTTTAATTGCCTTGCCTGTGCTTGCACATTTCTCCATCTAATGGCCCCACACCTCTGTCTGCTCTTCCCTGTTTCTCCAGCCTGCAGCCACTTTCTTATGCTCCCTTGCTTCTTTGGCCAGCAGTCTTTTCCTTTCAGATCCTATAGGAGCAGATGAAAACAGCCAGGCGATCAGACAAGCAATCATACAGCAGTCTTCAAATCCATTTAGTTGTTCATGTACCTTGGACAATGCTTGACAGGTTGTGTACATATTTCTGGTCCAAGGGCACCTGTTGGACAAGCCTACTGTAGATAGCTTTCTCAAAAGGAAGAATGTGCTGTGCAGGTTACAGGGGGAAGACAAAGAACAAAACAGCATAGGAAACAGGCCCTTCGGCCCAATGAGCCTGCACCGCCACCTCAATGTTCCCACTTCTACCCATGATCCCTGTCTGTTTATAGATCTATGCATTGGAACCAAATTTGAGACAATTTAGGAGAATTTGTTCTGCTGATCAGCCTAAGAGCACATCTTTGGGACATGGGAGGAACTCAGTAAAGTTTTACAACACCAATTTTAAATCCAACCAATTTATTTGATAGTAAATTCGCGAGCTTTCAACTCTACAGCCTTCGTCAGGCATTTGCCTGACGAAGGCTGTAGAGTCGAAAGCTCGTGAATTTACTATCAAATAAATTGGTTGGATTTAAAATTGGTGTTGTAAAACTTTACTGAGTTTACCCCAGTCCAACGCTGGCATCTCTACAACATGGGAGGAAACCAGAGCACCTGGGGAAAACCCATGCAAGCACGGGGAGAATGTGCAAACTCCCACAGACACCGGCCCAAATCCATGTATGTGCACAGCACAGCAATAGTCACTGAGCTGTCATGTTGCCCATCATATGGTCCAGGTCAAACATACGCTAACGACGTGAAGCACTGGGATACTCTCAAAAAATCCAAGAGCAGCCTTCTCTCGACCCATCACCTGTATGCCCCGTGTTAAACAACAAGGCGGACTGAAGTACCTGTAGGATAAAACAAATACATCAATATCATTGACAATTTACACACTTCCGAGGAACTCCCAAGACTCATGATCCCTATTTTAAATCAGTTTTCTATATCCCTCCATTCCCATTCTGTTCAGCTGCCCATCTAAGTATCTCTTAAATAACTCCAGAGTGCCTGCCTCCACCACTTTACTTGGCAGCACATTCCATAACCCCACCACCCTCTGTGAAAAATCTCCCTCTAACATCCAAATTACACCATACTCCCCTCACCCTAAGCCCATGACCTCTTGTGTTATTTGAGACCATCCTAGGAAAAAGCTTAACCCTGCTTATTCTATCTATACCCCTCATAATCTTGTACATCTCTGTTAGATCTCCTAAGTCTACGTCCTTCTGAGGAAAACAGCCCCAATTTGCCTAACCTCTCCTCGTAACTCAGACCTTCCATACTAGGCAGCATCCTGGTAAACCTCCTCTGCACTCTGTCCAGTGTCTCCATGTCCTTCCGGTAGTCAGGCAACCAGAACTGGACGCAGTATTCCAAATGAGGTCTAACCAACGTTTTATACAACTGCAACATGAAAGGCCAGCTCTTGTATTCTATACCCCTTCCTATAAAGGCTAGCATACCATATGCTTTCTTCACAACCTTCTCCACCTGCTCTGCCACCTTCAGAGACTTGTGCACCTGCACCCCCAGGTCCCTCTGCGTTTCTATACTCTTAATAGGTCTATCCTTTATCATATATCTTCCCCCTACGTTCTTTCTCCTGAAATGTATCACCCTGCATGAATTCCATCTGCCCTCTATCTGCCCAAGCTATCAGCCTATGTCCTGCTGCATCGCCTGACAATGCTCCTCACTATCCGCAAGTCCAGCCATTTTGTATTGTCTGCAAACTTGCTGATCACTCCACTTACTCCCTTTTCCAAGTCATTTATATAATCTTACAAATAGAAGAGGTCCCAGTACTGAGCCCTGTGGCACACCACTAGTGACCGACCTCCAGCTAGAAGAGCACCATTCCACTATTACTCTGTCTCCTATTACCAAGCCATCTAGCTACTTGTCCTTGTATCCCATTAGCCTTGACCTTTTCAACTAAACTCCCAAGAGGGACTTTGTCATATGCTTTACTGAAATCCATATAGATGACATCAACAGCTTGCCCTTCGACTGTTTTCGTCACCTCCTTAAAAAATTCTACCAGATTCGTAAGGCACGACCTCCCTTTAACAAAGCATGGTGCGTATCCCTTATCAGAGCGCAACGCTCTAAGTGCCTATGCATCCTATCTCTAAGAATCCCCTCCAACAGCTTCCCTACCACTGACGTCAAACTCACCGGCCTATAATTTCCAGAGTTATCCCTTTTTAAAAATGGTACAACGTTAGCTATTCTCCGGTTGTCTGGGACCTCACCTGTGTTCAAAGAGACAAAGATTTGCGTCAGGGGCCCAGCAACTTCACCTTGCACCTCCCTAAGCAGCCTGGAATAAATGCCATCAGGCCCTGGAGATTTATCAGTTTTAATGCTACCTGGAAGCTCTAACACTTCGTCCCTCGGTATGACTACTCCCTTCAACTGGTCTACAGCTCCCTCAGAGACAGGACCAGTCAACAAGCCCCTCTGTTTGTGAATATTGACGCAAAGTATTCATTCAGGATCTGTCCCATTTCCTCAAAGCACAGTTCCCCTCCTCTGTCTCTGAGGTCAGATTTTTTTTCCTCTAACCACCCTTTTATTCCTAACATAGGAGTAATTAACTATTCAAAATCCTTTGATATTAAACAAAGCTGTTTTCCAGTGCAGTATATATAAAAAAAGACAGCAAATGTTGTCTATTAGTGCCTAAAAACTGAACCTCATATCAATCCTTCTCAAAACATAGTTAGGATATCAGTAAAATATCCTATGTAGTTTATGAAGCTACTAACACTATCACTAGGAACAGCCTTCTCCTTAAAGTTGATTAGTCACAAGTAGGCTTACATTAGCACTATAATAAAGTTTCTGTGAATATCCCCTAGTTGTCACACTCTGGTGCCTGTTCAGGTACAGTGAAGGAGAATTTAGTGTGGCTAATGCACCTAACCAGCACGTCTTTGGACTGTGGGAGGAAACTGGAGCACACAGACACAGGGAAAACATGCAGACTCCACGCAGACAGTGACCCAAGCCAGAATTGAACCCAGGTCTCTAGTGCTGTGAGACTTACCAAAAGCTGTGCCCTTTTTTTGGTAAGATTGAGAGACAGACGTCATGTAGACACACAAAATTGGTGTTGGCAGACTTCTTGCTAAGATTGTGAGAAGCAAGAAATTGGGTGTGACCTGATTTGTCAGCTCTGTTATGATCTTATTGGCTTGCCCTGCTCATTGGCCAGTGGGGCACAATGGTAAGGGTGACCCCTTAATGTTTTCAAGAAGCAGTTCAATGTAGCACTTCAGGTGAAGGAGATCAAAGCTTATTGGGGAGGCAGGATCAGACTACTGAGTTAGATGATCAGCCATGATCATAATGAAAGCCGCAGCAAGCTTGAAAGCCAAATGGCTGTCTCCTGCTCCTATTTCCAAATCTTCTATTTAATTAATTGGCTATATGTGTAGGGCAGGTCATCTGTATGAGAGGAGGGTTTTATTATCTGATATAATGGTATGAAGTGTTACTGGGGAGATTGGGAGTCCTCAAGGCCACAGCTGCTCATGAGAGTGAAACAGAGTGAATTGCTCATTGAAGATCTAGTGCAGATATAATGGGCCGAATGGCTACCTTGTGCAGTGTTACATTTCTGTATATAAAAAAAAAAAAATTTTTATTGACCAAGTTGTTAGGACCTGGAATGCACTGCCCAAGTTTGTCATGGTTTTAAGACGAGAATCGGATCATTATCTGAAGAGGAAATATAGGAAAATGTGAGACTGTGCCAAGAGGTGAATTGCTCTCGTGGAGAGCTGGCACATGAGGTATACCTAATGTCTCTTTCTGTACTATAATGAATCTATATGAAAAACCATTGGAGACTCTTGGAATTGGGTATCCTATAAGCTATCTTACTAGAATCTACCAACAGATTTTACTTGATTGTCTCCATAAATGTTTTATCCTATGTTAAAAAGGAAGCATTATTGTGGATTAAAAGAAATCTATTTGACAGGCAAAGTAAATTGATCGTAGCTTTGAGTGAATAAAATGAGGTGGTCCTTTTCAGAAATGCTGAAAGATAAAGCATGTGATGGTAAAGAGGCAAATGGAATTCTACAAGTGGCAGATGATGTATATTGCCTTCTTCAGATCATTGACTACCTCAACCGTACCCTCCAGGGAGACCACGCTCCTCTTCTACAGGGCCTCCTGTCCTTGATGTCCATTAGACGATTCATCCTGACTCTTTCTATTAACAGTATCTCTGTTATTGGAATATATGGTATATCCTGCAACTGCAAATTTTGCAGTTGAGAGAAACTCAAAATTTGAAGAAAAAAACAATGGATGTATGAAGACAACAGTTGTTAGAATGCTAGAGAATTGTTGATGCCCCATCTAAGAGCAAGTCCACTTGAATATCTTGCCTTTTATCCTTGTACTACTTCAGTTCAAGGCAATTGGATCTGAAATTTTGGAAGACTGCAGTATGAATAGAAAATTACTTTTTCTAAGTTTTGTTTTTATTTCAATCTTGTAACTGTTAATCAGTGCTATTTCACACACATTCATCATTTGTTTGTTGACTCATCCAAAGCTGCTGTGTTAGTGTCTACAAAGAGTCATCTTGTTTCTCCATCATCTCTGGATGAACTCCCTTGCCCAGGAACCCAGTGGAAATTGTTTTGTTGGCAGGTGGAGTCACAATCCTTTAGTCCAATATATTGGTTTGATCTGCTGCTGGTCTTTCAATCAAAATAATTCTTAAAATCCACAACTCATTATTGTGGATTGCTTGGATTTGTGTTTATATATGGAGACCAGAAATTTATATGCTTTTAGGTGAATTGCTTTTATGCTAACAGATAATGAGTCACATCTGCCTTAAGTCCTGGAAGATATTGAATGAGAATTCTTTTTCGTTTTTAGATCCACAAGTAGTGATTGCCATGAGGCCTGTATAAACTAGCAGTCTGTTGTACACTGATCACATTCAATGGTACATCTCTGCCATTTTTCAAGTTGACTCCGCCGTTTGTTATGCTGCTTGCCTGATAGCTAGGCTGGAATTCTCTGACGTTGCTAGTAGCTGGGATTCTCTGATTCTGCTGCCTTCAGCATAAATTTGGACTCTGCCAAATTCTCCATTTTCGGTAGTGGGCATGTGGGACCAGAGAATTCCAGCCCTAGTATTATATGAACTGCAATTTGGATGGCATGACAATGGGAAGACAAGTAATCATCTTTACCCAACATGCCATCTCGCAGTACTTGCCCTTGCCACATACCCTTGTCCCATGTGGTCATTTTCTCGGCTGAACAAGATCATTTGCTGTAACTGTTGTATTTTGGCCTGATGATGCTTATCTCATGGATTTCAGTGTTTAAGAAGGAGACTTACCACTATTTTAGAATCATAGAATCCTTACAGTGCAGAAGGAGGCCATTCAGCCTGTTGAGTCTACAATGACCACAATCCCATTCAGGACCTATCTCTATAATCTACTTACTTACCCTACTAACCCCCTGACACCAAGGAGCAATTTAGCATAGCTAATCTACTTAACCTGCACATCCCTGGAATGTGGAGGAAACCAGAGCACCAGGAGGAAACCCACGTAGACACAGAATGTGCAAATGCTGCACAAATAACGACCCAAGCCGGAAATCAGACTTGGATCTCTGGCACAGTGAGGCAGCAGCGTTTACCACTGTGCCACCCTGCAGCCTTCCTTGGGGAAATTTTGAGAAGACAGTGAATGCTGGCCTTGATTACAATGCTGACCTCTGGAAAATAATTTTAACAGGAACTTTAGTCCAGGAGAATAATTGAGAGAATTCTTTGGGTCATCTTGTTTTTAGATGCAATTCCAAGTAATGATTGGTATAATACCTGTGTAAACCAGTCTGATCCACTAACTTCAACTTCCATCCTTGTACTATTGTGTGCCTGTACCCTGCCTCAGTCTGTCCATCACTGGAACACTCATCCATGCCTTTATCATCATAGATTCAGCTATTCCACTCTTTCCTGGTACTAGTGTATTTAAAAGAGAAAATATTTCAATTAGTCTGAGGGAATCAGTTGTTCTGCAGTCAATACTGTGATTTTCCTATAACTTATTAACATAGTCTCTTCAATTGATAAGCTCATCTGGCTCTCCAGAGTCACAGCATTGTTTTTACAATTTTTCTGCTAGACAAATGGAGCAGATGCATCCGTTACAGTTCAGCAGGCCCTGGGCCACTTGCCTGAGCTATTTACTGATTTATAATGGGGACAACGTCTGTTACTAGGAAAAATATAAATATGAAACAGCCCTTGGGAGATGATCTGATGGCAGAGAGACATGGTAAAACAGGTTCATCACTACAGTGTGTACATGGTAAGTTAATCTTTTATGAACTATTTAGGGAAATGTTTCCCAAGATGGTGGAAATCATTGTCAATGCCTTTTAATGGAAAGTTGCACAGTAACTGTGGCAGAGGACTGGTTTATAGCCAAAGTGTGGATGAACTAATAAAGAAAATAAAGCATTTTCATAAAACACTTGATATTTGTCTGTCTCTTTAGTTCCTGTTGATAAAATCAATTGTTTTCTTTATTGCTGCAAATGAACTTCCCAAATGATGTGTATGCTTTCTGTTGGCCTATACTTTCATTTCTCATCAGAGAAAGGACTTAAAACCTTGGTGGAGTCACCTCTGTGGTACAGGATTTAAGATTGTACGAACACTATAAATTTGACAGAGATTACTGGTAGAATATTTGTCAAATGATTGAACATAGACTCTTCATCTGTCATAAAATCTGTTGCAAAAACACCTTAAATATTTTAAAACTTAAATCCCAGTTTTAATTTTTCGTTTATATGTGCAACTCATCTCTGAAAAGTTTGTGTAGCAAACATGCAGCAGATTTCAGTTAACTGGTTGTTTGCAGTTAAGACAACGTTCAAAGAGCAAAAAACACAAGTTGATGTTTCAGTTTGATACAACTGCATTTAAATTCATTGTCGACAGGTCTTGGAATTGTTATTATCCTTCTGGCTACCGTAGTAACATCAATTACTGGGTTATCAACCTCTGCTATATCGACAAATGGATGTGTTCGTGGAGGTAATGATTTTAGCTATACTTGGGGCTCCAAAACATGGAACTGATTATGGTAGGTGTATAGCCTCTTGGCAGCATTTTGCTGTCTTGCTATCTGTGCATTTAAGTTTGTCACTACGTTAAGACTGGTCAGTGTTGCCAAGCTGACTATTATGAAATCATATTTGTCTGAGTAAGGTAATGGTATTTAGTGTTTTTTCATCTACTCTTCAGAGAACAGCACAAATGCCTTTTTAAATTTTGGTACATTTCAGCCTTTTGCTCAAGGACAGCATCATTGAGGATTCCTTTCTAACATTTGGTACATTTCAGGTATTCTATTCCAAGGACGGGATTATCAAGGATTCCTTTCTAATTGTTTTCTGTTCCAAGGTTGAATTCCTTCCTAATGTTTGGTACGTTTCAGCCTTTCCACTCAAGGATGCGATCATCAAGAATTCCTTCCTAATTTTTGGTACATTTCAGGTAGTGTGCTCAAGGAGGACAGCATCAGGGATTCTCTTCTCAGTTTTGGTACATTTCAGTTGTCAGTTCAAGGACGGGAGCAGCAAAGGTTCCTTTTGTAGTTTGTAGTACATTTCAGGTTCCAGTTGCCTACACTAACTGAATTGCTGTATTGATGACTACATGAGAAACATACTTAAGATACATCTGGAATTCTTTACAGGTCTTGGCGTCATCATCATTTGCCTGAGTACGGTGGTAACTGTTTTAACAGGTATCTCTATGTCAGCCATTTGTACCAATGGAGTTGTTCGAGGAGGTAATGTAAAAAGAAGTCTTCCATTGTTTAGAATGTGTCAAATGAAATATTTTAAAAGTAAATACTATCATTCTAGCTAGTGTGTGGAAAAAGATGTCATCACATCACTGATTTTTAAAAATTGACTATTTACCAGATTTTTCCCTTCAAGTTAATTGACAAATTTTAGGGACACTTTAAGGA
This sequence comes from Sphyrna mokarran, assembly GCA_024679065.1. Classification (NCBI taxonomy): domain Eukaryota; kingdom Metazoa; phylum Chordata; class Chondrichthyes; order Carcharhiniformes; family Carcharhinidae; genus Sphyrna; species Sphyrna mokarran. The sequence goes on along the minus strand of JAGIQG010000033.1, from coordinate 15,572,094 downwards.
AGGCGAGTATCAATATAGATTTTTTTGTTCCAAATGTTCCCACAAAACAAAATGTTGTAGTTTTAACATTTGTAATACATTACATGCTATTTTGAATAAACCAGTTGTACAAATAGTCCTACAGCATTGTATCTACAAATGTAAAATGAGATCCAGTATTTCCATATAAACTGTCATTATCAGAATATTTTCTCTTATTCTCATGAATTTAAATTGAGGAGTTCAAGGGGAAGATGGAAACATTTCTAATAAATTATTCATTGCCCATCACAAAGTAAAAATAAGTCAGCACGTTCTAAGGAAGAATTATATTGGACTCAATGTTAACTATGGGCTAAATCTTACGGAAAAAATGGCAGTTTTGCTTCCGGTGAGAAAAGTATTTCTCTCCTGGTAGAACCATAAAACATTACAGTACAAAAGGTCTTTTGGCCCTTCTTGGCATGCCAAACCATTTTTCTGCCTAGTTCCCACTGACCTGCACCTGGACCATATCCCTCCACACCTTTCTTGGGCTTGTACCTGTCCAAGTTTTTCTTAAAAGTGAGCCTGCTTTCACCACTACTTCATCTGGCAGTTCATTCCACACTGGTGAGCTGAGATTGATCAAAACTAGGTCGTTTTACAGATGTGAAAATAGGTAGCCTTGCTGTTAACATAGATTGCTAATGATGAGCTGAAAACTTGTGTTGAAATCAAATGTGACACCCAAGATTGTAAACAGACTAGTTTAAGAGGAGTGGAGTCAGGAGTTAGGGGATGCCATTTATTTTTGGTCACTGCTCCAATACTTTGAATCTTCCTGATATTTACTTGAAGGAAATTGGATCTTATCCAGTAATAGATGTCAGCTAGGCAATCTAATATTTGGCAAAAATGGAGGAATCGAGAGGAGCGAGGTTGTGTTGCCATTGTACATCAATGCCTTTCTTTTGAGTGATGGTGAGAGGGGCTGCATTTAAATGAAAAATAGGAGGGGAAAGCACTAAAGGTAATGGTGCAGGATCAGGAAGAGATGCCACTGCAATTGATTCTGCTATGATTTAGATGGAACAGAGATGAGAGCACTTGCACCCAGCTGTATGACAGTGTAGAAGCATTGGAAGGGAATAGTGTAGTCAACCATAGCAAAATATGCAGACAGTTGAGGAGGATGAAGAGGGACAATTTGCCTTTGTCACAGTTACGAAAGGTGAAAACCCAACTGGAGGGAGTTCTGGAAAAAATGAGAATGATTTTAGGAAGTGGTTTTTGGCATAAAAAAGAAGGATCGAGATGGGGCATTTGTTCGCAATAAAGTGGGGTTGGAAATCTTTGAGAGATGTGTTGATGGCAGATTTAAAGGAATGAAGGATAGCACTTGGATATTATACCAATATGAGGCAGGGGAAAGTTGGGTAGTTAGTATTTTATGGGAATAGGATTGAGGAAGCTGTACAAGATGAGCTTAGAGGACATTAAATAGAGAAACTAGAGAAAGATGTTGAGTTTGTGTTTAGAGCAGACGGGAACATCCAAAGAAGTTAGACTGGGGGACTGGTGGTGATAAATTTGCAACTGATCAGGTGATCTCAGTCTTGTTGGCAATGAAATCCATGAGCTCCATACAGGGGAGAGCGGTGTAAAAAGACTTCACAGAAGAGAAAGTACTTTGGGAGTTATCTTTGCAGAGCAGGATTGTTCTGGAAGACAGCAATTTTATCAGACAAGTGGAGAAAAGTCTGGTGGGGGGGGGGGGGGGGTGGTTGAGGAATAATCTAGAATACATTACCTGTAAAGATGGTGAAATAGATGCAGTACTATCTTTTGAAAGGGACTTGAATATAATCTTGAAAAGAATAATAACTTTTCAGGGTTGTTGTGAAAGAGCAAGGAAAGGAGTTACTAGATAGCTTGTTCAAAGACCTGTACACTGGCAAAATAGCCTCTTTTTACAATCTTTTTTTTAATGGAACCTGCAGAGGCATACTTTTTTTGGTATAATATGTTAGATCTTCTCAATTTTACTACTTCATTGGTAAGAGCATGAAAAGAGTTACTGATAATAGGAGTGTGCCTTTTTAACCGTGATTGGACTAAAGGTAGCAACATCAATAATTCTCTGCACTGTTGTCCATTTACATGTCTAACCCAGCTAAAAATGGTACTTTTAGAATTTTTATGATAATCCAGTTGGCTGCCCAAATACATTAAGAAGCTTGTGTCTGTTTTCCTGATTGCTGGAGTTGTTTTGTATATTTGAAAATTCTTGTTGCAATTTAAAACGAAAAAAAATCATGAACATGAAAAATATTGTGGAAGATTTTGGATTACACTCAAAACTGAAATTGTTTTTTACTAAAATTTCAATGTCCAAGTCACTAAGTTAAATAGTCATTTCCTGAATTTTATAGTTAAACATATACTGTCATAACTTCAAGGAGCCCTTTCCTTCATTTATTATAATTTGGCACAAACTTATATTGGCATGTGATTTTAATTTTTATTTCAAATTAACTATTTTCTGATACAGGTGGTGCCTACTACCTCATATCCAGAAGTCTGGGGCCAGAGTTTGGTGGATCAATTGGTTTAATCTTTTCCTTTGCTAATGCTGTAGCTGTGGCTATGTATGTCGTTGGGTTTGCAGAAACTGTAGTGGATATCTTGAAGGTAATTCATAGTTTCAGTTTATAAAGTAGATAGTTATTGTTCTAGAATTTGTATTGACATAATTTTGCTTTTTCTAAAATCCTGTCTACATTATTGGCAATTTTTCATGCCTTTTCAGGAAAATAATGCTCTCATGGTGGATCCAATCAATGATATACGAATAATAGGTTGCATCACAGTAGTAATCCTGCTTGGTATAACTGTGGCTGGAATGGAGTGGGAAACAAAGGTAAGGTTTTAACTGCGTTTTTTAAAATGTGTCAATACAAGTGACTTTAACAAATTGTCTTGTCTTAGTAGATAAAACCAAGTGGTATTTTGCCAGTTACTTTCATAGTAAATACAGTGCATTGATGTAGCTACTTTTGTCTTTTAACAGGCTCAAGTTGTTCTTCTGATAATTCTTATTGTCGGTATTGCTAATTTTTTTATTGGGACTGTCATTCCAAGTACAGTTGATAAAAGAAGTAAAGGTTTCTTTAACTACCAAGGCAAGTTCTGTATTTTCTTATTGAATAAATTTGATTGGAGTGATTTAAGATTTGTAGTCCAGTTAAATTTGTGCTTGATTTAGCAGTTACCTACTATTTTTAATCCATGCAGCAAACCTATTTGCAGAGAATTTTGGACCATCTTTCAGGGAAGGAGAAGGTTTCTTTTCTGTCTTTGCCATTTTTTTCCCAGCTGCTACTGGCATCCTTGCTGGTGCTAATATCTCAGGTGATTTAAAGGTATGTTCCTATTGACTATATTTCATCCTCAGCCTATTTAATTTACATGACAAAGGTTTCTGACTCAAAACTTTACATTTCAGGATCCACAAGTAGCTATCCCTAAAGGAACGATGTTGGCAATCTTCATAACAACTTTAACTTATGTTGGTGTTGCTATCTGTATAGGTAAGGCATTTAACTTGTTCTTGAATATTACTGGTTTAGAGACTGAAATGAGCACTAGAGATTGTTGATAATAAATATAGGTCAAGGGACTGTGATAATAAATGCTGAGCTTCCCAAAGAAAAACTTGAAACAGTTGCCAAATTTTTTTGGCAATTTGTACATTGATGTGGTTTTCTGAAATCAGGAAATGTTGTCCTTGACTAATTGTGATTTTTTTTATATTAAAGTAGATGCTTATTAAAAGTAAATAAAAAAAAAAACTTAAATATAAGAATAGCTTTACATAGTTGACAGTACTTCAAAACATTTCTAAAAAGATCCTCACTACACTCTGAGCTAACCTTCCCTTTTCTGATGGCAACAGTGCTTGCAGATTTTTAAATCTACAGAATTCCAGTAACTTTGCCACACAATACATGGTTGCATGTATTGTGTTCTCTGATGGTGACAGCAAACTGGAAACCTGGTTCTCCAGGTCGGCCTTGTTCACGCTTTATCCTCTTTTAGTTATCAGCCATCGCACTATATACTTGGAGATATTACCAACCTCTGCATAGTTCTCTGGAAGATCTGGCCAGCTACCGTGCTGTCTTCTGGCAGATCTAAACAGCTATCCTCTCTCACATGCTTCAGTGTTTTCTTAAATCTATTCCTCCCCTTTGATCTCTCTATCTTATATTGTTTCATATAGTCTCTTAGAAGTCCTCTTCTTAGAAATGATTAAACTTACTTTATAGTTTCTATATTTGAAAAAATAGACTTACCCTATCTTTTGCTTAGTTTTGCACTTTGTATATATTCCTCATTGAACTAAAATAATCCACTTCAAAACTACTACTATAAATTATCATTTAAGTTTCTTAAGGTTCATTAACATATCAAAACCACTTACACATTCTAAGGCCCTTGCAGCCTGTATCTTAATCTATTTACATCAATCACACCCCACTAGCCTGTTTTCCAGTATATAAAAAAAGTGATAGTAATATTGTCAAAAGAAAAATGTAATTCCTGTTTTCCTGATGACCATTACAGCTCACATCATGGCTCAGATTTTCCACATTTGCGTTTGTCAACTTGAATTACATAGAGATGCATCATTTCAGGGAGTGGAACATTGGAATGCAAAAGGACCTGCCAAATTTAAAGAGCGAGATCTTACCAAAAAATTCTAAATGTAGAACGAGCATGAAAACTGTGCCCATTTTTCAGGCAAGCTCCCAGACCCCATCTCATGGCACTTAGGAAACAAAAATGAGGCAAAATGTGATTCTTGCCAGCGTGGAGATTGTTTGGAGCCTATTCACAGTAAGAAGTCTCACAACACCAGATTAAAGTCCAACAGATTTATTTGATAGTAAATGCCACTAGCTTTTGGAATGCTGTTCCTTCCTCACTCACCTAACAAAGGAACAACGTTCTGAAAGCTAGTGGTGTTTACTAACGAATAAACCTGTTGGACTTTAACTGGTGTTGAGACTTCTTACTGTGTTTATCGCAATCCACCACTGACATCTCTACATCGAGTCTATTCGTGCCAAGAAACCAACTGTTGAGCTGTAGGGATGCTATTGCGCATGTGCCCTGATTTCCCAGTGCATTGTGTATAAGATTTATCGCTCCCCACCTCAAGACATTGCCTCTGTCCCCTTGGATTACCATCCAGGCTGATCCCCAATGCAGAGCACACACTCCACCCCTCTGCAAACTGAAACCTCCAGGTCCATTTTTTTTCCCAGCTGCTACTGGCGTCCTCACTGGTGCTAATATCTCAGGTGATCTAAAGGTATGTTTGGTGTTGCCCAGTGGACTGGCACTGCACAGAAGGCATTGCATGCATCTGCCTCTTACCACCTAGGTGTTTTCAATGGCTTCAGGCCCCACCGGCGAGGCCATCGTTAGGTTCCTGTTGATGGGGACTGTATGCAGGGTTGTTATGACCAGTGAGTCCTGGACACTTGCCTCACTTGTATAAGCTAATAAATATCCAAATCAGCCCCTGATTATGCTAGCAGATCTGAGCCAATATCAATATCAGCAAGAGGCAAGAAACCACGTGTAAACTCAGGGTTTTGCCTTTTGTCCAATCTTACCAACCCGCTACACCGATTGAATGGAATGACAAGCTGGTAAGATCGTCTTAAGAATTGCTAGAATTCCTATCATTTCTTTAAAGCTCCATTGCATCCCAGGCAGAAGGCCTTAGCCAGAGACTGTTGGGCTGGAACTGGTGAAAGGTACTCTGTTTGAAATATTAATCTTTTCTGTTCACAGCTCCTGTACAGCCCACTGAGTTTTTCAATATTGACTACTTATATTTATTTACAATTGACTGCCTTACAGAAGAAAGGGTGTTGTCATTTACTTCAAAGCACATAATAATTTACAGTATAAAGAACTAACTACTGCTTAAAGAATTAACTTCTCTTCGATCTGCCACTCTTAAATTATACTGATCTGCCACTCTACATTGGTAAATCCAAAATATGTTAGCACTTCACTCAACTTGCTTCCAACATTGTTTTGATGGCAAATTATATGTAACTATTTAATCATTATGTAGTCTGCAGTCTACACGTTTTGGCATTTGTGTAAATCTGACCATAACAAAACATGTAAAATGATGCTCATTATTGGCTCGTTATGCATGATCGTATGTTGTAGAATTCTACGAACAGAGCAATTGACATTTGAAAATAATGCAATCAGAAGCTTAAGACGAAGCTGGAGCAGAACCATGAGGCAAGAATAATTTATACCTGTCAATGGAACCATTTATTTGCATACCAAATTACAAATTAGAATCAGAAGTAGGCCATTAGGCCCTTTGAGCCTGCTCTGCCATTTAATAAGATCATGGTTGATCTGATAGTGGCCTCAGTGCCAATTTCCTGTCTATCCTTTAATCCTCCACCCTCTTGTCAGTCAAGAATTTGTCAAATTCAGCCTTCAAAATATTCAATCGCCCTGTTTCCACTGCTCTCTGGGGAAGAATCATTAGATGATCAGAGAATGGTGAGTGTTCTTGAGTTTTGCACAAAAGATGCCCAGGATCAGGAATATTCAACCAGACAACTTGATGGATGTCCTTTATTCATCTATTGCTTCAATGGCAAAAAACATTTACACTAAGGTTAAAGCAGAGTGAAGTTAGTTTCATATACATATCTCCTTTTTCATCATTGTTGTAGTTTCTAAACTCAATGAACAGTTAAACTTTTTAAATTTTTTTAGATTGCAGCTTGTTGACAAGCTAACATTTAGTGATTTGGATGCAGTGAAATATTTTGGTTACTGGCTAGCTAAACCTACAAGTATATGGGCTTAAACAGAAACCTACAAGTATATGGGCATTTCTGATCATTGTTTTATTAACTCTTGTGGTTTATTAACGCCATCGGTTCTCATTCAGTGATATTTTGCCACTGATTCAGAAGATTGTGGTTTCAAGACCACTGAGCATGGTTTCAGCTGAAGCTTCAATTGCAGGCCATAGAATTATGGTTTAGAAAGAGACCTTTCACTCCATTGGGCAGGATTTTATCAACTGACTAGTCCCAAAACCATAATCTCACCCAAGGTCAACAGACCTTTTCATTGCCTGCACCAATTCCTCTATTGGATGGGGCAGTAAAATTCCAACCATTGTGTTTGTGCTGGCCAGACTTGAGGGAGTTCTGCCTAGAAGATCAATCTTGTGGATTAGATGCTCAAACTATGCTTCTATTAGAAGAACAAGAGTGATTTTCTGCTGCTGTGGCCAACACAAAGTCTTGTGATCTTACCAAAGGATAAATTTATATCTCTCATTATTGTGACCCTTTGCTGTGTGCAAATGAACAACAATATTTGGCTACATGTCAGTGCTGGTTAGGTGCATTGTCCATGTTATATTCTCCCTCAGTGTAACCGAACAGGTGCCAGAGTGTGGCGACTAGGGGATTTTCACAGTAACTTCATTGCAGTGTTAATGTAAACCTACTTGTGACACTAATAAATAAAACTTGATTAATTGTGAAAGGCTTTTTAATATCCTGAGTGTGAAAGTGCTGTCTAAAGAGGCAGCACTACATCTTAAGGGCATTGTCAAAGGATGGGCAATAAATATTGGCTTAGCCAGCAATGCTCGCATGCTATTAATAAAGCAAGTTTATATAAACAAAGTCTGTTCAAATATAACCTCTTGTAATTAAACTTTTATTTGAGAACTAAGATGCACGGTTTTTTAATAGTAAAATCTTTTTGCTTGCTTTCCTTGCAGGTGCTACTGTTGTACGTGATGCTACTGGAAGTATCAATGATACTATCACTTCTTCGCTGAACTGTAATGGTTCAGCAGCCTGTATTCTAGGATATGATTTCTCTACCTGTAATGCACGGGTCTGCAATTTTGGTTTAATGAACAACTTCCAGGTAATATTTGTGTTTTCATTTGAACTGAGACGATGGCAACTTTCAACTTTATCTCCAGAGTATAGAATTGGCACTACAAGTCAGGTGTTTGTTATAGAAAACAGTCCAAATTTCCTTTGCAGTGGAATCAGTGATCTTAGTCTAAATTTCAGATTGACCGAGCTTAGGATGTTTTCCTGGTTTAAGAATGAGTTTGGATGTGATCAGCAATAGCAACTTCTGGAAGAAATGACTTGAATCTATACGCCAGACTTCTCAGAATAAGAAGAGTTGCTGGAGTCCTCCATTCATTTACTAATTTAAGTATAAAACCTATCCCTCATCCTGGCTTGTTTTATATATATTGATCTATGCAGACTTGGGGCATGGTTTGTTCAATCCCTTGAAAGTACATTATGGACGCTAAAGGTGCCACAGTAGCACTTGAGCAGGAAGTTGTCTAGGCATTAAAACTAGCATTCCTATTAGTACAACCAAATAAAAACACATTAACTGGATAGTCATATTTAGGATGTTGCATTGCTATCAAGGGATAAAGAAGTACGTTGACATCTCAATAACATGAATCTAGGTGTGTATTTTTCTGTTTAAAAGAGAGATTTGCATTTTTATTGTGCTTTAAATGACCAATTACCCACCTTTGAACAATAGGGTGGAATCCACTGGCAGGCATGGGTGGACAGTCTTGTGGGAACAGCAAATTACTAAGTGAGGGTGGGAACCTGCAGTCCTGATCATCATGATGTGATAAAGGTAGGTCGCTATTCTGCCAGAAGCTCATTGTTGGAATTCATATGAGCCCTTGACTGGAAATATCCCTCTGCTGGTGAGTCTTCAAGCCAGCCCCATCCAACATGATGCGCACATATCAAGACTTCCCTGGACGGAGACTTAAGGCAGAGGTAGACCCAAGAATATCATGTGGACCAGAAGATGGGTGGAGCATCAATCATGGCTAAAGCATTTAGGATCAGAATGGCTGGTCATCTATGGCCTGAATCTTGGTGTTGCGATGGTCTGCTGGAGTGGGGAAGAGGAAGACAATAAGGTGAGAGGAGAGGATGAAGAAGTGAATAAGATGTAGGAGGCCTAGAAGGAGATGTGAAGTTGAAGTAGACATTCTTGTGAGGTCTTGGAATGGGCATGGTAGCATGATGCATGAGTATAAAAGCTATGCTAGAGTGAGGGGCATTTAGTCTTGAGGGTCATGGGAGTAAGAAGTGTTTGAGTAAGGGCAGGGGATCAGAGGGAGGGATCTGGTATTTACTTCTGCGTCCTAGGGCCAAACCAAGGGGTTAGTGATAGGGAGGGATGCTGATAGTTACAGGAGATGGGGGAATCCAATAGAATAGGAAGGTTATAATTCTGCAATATCATGTGATGGTTGTTTAACTGTTAGCCAAAGGTCACATGGATTTTGGGGTTGGGAAGGATGAGGGTGGGCACTAATGCACTGACTGGTTTGGGCTCCTCTTGAAAGGACACATCACATTTATGTTCAGAAGTTGAAGGGAAACGGGAATGAGGGGCGAAGGTGAATGTGGGATGGTTCAAAATTACGTTGGGAGGGTAATGGTTGGGGTTAAGGGCTAAAGAGGGGAGCAGGGGAGGGGAGGTAAAAAATGTTTGAGTGGGCCTTGAGGCACACTGTCTCCATGGCTACTTAGAGCCTTGTGATGGTGAAATTGAATGTTGTCCTTGAAACAAAAAGGCATGTGAAGGCAAAGGAGCAGTATGTATGGGAGCTTGTACACAGCTTGCAAGGGCTTACTTTTTACCTTTTGTTGCATGATTTCAGGGGATATAGGCCCAGCCTGGGGTAGTCCTCAGATAAAAGTGGGGAGCACATGTGCTTTCATTGTGTTTCTTAGTCATTAAGCTTATCAGAACGGATTAAAGTACAGTCTATTAACTATAAAGTGTACCAACATTGAATAATGAAAGTGCACCTGTGCAGCCACATGTGAAATCCAGATTTAATTTTGTTGCTCTGCACTGTATCCTCTGCTGCAGATGTCAGGCTAGCAGCTAGTGGAGCCAGTCTGCTGACTACTATGCTTTGTTGCCTTTGAATTTGGGCATCATCTGCCTCCTCTAAGCCTGGAGGACTTGGTGTGGCTGCAGCCTCTGTGGACATGAAGGCAAACTTGAGATCACAAATAAAGCATTTTGAAGGGTAGCACAGCCTCGGTCTTCCATTGAGGTCCCAGGGTATTTTCCTGCTGCGCCCCATTCCCTTTTGAGTGTTTGAAAATTTCTCCTTGAGTAGAAGCAGCACCTGGATGAAGGCTGTGGTGCCAAGAACAAAGAACAACACAGCACGGGAACAGGCCCTTCGGCCCAACGAGCCTGCGCTGCCATCCTAACGTCTTAATGACATATCTACTTAATGCCTTAATGCCCTATCTACTTCTCGTATAACCACTGCAAAACCTTGTCTATGGAAGTTGCGATTGAATGCAGGTATCTCTGTTAGGAAGTGGATGTACTTCTGGACAAGGTCCCTATGGAGTCTGCCACCTTCGCTGTGGAGGCCTCAGTTCACCTATCAGTACCACTTCCATCAGACAGACGTATGCTTCCACTTTAACATGCCATTCTGAATGTCTCTGACATCTCTGCTCCCTCACCTTTTGATGTGTCTTGGGCATCCTGTTTTGACCAGTCAGTGGCTCATCATCTGACACATACTTCACAGTGCCCTCTTCCCACATGATCTTCTGAGTACCAGTGATCTTGACTATCCTGTCTTCTCCAGCTGCAAAATAAAATGTCTGTGTCATGATGACTAGAATGTGACTTCCAAACTGAACTATTTCTCAGATTCACCATGGTGTGCCTCTCAGCTGGTAAAGAGCTGTTGTGAACCCTCTACAAGTGCAATCTTGTCATTGCCCTCATCATCTGCCCCCTTCCTGTGAGCTGACGGTGGGGTCTGGCCTCACCCTCCCCTTTCTTGGACTTGCAGGAGGTGAGAGAGAGTGACTGCATTGACAGTCTTTAACATGACACCATGCACAACTTTTGGATTTCTAGATAGAAACTTTAACCATGTCCAGTCCTGATGCTCCCCTCTTAGGACAGCCTGGTCTCTATATGGTGTGAGCTGTTGGAGTAAAACCATGCCCCCTCCTGTCTTCTCTCTCTCACTTGTTGCGTGTCAGCTTGTCCTGCACAAGGAGAGGGTAGTTTGAAAGCACTCTGGATTTAGGTGACTATCACATGCTGGAACCTAAATCCAGCATTACGCTTGGATACAGCATTATGGCTCTTGTATGCTATGTGGAAAATGCACTACAGCTAGTTTCTTGATTACAGAAGTGATTAAAAAGTTTGCAGTTGGGATTTGGTACTGCATACTGCAAAAATTCTAACTGCTTTGCCACATTTACACCAGTCAATGAGCCAGTAAAGGAATTTATAAGATGCATGAAATGAAAGTCGTATCGTTAATGAAATGAAATAAATATGAATAAATAAAGGATCTACTTAAGAACCTATATGACACCAGGTTATAGAAGGGAAGAGCAATGAGGCATTATTTCCTTATTTTGTAGGTCATGAGTATGGTATCTGGTTTTGGGCCCCTCATCACTGCAGGAATCTTTTCAGCCACTCTTTCCTCTGCCCTGGCTTCATTAGTCAGTGCACCCAAAATTTTCCAGGTAAGAAAAAATACAAGTTTAATGTTCAGTGGTAAAATATTTTTCTGAACATCAAAGTCACTTTTGCTAGTAAATTATAACCTGGGAATGTATTTTCTTTATAGCAGTAGTTAAATTATGACAAATTGAGACAAATAAGATTATTAGGGGCAGCACAGTGACACAGTGGTTAGCAGTGCTGCCTCACAGTTCCAGGGATCTGGGTTCAATTCCTGGCTTGGGTCATTGTCTGTGTGGAATTTGCGCATTCTCTCTGTGTCTGTGTGGATTTCCTCCCGGCACTCCAGTTTCCTCCCACGTTCTGAAAGACGTATTGGTTAGATGCATTGACCCAAAAAGGTGCCAGAGTGTGGCGAATAGGGGAATTTCACAGTAACTTCATTGCAGTGTTAATGTAAGCCTTACTTGTGACTAATACATTTTTTTTATTCATAATAGTGTGATGACTCCATATCTCTCTAAAGATATTTGTCTTGCTTCTTGTGCAGGATCTGTTTTAATAGCCTTGTCTCTTCACATCCTCTTTTAGATAATTTTCTGTGGCTCTCCCTTTGTTGAATAGCAAAATTGTTGACACATCCTCAAAAAAGAGAGGGATATTAAACCTGGCAACAACTATTTGCAGAGGGTGGTGAATTTGTGGAACTCTCTGCCCCATAGTGTGGTGAAATCTGAATTGTTGAATGGTTTCAAGGAGAAGATAGATATATTTCTAATTAAAAAAGAATATGGGAACAGTTAGGGAAGTGGATTGGAGACCAGGGAGAGACCAACCATGACCTGATTCATTGAGCAGGCTCAAAGGGCTGAATTTGCCCTCGCTGCTCCTAATTCCTATGCTCTATATAATTACAGGTTAATGTTGATCGTAAACTTTTAAAAGTACTAATCTGGGAGAAAATAATAACCGTTGGTAGAGGCTTTGACTAAAAGGGGAGAGTGTAGATTTTCTAAGGCAAGTCATGGTTAATTTGAATATTTTAATAAAGCAACAGTGGATGAGGGCACTGCAGTTGATGCTATGTATACGGACTATCTATGATGTTTGAAGTCCTGCGTATTAAGAATGTTAACAAAGTTAAAGTCCATGAGATAAAAGGGTCAGTAGCAACACAGGTACAAAATTGGCTAAGTGATAGAAACATACCAACATAGTATTAGGAAGAAGCCATTTTGCCTTTGAGCCTGCTCCACCATTCATTATGATCAAAGTTGATCATCTAACTTGATAGCTTAATTCTACTTTTTCCCTATAACCTTTGATTCCATTCGCCCTAAGTGCTATATCCAGCCGCCTCTTGAATGCATTCAGTGTTTTGACATTGATTACTTCTGTATTAATGAATTCCACTGGCTCACCACTCTTTGGGTAAAGAAATGTCTCCTCACCTCTGTTCTAAATGGTCTACCCTGAATCCCTGGATTGTGACCCCTAATTCTAGGCTCCCCCATCATCGGGAATATCCTCCCTGCATCTGTCAATCTTAAGTAGTCTTGTTAGAATTTTATAAGTCTGAGATTTACTACCACACTCTCTCTCTCTCTCTCTGTCTTTTTCTCACTTGCTCATGTTCCCAGTCTGAATTCCACTGGAAACAATTCTAACAATTTCTCCATGTACATCAGCCCTGCCATCCCTGGAATCAGTCTGGTAAACCTTCGCTGCACTTCAAGAGCAAGAACATATTTCCTCAGAAAAGGATATCAAAACTGCACACAGTGCTCTTGTGGCCTCACCAAGGTCCTGTATAATTGCTGTATACTCAACCTCTTGCGATGAAGGCCAACATGCCAGTTACCTTTTTTACCACCTGCTGCACCTGTATGCTTACCTTCAGTGACTGATGCACCCAGGTCCTGCTGCACACTCCCCTCTCCCAATTTACAGCCATTTTGCCACCTTGCTTTTGCTTCCAAAGTGAATACCCTCACATTTACCCAAATTTCTGCATCTGCCATTGATTTGCCTACTCACATAACCTGTCCAAATTATTCTGAAGGATCTCTGCATCATCATCACAGTTCACCCTGCCACCCAACCTGGTATCATCTGCAAACTTTGAGATGTTACATTTTGTTTACCCATCTAAATCATTAATATATATTGTGTATGGCTGGGGTCTCAGCACCAATCCCTGTGGCACCACTCTAGTTACTGTGTGCCAATTTGAAAAACACCTATTAATGTCTATTCTGTTTCCTCTCTGCCAACCAGATGGGCAACAAAGATGGGAAACAAGAGCGATGTTTTTCCAGACTAGAGGTATATAGTGTTTTTCCCCAGGGTTAAGTACAAGAATCATTATTGATTTTAATTTTTGGTTTTGGAGTAAATTTTAAAATTTACAAATTTGATAAAACAGCAAGGAAGACGATAACAGATTTCAAAGGCATTGACAAAGGTGGTTGAATGGGTGGGGCAATGACAAATTCAACACAAACGTGCAGTGTTACATTTGAGTAGGAAGAGAGACCTAAGATGTGCAGCAATCTCAGGTTGTAGATGCTGGTCAAGTCAGTAATGCCTGCCTTCCATGAAAGTATAAAAAAGTATTTCTGTCCACACAAATAAGCTATTAACAAAAATTACATTATGCATTGAGTGATAAAATTTATTTCAAATTGAAACTAACGATAGTTACGTGCCTATGTAATCAGAGTAAAGTCTCAAAGAAGATGAAAATCTGAAATATAAACAGAATGCTGAAAATACTTGGGCCAGGCTGAGGAGCGAGAAACAAAATAACACTTCAGGTTTGTAATCTACACTTGATGAAGGGTCACTTCTGTTTCTCTCCGTACAGAGACTGTCAGACATGATGGGTATTTCAAACAGCAAAATAACTTTTCTTGCCAATCCTCCAAAAAAAAGTTGTCAAACTGAATGAACACAGCAAAAGGGTGTCAACTTGAAACAATATTCTGTTCCTCTTTCTCCCAGATGCTGCTGAGCACTTCCAGAATTTTCTCTTTTGATATTGAGTAACTAAGTTTGTTGTTCTTACAGGCACTCTGCAAGGATAATATTTACAAGGGGCTGTATTTCTTTGGCAAGGGATATGGGAAGAATAGTGAACCAATTAGAAGCTATATTTTAACCTTCTTTATTGCCGTTGCATTCATTCTGATTGGTAAGTTAATGTGAAATTTTTTAAGTTTTTTATAAAAAGCTGAGTGATATTTATATCTGTTCATTCAAATATTTTGACTTGTAAACTCTGGTCTCCATGAGCCAAATGTCTTTTTGGCACCATTCTGTGATGCTGAAAAATGATTGATTTAAAAAAACTCAAATAATCAAAGTACTGTTCTGTTAATACAAAGTTGTATAAACATTTTAGAAGATTGATACAGCATATGCTTGTTGATTTTGTTTTTAAACACCTCTCAGAGTGGGGAACGCCAACATCTGAGGACATCAGCCATCTGAATTCAAGACCGTCTTCCAGGAATGTTAAAATAAGACATCTTAGTATCATTCTGCTTTGTCTCCAAACAGGTTGACAATTAATACATACTAGGAGTGTGGCAAGTTGGTGTAGATCAAGTGTTAAGCAATCTTTGGCTAATGATACCTTACAGAACAAGTTCTTGAAATATAAGCTCACCAATTTGGATTTGGTTACAGTGATGGTCAGGCAGTTGCAAACACCAAAAAAGAGCCCTCTGTACTGGAAACTGACTTTCTCTACAAATGTCTCCACTTTATGGGTATGTGGAAATAAAACTAGCTCAATTGAGAGCTTTGGATAAGCTACCTGTTACTGTCTTGAAGTTTCATAAATTTTCTCTGGTAGGTAGGATTTTCTGGCCTCACCTGCCAGTGGGATCTTTTGTGGGTTCCCCAACAGTGGAATGGGCAAACCATACAAATTGCCATTGATGTAAAGATCAAAATGGCGACTTGGACAAAATACTCATGGAAACCCCAGATGAACATACATCCTGTGAGGACACTTTGTACTAGAGTCCAGATGAATGTATTAATATAAGCTCTGTTCTAGCAACAGTACCAGTTTACTGGATGGTAACAACATCCAGGGATAATTTTGAAAGTTCAAATGCTCAATCACTGGCACCTCTAGGTGTTGATAAAGGGAAGCCAGGAGCATTTTTACCAAGGTCTGTGGAAAACTAGTTTCTGGCATCAGTTATCCAAGCTACTTGTAGAAGCAGTTTGATCACATGTATTGTTAATGATATGTATTGACATAAATGACTTTGAACTGCCTTCATTTATACATAAAAACAGGATTCTGTAACCTGATAACTAGTGATCAAACAGTGTGGACAACATTTTCAAAATGGCACTGATAAGTTGGATGCTGCCTTCCTTTTTTGAGTTTGGAAAAATAGGGCTGACAGTATGCTTATCAGATGATGAAAGCCATTGTAATCTAAATTAAAACCTCAACTGGAACAATTGAGCTCAATTGAGACTATAGTGACAAGAAATGGCCGCCTACTCTAGAGATGTGCACTCCCTCCTCCCTCCTCTCTCCCAACCCCCTCCCCCAATTTCCTCAAAGGCACCTATCCATTCTCACAGAACATAAGTTAAGCTTTCAATAATAAAACTGTTGATGTAATTTTGGTTCATTCCTATAAAATTGAACTGGATAAATATCTTGGTTAGGAATGTGATTGGTTTGTAGCATTCAGTGTATACTCATTGTACAGGATGTGATGGTTGCTATGCTTCTGTGTTTAAGGAAATATCTGGAAAATCTAGCCACTATTAAACAGTCAAAATGTGGGATTGATAAATATTCACTTTTGACTACCTTTTTAGGGTCATTTATGCACAGACTTAACTCAGGAGATTAAATAGTTTTCATGGTTTTTATGATGAGGTGAATTGTGCCTGCTAAGGAACAGTCTTGGTTATGTTTTTTCATTCCATGTATGGATACTTCTTTGCCTCACTGTAGAAAAGTTTAGGTAAGACACTGCATATATGTGCAAAATAGGATGTGAAAGGTTTTGTAGAAATAATTTAGTTTGCTCAGATCTAATGTATTAAGTGGAACGTAAATTCATTACCATTGGTTTTACATAAGCAACTGAAATATAAAGAGGTGACTATCTCTAATTCTGCTTATCAAAATTTACAAACATACTCCTGATGTGCATATTGACTTGACAGTTCAGTTTAGGAATAGGCCATTTGGTCCTTTGAGCCAGCTCCACCGCTCATTTTGATTATGGCTCATCAAATTCAACATCCTGATTTCCCCCCCCCCCCCCCGTACCTTTGATCCTTTTAGTTCCAAGAGCTGTATCTAATTTCTTCTTGAAATCAGGCAACGGTTTGGCCTCAGTTTTTGTGGCAGTGAATTTCATTCATTCACCACTCTTGATAAAGAAGTTTCTCCTTATCTAGTTCTAAATCCCTTTATCCTCAAACTATGTTCTGGACTGTCCATTATTGGGTACATGCTGTGTACAGTCACATTGCGCCCAAAAAGACACTGTCACTATTGATAAGATTTGGAGATTAAATGAAAAGTGAAGGTGAAGGAAAATGTTTGACTTGCGTTTCTATACAATGTTATGTACTTGGTAAAATATGTATGTATAAAAAGCAATAAAAATGTAAACATTGACAATTTTCCTTTTAGCTGAACTGAATACTATTGCTCCTGTTATCTCAAACTTCTTCTTGGCCTCGTATGCACTTATCAACTTTTCATGTTTTCATGCTTCATATTCCAAAACTCCAGGTTAGTATTTTAATTGATTGCAACTAAATAGAAATTTACAAGACCTGCAGTTCTCTTGTCACTAGGCCTTGTTTTACCATTTTGATTCTAAGAGCTGGTAGGAGTTGAAACTCACCCCCACAACGTTACTGATTTGCGCAGTCAGACACTAGGCACCTACTTTCTCGCTTACTGGAGCACCTGAATTGGATTTTTATGGAGTATGTCCACTTTGCGCCAATTCTGGATGGGTGCACGTGCTGGTAAAGGGGGAAGTGATGGTAAAGTTGGGTGTGCAGCCCATTAAGGCAATTTAAAGCATGCAAATACATTTAAATTGTCATTGCATCTTTTTGGGCATGGTCCTGATCATGGCTATTTTCAGGCCTTGATAAAGAGTAAACCTGCATTGAGGCAGGTGCAGATCACACCACTCACCTCACACCTGACTTTACCAAGTTTTCACACCAGAAATCAGGCACAACATAATGGTAAAATTGGGCCCACTATGTAGCCTTTTAATACTGTAGTGCTCTTCATAAAATTAATTTTGCATTTCAGAATGCATTAACATTTTGCATTCAGTTATGAAAGATTTTCTCAGTTTAAGATGAACAGAATGTGAAACCCTTACTGATGTAATGCCATTTTCTTTATCAGGATGGCGTCCTGCATTTAGATTTTACAACATGTGGGTGTCACTGCTTGGAACAGTATTGTGCTGTGCCGTCATGTTTGTCATCAACTGGTGGGCAGCTGTAATCACAGTTGCAATTGTGTTATTCCTCAATATTTATGTGATTTACAACAAACCAGGTGGGAGTTTAAGATATCTTTAGTGAATGTGCAGAAAGTGATGAATTAAGAGTATCTTCCCAAATCCACTAAAAGTATTTATTAAGCCTGAGTTTTCTGGCTTAGATTTCCACAAAATCTAGAAGGAGAAGAGTTGGAAATGATGAGCAGGTTTATTCCTATGATGTGATATTGGGTAATACATGGAGAAAAATTAAATACCTCAGTTATTACCCCTTCGCCACCTCTCACAGAAAATTAAAAAAACCCTCAATATATCAAACCCTAAGTTTCAATTAATTAGCAGCTTTTTTCCCCTCTTAAAGGTGTGGATACCTATTTGTTTGGAACAACAAAGTAAGCCCCATAGTTTTTTTTTAAGAGCAACACAGCATAGGAAACAGGCCCTTCGGCCCAACGAGCCCACGCCGCCGTCATAACTATATAGTAGCAAATCCATTATCCTATTATTATTCCTGTATAATAATATATATATTATTCCTAATATGGAAAACTCCCACTATAGGGACAATTTGTTTCCCAATCAGCCTAAGAGCGAATTTTTGGGTTGTGGGAGGAAACCGGAATGCCCGGAGAAAACCCACGCAACCATGGGTTCTTGATGTGCTTAAAATACACAAGCCATAAATTAGAACAGGGACAAAGTGCATATTTACCAGGATCAGATAAAGTTGGCAAAAATAAGAAGTTTATATTTATAGAGTGAACAGTTTGAATCGTGATTTACTGCAGTTGTGAATTACTTTTAGGAACATTATTATTTTTGGTATTTTGACTACACTGTTTTGGCCTTGAGTCTGAATCTGCAGCAGAATTGTGAACCCACTCTTCAGTAAAGGCAATACAGTGTCATAGTGGTTGGGACTGTTGCCTCACTGTGCCAGGGACCTGGGTTCAATTCTGGCCTTAGGTCACTGGCTGTGTGGAGTCTACATGTTTTCCCATGTTTGCTTGTGTTTCCCCGCAGGTGGGTTAGGTTGACTAGCCATGCTGAATTGTCCCTTAGTGTTGGGGGACTAACAGGGTAAATATGGCAAGTTACAGGGATAGGGCTGAGGTAGGATTGTTGTTGGTGTAGACTCGATTAGACCCAGTGGCTACCTTCTGCACTGTTGGGATTCTGCCTTCTATCTCAAGGATATTTAAAGATTACCTAACAGGAACCTCCATTGATCCTGTGAGGATCTTGGTGAGAAGATGTCAATTCAATTGCACATCATCAAAATAGAAATGTTGGAATAACCCTACTTCATGAGAGTGCAGCCATGCTGTATGCAAATTGCTGCTGACTGGTAATAAAGGTGATCAATGCAACAATTGCAATAACCTGGAGTAGTTCCAATAGCTATCGGAAATTTCCTTAAATCGAGCAGGCTGAAGTATATGACTCCACTTTATAAGAGAGCTATAAACTTAATTGATTTCGCATCACAACAAGGCAGCAGAGTGGATGAGAGACATGTCACCTCCTTTGGGAAAGTCTGCTGTATTCAGCATCAGTTAGGCACTTGATAGACTGCAACAGGCCCTGAGTCTAGGATCAACGATTCTGGGGGTGAAAATCCTGAAACCAACAGACCTGTTGGTCAATTGGAGGCCAGTAACTGTGCATCACTTGGCAACAGCAGTGGGAGCAATGGCTGCTGGCGGTAATGTGCTTGGTCCAGGATCGCCAGGGGACTGAGGTCACAGAAGTGATGGCACAATGGGATGTGGGAGGGAAATCAGAAAAGGCCTGAGTTTATGCCAGATATGGAAATGAGCTGACCCATAAGATTGGTGCAGAAGGTTCTTTGAATTATTACTGGGTATAATTCATCTTGGTGCAGTTCATGTGGAAATTCAGGGCAAGGTGTTTTAACCACAAATGGAAAACCAATTTCTGCATAATAAATCATGAAAATTATTTTGCTTCAGTTTTTAACACTGATTCTGTTTGTAACAGAGGTGAATTGGGGTTCTTCAGCACAAGCCATGTCTTATGTCACAGCCCTACAAGATGCCCTATCACTGACTGGGGTGAATGATCATATTAAGAATTTCAGGTATGAAAGGAACAGTGATTCTTAAATGTCAAGTCCTTCATTCTATGGTGTTTCTCCCTATTTTCTTTGTAACTTCAGCTAGAGTTGGTAAAGTCCTAAAGAGAGAGCTGAAAAATTATGAGTTCGGGAAAACTGCTGAATTTCAAGGCTGCAATCCACAACCTCCTGGCACATCCAATAAGAAAGCTTAAAAGTTAATAGAAATCATAGTTGATACTCTGCAACTTTTAAAAATGTTTTCTTTATTAGTTTTTCAGTAACTGACAGACTTAATAGATATTCTTGAGATTTTTCTTTAATTCTGTTAGCAACCTGGGACTGTTATCTTTTGTAATTGCTTTTGATTATATTTGAGTAAGCAGTGTGAGAGGTTGAAGGGATTAGCTGTTGAATAAGCTGTTCTTTCTTAGTTTTAAAAAAAAAACTAACAAAATAATCCATAGAAATATTGGCTAACATTATCTCAGTTTTTCTGGCACCTGACTGCAAATGTTGGCTAAATTACAATATGCAAAAGATGCTATTTGATAAGTAAATCACTTAGGGAAAAGTTGCATCAAATTTTAATTGAGGTTGAGGGCAATAGGAAAATATGGGTAAGAATGTTTTAGAACTGTTAGCCTTTTACTTGTTGGTATTAGATGAAACATAGTCTTGCAATCTAGAAGAAATGAAGTTGTGCTGAATAAAATTGATTACGGGGCTAAGGAGAGAACATGGATGTGTCATAAATAACTTGGCCTATTGCATAGGTTGAAAAATTAAGGTGGCATATTGGCCTTTCTAAATATAGGGAAGTAATTGTCAGCATGAAAATATGAACTTGCAACTTTAGGCAAACGAGGTCTTGCAAAGTCCATTTGTATTTATTGATAAATAGGTCATGTTTTTTGACAGATTCAATACTAAAGTTCACTGTTTAAAATCTGTTTGATATTTCAACTTCTATTTTTATGCCATGTATATGTCCTAGTCTTAGGTGTCTGTACTTAAAAGATCCCTGCTAAGCAGTGATATTCGCTTCCTGGTCTACCATCTGAAAAATCATCAATCTGATTGCTTGCTCAATGTAACAGACTATTTCTGTTCCAGGATGCTAGAACACTTGTATAAATAGTGCTAGAGTAAAACTGATGATGTACTAGGGACAATTGATATCGTAGAACCTGTTAAATATTTGTGTGCAGTTTTTGCAGTCACCAGTGAGCACAGTTCCTTCACCCCTACCTCAAATTCTAGGCCATTAACTATTGTCAAGATGGTTAATCATTACAACTGTAAGCATTATATAATTGAAGAAATAATAGCTGGGATTTTCCGGGCCAGGTGAACATCCTGTATTGGATGCTAACTCTCATGAGAGGACCATAATGGGATATGTGCAGGAAAATCTCACAATGAAATCTTCCTTGCCTATGACATAATCAGGGTCACAACTAGTGATGCCTTTAAGATGCCAATCTCAAGGGTACAGAGGCCACCACAGCCCCTGTTGGATAGGAACATAACAGGGCATACTTGCCAGGTTGACACTGCAGGGGTCAGCGTCAGCACCATTTAGTGATGATAGATGGTGTTTTGTGAGTGTAATGGGGGGAATACTGCTGGCGATAATGTGAAGGGGGCCAAGTGGGATCCTGAGTAGTTGGGGTGCTAAGAGGGATGAGAATAGGGGGGGGTCATAGAGGAGAACTGCAAAACACAGCAGCATACGGGTGGAGTAGGGCATGGTTTGAAATGCGTATACTTTAATGCAAGAAGTATTCGCAATAAGGTGGAGGAACTTGCAGCTTGGACCAGTACCTGGAACTTCGATGTTGTGGCCATTTCAGAGACTTGGGTAGAGCAGGGACAGGAATGGATGTTGCAGGTTCCAGGGTTCAAATGCTTCAGTCGGAGTAGAGAAGGAGGTAGAAGTGGGGGAGGAGTGGCATTATTAGTCAAAGACTGTATCACAGTGACAGAAAAGAAGTTTGAGGACTTGTCTGTTGAGGTAGTATGGGCTGAGATTAGAAACAGGAGAGGAGAGGTCACCCTGTTGGGAGTCTTTTATAGACCTTCTAAAAGTTCTAGAGAGGTAGAGGAAAGGATTGCAAAGTCGATCCTGGACAGGAGTGAAAGTAATAGGGTAATTGTTATGGGGGACTTTAACTTTACTAATATTGATTGGAATAGCTATAGCTCTAGCTCGTTAGAGGGGTCAGTTTTTGTACAAAGTGTGCAGGAAGGTTTTTTGACTCAGTATGTAGATAGGCCAACTAGAGGTGAGGCTACATTGGATTTGGTGCTGGGCAATGAGCCAGACCAGGTGTTAGGCTTGGAAGTTGGTGAACATTTTGGTGATAATGACCACAATTCGGTTACGTTCACCTTAGTGATGGATAGGGATAGGCATGAAGATGGGGGCAGTAGCTATAGCTGGGGGAATGGTAATTATGAGGCCATAAGGAGAGAATTAGGGTGCATAGGTTGGACTAGGAAACTACAGGGACTGGGAACATCTGGAATGTGGAGCTTATTCAAGGAGCAGCTGCTGCGAGTCCTTGATAAGTATGTCCCTGTCAGGCAAGGAGGAAATGGTCGAGTAAGGGAACCATGGTGTACTAAAAAAGTTAATTCGCTGGTTAAAAGGGAAAAGGGGGCTTATGTCAGGATGAGGCTTGAAGGCTCAGTTAGTGCACTGGATAGCTATAGATTAGCCAGGATGGAGCTAAAGAGTGAATTGAGGAGGGCTAAAAGGGGACACAAGAAGACTTTGGCTGATAGGATTAAGGAGAATCCTAAAGCTTTCTTTAGATATGTTAAGAATAGAAGATTGGTTAGGGCAAGATTAGGGCCAGTCATAGACAGCAATAGGAAGTTGTGCGTGGAGCCTGAAGAGATTGGAGAGGCACTGAATAAATATTTCTCTTCGGTATTCACGCAGGAAGATGTAAATGTAGTTGTGGAGAACACTGAGTTACAGGGTTGCAAACTGGAAAGTATTGAAGTAGATAAGGAGGACGTGCTAGATATTCTTGAGGGTTTGAGGTTAGATAAGTCCCCTGGGCCGGACGGGATTTACCCTAGGATTCTCTGGGAGGCAAGAGAGGAGATTGCAGAGCCTCTGGCTCTGATCTTCAGGTCGTCGTTGGTTACGGGTGTGGTTCCGGAGGACTGGAGGATAGCGAATGTGGTCCCGTTGTTCAAGAAGGGGAAGAGAGACCTTCCAGGGAATTATAGGCCAGTGAGTCTTACTTCTGTTATGGGTAAAGTATTGGAGAGAATTATTAGGGATAGGATTTATAGTTATTTAGAGAGAAATGAATTGATTGGGGATAGTCAGCATGGTTTTGTGCATAGATCCCTGAAAGTAGGCAGTCAAGTTGATAAGGTTAAGAAGGCATACGGAGTCTTAGCTTTTATTGGTAGGGGGATTGAATTTTGGAGCCGCAACGTCATGTTGTAACTGTACAAAACTCTAGTGAGGCTGCACTTGGAGTATTGTGTGCAGTTCTGGTCCCCACATTATAAGAAAGATGTGGAGGCATTGGAGAGGGTACAGAGGAGGTTTACCAGGATGTTGCCTGGTATGGAGGGCAGGTCTTATGAAGAGAGGCTGAGGGATTTGAGGTTGTTTTCGTTAGAAAGAAGGTGGCTAAGAGGAGACCTTATTGAAACATATAAGATGATTAGAGGTTTAGATAGGGTGGACAGTGATAGCCTTTTTCCTAGGATGGAGAAAGCTAGCACGAGGGGACACAGCTTTAAATTAAGGGGTGATAGTTATAGGACGGATGTCAGAGGTAGGTTCTTTACCCAGAGGGTGGTTAGGGAGTGGAATGCCCTGGCTGCGGCAGTTGTAGATGTGCCAAGTTTGGTGGCGTTTAAGAGGTTAGTTAATAAGTTTATGGAAGAGAAGGGAATGGTTTAGTTTGGAGGGTCATGGCTTTTTTCATAATTGGTTGGTGCAACATCGAGGGCCGAAGGGCCTGTTCTGCGCTGTAATGTTCTATGTTCTAATGAGGATTATTCTATTTCTGGGGGCATGCTTCTGAAATTTGAGATTGTTTCCTTGCAGCTGGCCTTGTTGGCATCTTTAGGCCCCACCCTTCAAGAATGACAGTGCTAAACACGCCCCCTGCTATTTTTTTGACAAATCGGACACCCTGGCTGTTTTTCTGGGGGAGAAATATCAGTTTTCAGTCAGAACATGGTACTTTGACATTTTTTGAGGGGAAATTACATGCAATATGTTATCTAATCTACTCACAACATTTTCTGAATGAAAACATTTTTTAAGCAACGTGTGTGGGTTCATGACTCTTTTCCACAAAAAAAAAATAATTGTTTTTTCTTCTCCCCCTAGGCCACAGTGTATCGTACTGACGGGATCACCTATGTCTAGGCCAGCCCTGTTGGATTTAACACTTTCTTTCACCAAGAATTTTAGTCTCTGCATCTGTAGTCAAGTATTTATGGTAATTATGATGTGACAGATTTCTGTGTGGCAATTTTGATTGCTTTACCTTCTGCAAAGCTAAATGGTCACAGTGGACGCAAAATTAATTTTTGAGGAAATGGATACAAGTTATTCTTGTAAACAATCATGCTTCAGTACTTCAACTCACTAATATGATAATTACATCATATTGCAGTACAAATCTCTTGGAACTGTGGGTACCACTGTCTTACTACTGCCAATAGGTCACCAGTACTCCCACATAATGGGGCAATGTCTCTGTCAGATCAGCTTGAACAAAAGTGAGGATTGCTTTATTTGCTCGAATGTTGTACCTGATCTCAAATCATTTCAGACACCGATCTTGCCCATATAACTTTCAGATGTATGTTGGAGAATGTAAAGGGTCAGTTGACATCTCACAAGAATACTGAACTAGATGGATTCCTTCAGCAAAGCTCAGGTCCAACCACACAAATAGTTCCTGTAACAAGAGATAGTCCAAGTCATTTTCAAAAGAGAGATTTCCAAGAGTATACTTTAAGCAAGCTTTTCTTCACATTCCACTATTCCCTTGTTACCCTCAAATTCAAGTCAGCTAACGCTCTGGACAAAGGCACTAAAATTCTTGAATTATTGTACTACAAATCTTCCGCTGTTCTCAAGTTACCTCAAAATTTTCAGACTCTTACAAAAAACTTCACAGACAGGCATCGAATGTCATTGTGCACAAAGTATTTACCCCTGACTTGCTTCGTTGTACACTAAGTAACTTCTGACGTACTTTGTATACACAAGATAATCAAAATTTCACTAAATATCCAAACTCATGACTTGGAGATATTACGCATGGTGAGGCGTGATGATCAGATTCTGTCTTAATGGGCTTTGTTCCGATGTCTCCGAGTCCCAGACTTGAGGTCTTGCTGCTGCTTCTGCAGTGCTGCTACTCACGTCTGTGAATATTTCCTTCTTGTACAGATGTTCCTGGCACTGATGGTGCTTCCAGTTATGTACTTCATATGCATTTTATGCATGGTATGCATAAAGTTTGTGTTTTGTAATTGTACATTGATGGACTTGCACAGAAGGTGCTGGAGTTTTGCGGGACTCTGATTTCTTCTCTGGTGTTTCAGCAAAGAACCAAGTGTTAGCACGGTCAGCAGGTTAACACTTTTTTGAAGAGTTTCTTGACTAAAAATGTGAAATTTAAAGTTACATCAATCTGCAACACATTGTATAAGGTACAAAATATCCAAGATATTTGTGGAGTATTTAGGTCTGTACTCGTTGGAGTTTAGAAGCATGAGAAGAGAATCTTATTGAAACTTGTATTATACTGTGAGGCCTGCATAGAGTGGACGTGGAGAGGAAATGGAAAACTTAAAATCAGACAGCACAACCTCAAGCTAAAGGGCCATTCTTTTAAAATGGAGATGAGGAGAAATTTCTTCCAGCCAGAGGGTGGTGAATCTGTGGAACACTCTGCCGCAGAAGGTGTGGTGGCCAGGTTGCTGAATGTCTTTAAGACAGAGATAGATGGGCTCTTGATTAATGAGAGTTAGGGATTATGTGGAAAAGATAGAAGAATGGAGATGAGAAAAATATAAGCCACGATTGAATGGTGGAGCAGACTCGATGGGCCATGTGGTGTAATTCTGCTCCTATGTCTTATGGTCTTATTGTTTAAAGATAGGGTAAATAAATGAATTACTAATCAGGAAGAGAGTATTATGAGAAATGATTGAAAGTTTGAGGAGTTTTGCCATGAAAAAATGGGGCTGAGGTGACTGAAGATTTGAATACATTGTCATAAACAGCATTTTAACATTTATACTTATGATTTTAATTCATAGTTTTCGATGCCAGCCAAGTGAATAGATGATTTTCCATTAGTTTTTTTGTACAGATAAGTAATAACATTTGGGAATAACGGGTTAGTGTCAGTGCTACAGCATTACACTCTCAAACACACAGGTTTAAATCTTGAAGCATTTGTTGTGGAGCAGAATGGTTTTTTGGCCTTTACAGATGACAGCAAAAAAAACAAAGAAATTGCATCATAGAGTGTATCACATGTACAATCCCTGATCTGTGTAACTTAACTGATCTCAGTTGGAATTGGGTACCACAACTGTTATCAATATTTCTAGATTGGTAAATTGAAAAAAACCACGAAGCTGTTACTCCTGAAGGCCACTGGGTGAAAAACGGAAAGTCACGTCAGCTAAACTCTGATGGTGTGAGGCTGAATTAATTTCTTTCAACTATTGGGAGGGTGTCAGAGGAACTAGTAAGTTAGAACTTCATTTGCGAAGAGTTTGCACGTTATCAATGTTTGTGGGAAAGTTCTAGAATATCCTGTGTTGAAGTAGAAATAAAGTTTAACAATGTTAATTTCGTCCATATGATCATTGTTGCTGTTTTCTTTCTTTAGGGTTCACGAAAGCAAACAGTAAGTGACATTAACGTGAGCATGGATAAATACCAACAGTGGCTTGCGAAGAACAAAAAAAAAGCCTTCTATGCAGCAGTGGCTGGAGATAATCTGCGTGATGGAGTAAAGTGCTTACTTCAGGTTGTTATTCTAAATCTATCTCATCAGGCCCTTAAGAATTCAGTTAACTACTGGATATATGGCATCCTAATTGCATGTGATTTGATTAAATGTTTACATTAGATTTGCATCAGTAAGTAGGTACCAACATATTTAAGTCTGTTACAGATCATAGAATTTAATATTCTTCCAATCAAACATCACATTATTTAAAAGGGGCTTAATATTTCTTATCAGATCATAAAAACCCTACATTGCAGAAGTAGGCCGTACAACCTATCAAGTCCACACTGATGACAATCCTATCCAGGCCCTGACCATGCAACCCTACTGACATAAAAGGCAACTTAGCCAATCAGCCTAACCTGCACATTTTTGGAAAACTGGTTTCCAATTGGTTTAATTGGTTAGTCAACTCTAAGTTGGTGTTAATGGAATGGGACTGCAAATTGTTCTCAGCATTTCAGTTTGGAATTGGGTATTCCATTGAATTTTGTGCCTGGCAGGCTGAAACCATGATCAAGCAAGACAAGGTTAGCGTAATGCACTTGCTATATGTGCTGACTCCTGTGATTGTGGTTTGCCTAAGCTCGAGTAAAGGATCAGGTTTGCCAATGATGTTAAACTGAGGCTTTACCTGATTTTTCAAAGCCATCTTGATCTTTTGGCCAAGGCGAATTGTTAGATCAAGCCCAAGGTGGGATGCAATGCCTCGTCCTGGCAACTTGGATGATATTTGCCCCTTGTGGGGACCATGACTGGATTTAACTGGAATTAACTTTTTTGATTAGACATAAAGTAGTCATTCTCTCCAGTGGGTCTATGCAGCATTTCTACTTTTCTATTCCATTCCTATATCCCTCGTGTAGTTATCTAGAACATAGAACATTACAACTCAGTACAGGCCCTTCAGCCCTTGATGTTGCGCCGGCCAGTGGACGCTCTAACCTAAACTATTCCAATATCATCCATATGCCTATCCACCGACCATTTGAATGCCCCCAAAGTAGGCGAGTCCACAACTGCTGCAGGCAGGGCAATCCACGCCCTCGCCACCCTCTGTGTGAAGAACCTGCCTCTGACATCCGTCCTATAACTACCACCTCTTAATTTAAAGTTATGTCCCCTCGTGTTGGTCATCACCATCCGAGGAAAAAGGCTCTCACTATCCACCCTATCCAATCCCTTGATCATCTTATACGCCTCAATTAGGTCACCGCGTAACCTTCTTCTCTCTAATGAAAATAACCTCAGGTCCCTCAGCCTTTCCTCATAAAGCCTTCCCACCATACCAGGCAACATCCTGGTAAACCTCCTCTGCACCCTTTCCAATGCTTCCACATCTTTCTTATAATGCGGCGACCAGAACTGTACGCAATACTCCAAGTGCGGCCGCACCAGAGTTTTGTACAGTTGTAACATAACCTCACGGCTCCTAAATTCAATCCCTCTACCAATAAAAGCTAACACACCGTACGCCTTCTTAACAACTTTATCAACCTGGGTGCCAACTTTCAAAGAGCTATGTACTTGTACCCCAAGATCCCTCTGCTCGACAACACTATTAAGGGTCCTTCCATTAGCCCTATATTTCATATGCCTGTTATTCCTACCAAAGTAAATCACCTCACACTTATCCGTATTGAATTCCATTTGCCACCTCACGGCCCAGCTCTGCAACCTATCTATGTCCCTCTGCAAACTGTAACATCCATCCTCACTGTCTACAACTCCCACCACTTTGGTATCTTCAGCAAATTTACTAATCCAACCGTCTACACCCTCATCTAGGTCATTTATAAAAATGACAAACAGCAGTGGCCCCAAAACAGATCTTTGAAGTACACCATTTGTAACTGCACTCCAGGTTGAATATTTCCCATCAACCACCACTGGATTCTTCTGAAACGTATCTATGGTATTTGGCTCAACCACTGCATCTGGTAGTGTTCTACATCATCACAATCCTGAGTAATTGTTGTCAGTTTCATCATTGTCTAACATGTATTTTATTGGGATTATTTTTGAATAGCAATCTTGTGATTAGAATAATTTAGTCCTCTGGTCAGGAGAATTAGATGTAGAAAGTGAAAAGATGCAGATTGACAATCACAAGGGATGTGGTATGCTTACACAAACTGCTGTCAAATCAGAAATTTGATGATATAAAAACTGAAATGAAAGCAGCGTTGCATAGCAAAACAGTTTATCATCAGAGTGAAACTCATCTCTCTCTCTGTCCTAATCAATTCTCTGGAATTACTTTTTCCTCGTAAATAAACTTGCACGCTTCCGCAAATTATTGCAGTAGGTGTGTTTGACAACAAATCTCTCTGCAAGTTAACAAATATCTTAGTTTAGATTTCTCTTGACACTCGTGCTGCAATTAAACACAGCCTGTGCTGTGAAGAGTGCTAAGGACGACACCGCCTTTGGATCCACCAAATTCAATAGGAGGATTGTTGAACAAATGCTAGTGTTCTTCTTGAAACCAACTTCATGAGTATTCAGACAAAACTGCAAAATCACTTTCAACAGTCTGGACATTTGTGTCTGGTTGGTTGAAAAGTGTCTCTGCTCTCCAGGTCTTGTTTTCTCAACTCTCAAATGCCCAGTGTTTCAGGGAAAACTGAAAAAAATCATTTCAAAGACTTGAAGCATGGTCTATGTTGGCATTAATGGTATTGCTGCCAGTCATTTAAGATAGCTTAATGGACAAGTTATTGCCATGTCATAACATAATGAGGCAAATGGGCAGAAGAGAAGGAAAGTAAAAGAAGCATATCCTGCATTCTGGATCCTAATTTCTTATGGGACATTCTGTCCTGTGTACCAAAGATCTGTGGGTTGAGAGTCAGCTTGTTCAGTCACATGAAGTCCCAAAGCAGAAACCCATATCCCTGAGTAGACCTTCTCCTCAATGAGGGACAAGTGTGATTGTAGTCTTTTTCAGGCTTATGCCCTTCTTAGTTAATAGATTTAAACAGCACATGGTTACTATTGCGCAGATGTTCCTCTACTAATGTTTCTCTAATCTGCTCTGACCTGCATCCCATTACCAGATTTAGTAGTGAGTCCTGTCTCCTTGGACTTGCATGATGGGTTAAAAAGGAGTGCTCTACACATTGTAGGAATTCCATTCCTTTATCTCTTACTACTTACTGGCTGCTTTGAAATCCCCCATAAGTTACTACCTGTTTTTACTCATTTACCTCATTGGTGTTTGCTATATAATTTTAATATTCTTTTGGGTTTGTTGATTACTGTTCTGCATTAGTTGGGCAAGGCAAGAATTCTGGTCGGATTCAAGTTCATTTGGTAAAATCAATCAATTTGTGAAGTGCATTCAATCACTTGTTGTATAGAGCAAGTCATTTTGTTTTTAAAAGTCTGAGTGTTGAATATTAGAGGTCATTTCATGTCCAAATAGCTTATTTCCTGTGCTTCATCTGATTTTAGTTGTCAGCATCAGTAAGAGATAATATCTGCTTGTACTTCTGGTTATCAAAGGGCTCCATTTATCATGTTGATTAGTCAGTTGAACTAAAGCACAAGAGGCTTTTAAGAATTCACCCAGAAATAATTTTCCCCGTTGTTGGAGTCAGTATTCTAACCTGCCTCTGGCTGACTGTTCTACAAGATTCAAACTCCTCTTTGGACGTGGATTTGCAGAATCAGTTGTGTAGTTTTCTTGGCAGAAAGGAGAATTTGAGTAGATGATTGAGCTTTAGTTCATTTCTAATAAAATTGGATGGTGATTGAAGATTTAGTGAGTGATTACGTTCATTTTACTCACTAAAGCACTGATCTTGGTAACAGGATCAGTTATTGTACATACGATTGCTATAATTTGAAAATGGGCCCTTCTCACTTTATTGAAGATCAGACCGTTTTACTGGATAACCCTCCATTTCCCCTAGATACATGATTCTTTGTGCCATCATGATTCTATGGTTGTTGATCAGTTTTCTCAATGCATCATTAAAAACAATCATATTTTTACATATCAACAAAAATGTTAATCTTATCTATCACCCAAAATGTGTAATCTTTGTACTGTTACTCTACTCAGGAATTCTGTCCCCTGATTACAATGTACAATTCCAATTAATCGATAATTATTTAGATTGAGCCAGCAAACCAAAACAGTCATACATTAGGGTGCGCTAATGATAGCGTACACAATTGATTCCAAAAAACACCAAGACTCAACAGTATGTTCGTTCTTAATGCTATATTGAAAGGGTGAGTATGTGAACACTAGATGAATACTTCACCAAGAAGTCAATCATCCTAAATGATGATTTGATTAAAAAATGCGTAAGAATCATAAGAGAATCATTTACAAATACAAAAATGTTTAAACTCATCAGTGAGATTGAGTGTCATTTATTAACTTTATCTAACTTCTTAATATAAAAATAATATTAAAAAAAAATCAAATGTAAAAAGAAACTGGATAAACTGAGGAAAATAATATTTTCTTGGTAAAATCTGAAAAGCTTCCACAACGTTTATCGTCAATGAACATAATTCTACTTGTTTCCCCACTAGGCTTCTGGATTGGGTCGAATGAAACCTAACACACTGGTGATTGGATACAAAAGAGACTGGCGTACTACTGGTTCTCAAGATGTTGAAAATTATGTTGGAATTTTGCAGTAGGTAGTTCTTGCTGTGTTTGATTAGAGTGTAATTCTTGACTTTTCATTGAGTAATATCTGCACACTTTTATTTGATTGAAGAAAAAAATTCGTCTAAAATCTGACTGTCTTTTAGAGATGTGTTGAATTCCATTATAGTTGAAGTGGATAACCCTGCGTCAGTCCTCAAAATATTGTTAGTTAAAGTAAAATGAGTCTGGTGTACTGGCTTGTGTTTGACTATTGTTTGAAAATTTGAATTTTAATCCCAATCTCTTAGACAGCAGTTACTTCACATTTCATTATAGGATGGTTTACCAAAGTGAAAGCTTATTTATTTGTCGCAAGTAGGCTTACATTAACACTGCAGTGAAGTTACTGTGAAAATTGGCTGGTCTGAGCACTGCTACCTCACAGCTCCAGGAAATAAGTTTGATTCCCAGCTTGGCTCACTGTCTTGTGGAGTTTGCACATTTTCTCTATCTGAGTTTCTTCTGGATGCTCCAGTTTCCGACCACAGTCCAAAGATGTGAAATTGGTGACCTTGCCATGCTAAATTCTTCCTTGGTATACCTGGTGCTGGAATGTGGCAATATTACAGTAACTTCATTGCAGTGTTAATGTAAGCCTATTTGTGATTAATAAATGAACAAACTTCTTTTTGGTCGCTGCTCTCCAGTGCTTTTCAGGTACACAGAGGGAAAATTTAGCATGGCCAATCCACCTAACCAGCACATCCCTCAGACTGAGAGGAAGCCAGGAGGAAAGCCACGCAGACGTGGAGAATGTGCAAACTGCAGAGTTACCCCAGGTGGGAATCAAATCCTGTTCCCTGGCACCTGAGGCAGCAGTACTAACCACTGTACCACTGTGTTGCCCTGTGGAACATGTAGAGCTATATGTCTGCACTGCTGATGCCTTGGCTAAACTTGTCTTCTGGAGGAGGCCTTCAGTTGCTTCATGTTGCTTTTTCACTTCTTTGGGGAGTGGAGTATGAAATTGCATTGTTTGCATAAGCTAACATCAGTTACTTGTTTTTTCAGTAACTGCACTGCAGATTGATTAATCCTACCAGTGTGTCCACTGTTGAGATCAAGATATTTGATTTTTAGTCTCATTTTCATTGTCTTTTCTGTAACAAGTTATGCAGCTCAGTGATTTTTGTTGTGAATTTAAATCTTATTATATTCAATTTGCTAAATACTTGTGGGTTGAAGCTTTTGTGTTACCACATTGCCGTTTTTATTCCGGCATCCTGCATTACCTGCTCATTCTGTTAAGGGAATTAAGGAGCGGCCCAGTGGTTGACACTGCTGCCTCTCAACACCAGGGACCTGGGTTTGATTTCCAGGTTTGGGTCACTGTCTACATGGAGTTTTTATATTCTCCTTGTGTCTGGGTGCTCTGGTTTCCTTCCAAAGCCCAGAGATGTGTGGGTTTAGGTAGATTAGCCATGTTAAATTGCTCCTTAGTACAGGTGGACTAGCTAAGGTAAATGCAAGGGATTATGGTGATAGGACTTGGGTAGAATTGTGGTTGTGCAGACTTGATGGGCTGAAAGGCCTCATTCTGCATTGTACTGATTCTATGGATTTCAATTGTACAAGTGTCGTGGAGCCTAAGAACAAATATTGACCCTCTCTCCTTTTAACCAAAGCAGTCCTTCTAATCATTTTCACATAGTGAAGGATTATTTCAGCAGCAAAATAAGAAGCTCATTGTCCCTTCCTTACTCATTGGACGAACCTAAATCATTAATGACTGCTGCTTTAAGTTTGCCAGCTAAACTTTCACTTTCTCTTTGTCAGAGTGACATTATGCTAAATGCCCATCATGACATGAGCTGAAGAAATTATCTTTGCATCCCAGTAGCATATCATGTAACCAAATCTGAACTCGATATAACAGCCCCTGCAGCTGCCCCGAAAGATGAATCTGGTAGCACTGGAAACAGGTTGGAATTTTGAGTCTGCATTAAACATTAGGGTAAACAACAACACGGGTCCAAAACCTCGTGAGAGTCAGGAAATTTAAATTCTTGCCAGTGAAACCTTGTTTCCTGATTTTTCACGGTTTGCTGATCTCAACCCTTTATTATCATGGTGCCCTGTGTTTCCATAATGTCTGCAACTTGGTGGACTTTACGTAACTGGAGTCCCCCTTGCTGATGTCTTGGTGACAGCTCCTCAGAGCGATTGCCTTTTTGAAGTGCACAGAGGGCATCTGTGGATTCCAAAGTAGGATCTGGAGGAATATCAGGCTGCAAGGATACTGGGGACCCTGACATGGGGTGGTTTGTTGGAGCAGCTTGTGACAGAGCCTTGTAGGAAACAGGCTACTCTGGATTTGGTGATGTGTAATGAGGCAGATTTGATTAGGGAACTTGAGGTGAAGGAATCCTTAGAGAGCAGTGAGCACAATATGATAGAACTTAGCTGCAATTTGAGGAGTGGAACCTGGAATCCAGGAGTATTGTATTACAATTCAATAAAGGTAATGACAAAGACATGAGGGAGGAGCTGGGCTAGAGTTGATTGTAAAGGGAACCTAGCAGGGAACGTAGAACATTACAGCACAGAACAGGCCGTTCGGCCTTCGATGTTGCGCCGACCAATATAAAAAGCAATGCCCTTCCAAACTAAACCATTCCCTTCTCTTCCATATACTTATCAACTAACCTCTTAAACGCCACCAAACTTGGCGCATCTACAACTGCTGCAGGCAGGGCATTCCACTCCCGAACCACCCTTCAGGAAGACAGTGGAACAGCAATGGCAGGAGTTTTTGTGTTAGTTGGAAGACATAACAGAAATTCATTTCAAGGAGGAGGAAACATTAAGGTGAAGATGAGGCATCCATGGCAGGAAGCAAATACAAAGGATATGTTGGGGGTAGGTTTTTCACTCAGAGGGTAGTGAGTGAATGGAACTGACTGCTGACAGAGGTTGTTGAGGCAAACTCTCACTGGGGTCTTTTAAGAGACTTCTGGATGAGTATATGGAAAAGAATAGGATAGGGGGTTATAGATAGGTCTGTGGGTTGGTAGATATGATCAGCGCAACTCGTGGGCCGAAGGGCCTGTTTGTGCTGTATTGTTCTATGGCTGACAAGGGAAGTCAAGGACAACAAAAGTAAAAAAAAAGCATACAAAGTGGCAAGGATTAATGGGAAGCCTTTAAAAGCAGGCAGAGGACAGCTAAGAAAGCAATGAGGGTGGGAACAGGGAGAAGTTGAAGTATCAATGTAAACTAGCTGGTAATATAAAAGATAGGTAGAGTTTTTTCAATATAAAAAGTGAGAGAGGGGCAAAATTAGCCATTGGACCACTGGAAAATGAGGCTGGAGAAGTAATAGGAAACAAAACAATGACAGAGAAACTGAATAGTAACTTTGCATAAGTCTTCACAGTGGAAGATACCAATGGGATGCCAGAGCTCCAGGTGTGTTGGGGACACAGGTGAGTGTAGTGGCCATCACCAGGAGAGGGTTCTGGGGAAACTGAAAGGACTGAAGGTGAATAAGTCATCTGGTTCTTAAAGACATAGCTGAGGAAATTGTGGAGCCATTGGTGGTGATCTTTCAAGAATCACTGGAGGCAGGGAGGGGTCATGATGTAGAGATGCTGGCGTTGGACTGAGGTAAACTCAGTAAAGTTTCACAACACCAATTTTAAATCCAACTAATTTATTTGATAGTAAATTCACGAGCTTTTGACACTATGGCCTTTGTCAGGCAAATGCCTGAGGCAAATGCAGGGAGGGGTACCAGAGAACTGGAAAGTAGTGAATGTATCACTTGTTTAAAAAGGGAGGTAGGCAGCAGATGGGAACTTATAAACCGGTTAGCCTGACTTCGATCATTTGCAAAGCTTTAGAGTTCACTATTAAAGATGAGATCGGAGAGTACTTGGAAGTGCATGATAAATTGGGACTGAGTCGGCATGGCTTTGTCAAGGGGAGGTCATGTCTGAGAAATCTGTTAGAGCTCTTTGAGGACGTAACACCAGTTAGATAAAGGAGAGCCAATGAATAGGATTTATTTAGATTTCCAGAAGGCCTTTGTCAAGGTTTTGCATAGGAGACTGTTTGTTAAATAAGTTAAGTGCCCATGGTGTTCAGGATAAGATCCTGGCATGTAGGATTGGCTGACTACCAGAAGGCAGAGTGGAAATAAAGGCATCTTTTTCAGGATGACATCTGGTGACTAGCAGTGTGCCTCAGGGGTCAGTGCTGGGACCACATTTCACAATATACATTAATGATTTGGTGGAAGGAGCTGAAGGCATTGTGGGCAAAGTATTGGAAAGAATTATTAGGGATAGGATTTATAGTTCATTAGAGAGAAATGAATTGATTGGGGATAGTCAGCATGGTTTTGTGAAGGGTAGGTCGTGCCTTACTAACCTTATTGAGTTTTTTGAAAAAGTGACCAAAGAGGTGGATGGGGGGTAAGGCAGTTGATGTGGTATATATGGACTTTAGTAAGGCGTTCGATAAGGTGGCCCATGGAAGGCTTCTGCAGAAAATGCAGATGTATGGGATAGAGGGTGATTTAGCTACTTGGATTAGGAATTGGCTAGCAGATAGAAGACAGAGGGTGGTGGTTGATGGGAGATATTCATCGTGGAGTTCGGTTACAAGGGGTGTACCTCAGGGATCTGTTTTGGGGCCCCTGCTGTTTGTAATTTTTATAAATGATCTGGATGAGGGTATTGAAGGATGATTAGTAAATTTGCAGATGACACTAAAGTCGGTGGAGTGGTAGATAGTGAAGAGGGGTGTTATAGTTTGCAGAGGGACTTGGCCAAGTTGCAGAGCTGGGCCGAGAGGTGGCAAATGGAGTTTAATGTGGAAAAGTGTGAGGTAATTCACTTTGACAGGAATAACAAATGTGTAGAGTATAGGGCTAATGATAGGACTCTTAATAGTGTTGATGAACAGAGGGATCTTGGTGTATGTGTGCATAGATCCCTGAAAGTTGGCAATCAAGTCGATAAGGTTGTTAAGAAGGCATACGGCGTCTTAGCTTTTATTGGTAGGGGGATTGAATTTCGGAGCCGCAACGTCATGTTGCAACTGTACAAAACTCTTGTGCGGCCGCACTTGGAGTATTGTGTGCAGTTCTGGTCCCTGCATTATAAGAAAGATGTGGAGGCATTGGAGAGGGTACAGAGGAGGTTTACCAGGATGTTGCCTGATATGGAAGGCAGGTCTTATGAAGAGAGGCTGAGGGATTTGAGGTTGTTTTCGTTAGAAAGAAGGCGGCTAAGAGGAGACCTATTGAAACATATAAGATGATTAGAGGTTTAGATAGGGTGGACAGTGATAGCCTTTTTCCTAGGATGGAGAAAGCTAGCAGGAGGGGACACAGCTTTAAATTAAGGGGTGATAGTTATAGGACGGATATCAGAGGTAGGTTCTTAACCCAGAGGGTGGTTAGGGAGTGGAATGCCCTGCCTGCGGCAGTTGTAGATGCGCCAAGTTTGGTGGCGTTTAAGAGGTCAGTGGATAGGTTTATGGATGAAAAGGGAATGGTTTAGGTTAGAGGGTCATTGCTTTTTCTTAATTGGTCGGCGCAACATCGAGGGCCGAAGGGCCTGTTCTGCGCTGTAATGTTCTATGTTCTAAGTTGGCAGCTGATAGAAAGGTGTATTGAGGAAATGGGGGGGTCTGCAGAAAGACTTGGACAGGTTAGGAGAGGGCAAAGAAGTGGCAGATGGAATACAATATGGAAAAGTGAGGTTTTGTACTTTGGAAGGAGGAATGGAGGCATAGACTATTTTCTAAATGGGAAAATGCTTAGGAAATCAGACAAAGAAACCTGGAAGTCATTATTCAAGATTCTGTTGAGGTTAACATGCGGGTTCAGTCAGCAGTTAGGAAGCCAAACACATTGTTAGCATTCTTGTGGAGAAGGCTAGAATACAAGAACAGGGATGTTCTTCTGATGCTCTCATCAGACCCCCCTTTGGAGTACGGTGAGCAGTCTTGGGCTGTATATTTAAGGAAGGAAAGGGTCCACTGGAGATTCACAAGAATGATCCTTGGAATGAAGAGCTTGTAATATGAGGAAGAGTTGAGGACTCTGGGTCTGTACTCTGAGCTTAGAAGGATATGCAGGATCTTATTGAAACTTACATGATACTGCGAGGCCTGGATAGAGTGAACGTGGAGAGGACTTTTCACGAGTAGGAAAAACTATAACTAGAGGGCACAATCTCCGGCTAAAGGGCAACCCTTTAAACCAGAAATGAGGAGGAATTTCTTCAACCAGTGAGAGATGAATCTGTGAAACTTTCCTTGCTGCAGAAGGCTATGGAGGCCAGGTCATTGAGTGTCTTTAAGAAATGGACTCGGAATCCACGTGGACTGGGAGGTCACCTATTGCAGACAATTGGCCCATTAAAGGTACAGTTCTGGTGCCTGGACCAGTTGGGGGAAAACTGCAATCTCCGGAGGGTCTCGTGCATCATTGTGGTATGCTGCACAGTCCAAAACCTGAATAAAAATCAACACATGATGACGGCCTCAACTGGAATCTTGGGTTCGTGTCACACTAAGTGTAATCCCCGTGACTTGCCTTGGCTTGCAAAATCTCACTAACTGTCCTGTCTGGAGACAATCCCTTTAACTAGTGTATAACACTGTCTCCACTCACATTGTCTGTACTTTTAAGATTTCTTTACTATAAAGATTCGCATTCAATCATTATTTTGTAAGTTGAGTTTGTTCTTTTATATGCCTTGTTTGTGAATAGAACTGCCACTGATCTGACAGAGGAACAGCAAGCAATCTGAAAGCTAGTGCTTTTACTACCAAATAACCTGGTGTTGTGCGGCTTCTTACTGAGTGGAAAGATAGCATGGAGGCCAAAACTCTGATTCACATCTGGTGCCAATCAGATTGCTATCCTTCTGGTTCCTTATCGGCAAAAAAATGGCTTTGCACCCAGAAAGGGCATAAAGCTTATCAACAAAAAAAGCTGAAATTTGAAAGGATTTAATCTTGTTTGACATGGCTGATTGACCTCTTGCCAGCAAGAATCACTACTATTCTGCAGTAGCGGAGACTCCACGCCATGGACCTGCTGGAAGATAGAGGGCTATTGAAGCCCTCAGGTGGTAGATGGCATGGGTGGGCAGTGCCAGCCTGGCAGTGCCCACCAGACATCAAGATGTGTCAGGAGCAGTGCTAAGGGAGTGAGGCCAGCATGGAGTAGGGTCTATGATGCAGGGTGTTTTTGCACAGTGATAGGGCAGGGATGAACTGCCTACTAACAAAATCAAAAGATACAATTTAATCTTTAAATGAAGCAGATTCTGCGCATCACCCAGTGGACTCAGTGTTTTCACATTTATTCATTTGGGATCATCGCTCCCCTTTAATTGAAGTCACTGCTTCTCTTTACTGGCTACATTTCACCAAGTAGATATTTTTAGTATATGGTGTCAGACTGCTGCAAAGGCAATCTGCACTTCTCAATACCTTAAGGACTCGATGAGAAAAATTCTTATCTTCCATAATAAATCTAGACTTGTGTTTTAGATGTACTATATATAGCTAGAGAATTAATTTGATTTAGTAGATCACAGCTATGATATGGAGTACTTGGACGTAAAATTCTGTAATACAGTAAAATTTTGGGTAAATGTTTGTCTTCATATAGCTTAATATAAATAATAAAAGTATAGGTGTTGGTTTGCTGGATGTTTAATGTGTGGTCTAGAAGAATGCCAGCAGCATGAGGTTTGATCCCCATTCTGGATAAGGTAGGCTGCATCCTTCCCTGTAATAAAATCATTGCATGAACCGTAGTTGAATAATAAAAGAATGAAAGCATATTTTAGTGACAGGATCCAAATCATGTTCAGCCAATGGTGTGACAGTTGTGTTCATTTAAATGAGAAATTTAAATTGTGTTTGAAACTGTTTACCTTTTTAGTCTCAGCATAGAGCTTTGTGTGTCTACAGACCATATTGGAAATTCAGACACAAGCCAGTATGAAACGTGCAGCTGTATGCGTCCAGAAAACAGATGAGTGAAATAAAGGCATATCCATTTTGTCCTTTTTGAAGAATGGTATTTGTTTTTATTTGCAGTGATGCCTTTGATTTTGAATATGGTTTGGTGATTCTCAGGATTAGCCAAGGGCTTGACATCACCTGCATACTTCAGATTCAAGGTAGGATAAGGCAGCAGCCACAATAACTGTCAAAATAAAAATTAATAAACTGCAAATGCTGGAAAGCTAATATATGAAAACTGCTTGGAGACATTCAGTTGGTTGTACAACATCCATGGAGAAAATAAGTTAACATTTCAGTTGTAACCCTTCCTCAGAACAGATTACTAAGCTGTAAGTCAGATAATAAGTAAAGTTTGCCATTTCTAAGAAACTCTCTTGATGGTTATGAATAGAATAAAACAATGGCAAATGGAACTTAACCCTGAAGAGTGAGCAGTTTGGGAGAATGAACAAAACGAGGAATATGCCATTAGCGGCAGGACACTAGCAAGTACAGAAGAACAGAGGGACTTAGGATGCATGTTGAATGATCCCTGAAGGCAACAAGACGGATGGATATGGCAGTTAAAAAAGCATGTAGGATACTTGCCTTTATTAGCCAAAACATCTAAAATAAGAAGAGGGAGTTGTATTAAATGCTCGTTAGGCCACAGCTAGTGTACTGTGTGCTATTCTGATTGCCACACTATAGGAAGGATGTGATTGCACTAGAAAGGATGTAGAGGAGATTCACCAGGATGTTTCCCAGGCTGGAGTGTTTCAGCTATGACGAGGTTAGGTTGAGGTTGCTTTCCTTAGAGTAAAGGCTGGTGGGGGACCTGACTAAGGTGTACAAAAAAGAGGATTGTAGAGAGTTAGAAACTTCCCGTCTTGGTAGAGGGGTCAATAACCAGTGGACATAGCTTTAAGGTAAGGAGGAAGAGATTTGAGGAAAAGCTTTTTCACTCAAAGGGTGATGGGAATCTGGAACACTCTGCCTCTAAGGCTGAAAGAGATAGAAAACCCTGACAACAATTAAAAAGTTGTTTATTCCTATTTGATGCATGAATGAAAAGGCAGTTGTAAGATATGGTTTGGCCAGAAGGGTAATTAGGGTATTGGGTTCAAAAATGAAGCATACAAATTAGCAGGAAAAAGCAAGATACCAGAGGATTGGGAGCAGTTAAAGTTAAGCAGAGATAGTCTAAAGGTGCCATTTTTTTGAGTGCGAAAACTTGGTAAAGTTGGGCATAAGGAGAATAGTGTGATCTGCATTCACACAGATTCCCACTTTACCAAAGCTTGAAAATGGTCGCAATTGGAGCTGCATCCAAAATGGGCTCGACGTCAATTTGAATGCATTTGCATGCGTTTAAATTGACTTGCTGAGCGGGGCATCCAATCTTACTGGCATTTCGCCCTTTATCATCCATTTGCCTGTCCAGATTTGGCATAGAACAGATATGCTCAGCAAAGGTCTGTTTTGGGTGCTCCAACTTCTGAAGAGGTAAGTTTAGAGCTTCCAATGGCTCTCTAACTCAGATCGTTTGTAATTGGGGTAGGTGGGGTGAGGATGGAGGCCAGATTGTTCTTTGGTTTTGTTGGGGGAGGGGTACTACTGTTACTCTGCGGATGATTGGTGAGGGCAGAGGGTCACCATTGTCTGGTAAGCATGACAGTTATGTTGTGGGGGTGGGTGATATCTGTGGGGGCCATTGCTCCTGCTTTTTGCTCCCAGGCCACTTCATCTGCTTTTTGTGGGAGCCATCACTCCTGAACTGTTTTATCTGTTTTTTGCGGCCAGGAGTGTGTTCAATTTTTTTCCAGTTGTACGTGTAGTTGAAGTCTGTGATCGGAGTGGCAGAATTTCAGATGCACCAAGCCCTGCCTCAACACAATTCAGACTCATGATTTATGTTTCAGGCTGAGTGCATACAGGGGAGCCTGAAGGCAAGTTTCCAAGTCAGATCCAAATTGCATCCAGATTCAGCATTTAGAATCAAAGTGGTAAAATCGCCCTCTAAGGAATTGATTAACATGAGGAAAATAGAGTATGAAAGTAAGATGGTGGGAAACATAAAAGCTGACTGCAAAAGTTCCTATAGCTATGTAGGAAAAAAAATTGATGAAAGATGTGATAGGTCCCTTATAGTTAGAAATGGTGGAATTTATAACGGAGAGCAAAGAAGTGACTGAGCAACTAACTTCGTACTTTGCTTCAGACATGAATAATGTACTGGAAGTTCCAAGAAATACAAGTTTTTGTGAAGGAAATTAGTATTAGTAGAGAAATGGAATTGAAGGCAGATATCTGCAGGACATGATAATTGCGTCCCTGGTTACTTAAGGAAGTGGCCCTCGATCGTAGATTGGTGGCCATTTTCCAAAATTTTTTGGACTCTGATCTGGTTCTTACAGATTGGAAGGTAACTAATGTAAGCCCAGTATTCAAAAAGGAAGGTAGAGAGAAAATGGGGAACTATAAATCAGTGAGCCTGATGTCAGTGCTGTCTATTATCAAGAATTTCATAACTTGGCATTTGGAAGGCAGTGGTATAATCAGTTCCCTTAAACCAGTGAGTGAGCCTAATATCAGTAATAGGGAAATTGCTAGAATCCGTCATCAAGGATTTCATGCCACAGCATTTGGAAATCAGTAATATAATCAGACAAAATCAGCATGGGTTTATAATCATGCTTGACAAATCTACTGAAATTCTTTGAAAACACAACTAGTAGAGTTGACCAGGGAGAAGCACTGAAAGTGATTTGTCTTTCATTGCCAGAGGGATACAGTTTAAAACGGGGAGACTATGTTATAACTCTATAAAATGTCGGTGAGGCCACACCTGGAATAATGTGTACAGTTTTGGTCTCTTTACTTGACGCGAGATATATGGGCACTGGAGGGGATACAGAGGAGATTCACTAGGTTGATTCTTGAGTTGAGAGGGTTGGTTTATGAGGGGAGACTGAGTAGACTGGGAAGAATGAAGGGGGGGGGAATCTTGTAGAAATATATAAAATGAAGGGATAGATAAAATAGAAGCAGGGCAAGTGAAGCTAGAACTAGGGAACATAATTTCAGAATAAGGAGGAGCAGATTTAGGACAAAATTGAGGAGAAACTTCTTCCCCCAAAGGGTTGTGAATCTGGAATTCCCTGCCCAATGAAGCAGTTGAAGCTACCTTGTTGAATGTCTTTAAGGCAAAGATAGATTTTTGATCAGTGCAGGAATTAAGAGCTATAGTGAACAGGTGAGGAAGTGGAGCTGAGTCCATTAAAAGATCAGCCATGATATTATCGAATGACGGAGCAGGCTTGAGGGGCCAGGTGGCCGACTCTTGCTCCTATTTCATGTTATGTTTATGTAGACTTTCAGAAGGCTTTCAACAAGGTCAC
This sequence comes from Sphyrna mokarran, assembly GCA_024679065.1. Taxonomy (NCBI): domain Eukaryota; kingdom Metazoa; phylum Chordata; class Chondrichthyes; order Carcharhiniformes; family Carcharhinidae; genus Sphyrna; species Sphyrna mokarran. Next base: position 15,528,853 of record JAGIQG010000033.1, on the reverse strand, counting down.
GTAATGGGTTATTCTGTAAAGTTAAAGTGGCAAAACAAATTCTCCCTAAATTGTCTCAAATTTGGTTTTTAATCCATAGATCTATAAACGTGGACAGGGATCGCGGATAGAGGTGGGAACATCGGGGTGGCGGCGCGGGCTCGTTTGTTCTTTGCATGGAATTGTGGGTAGTGTCTTGAGATGGATAAAAAAGCTAGTTAGTTAGCAGATGGGAAGTAATCCACCTAACTCCACATCTTTGGACTGTGGGAGGAAAGTGGAGCACCTGGAGGAAACCCACATAGACACAAGGAGAATGTGCGAACTCCACACAGATAGTGACACAACCAGGAATCGAACCCAGGAGCTGTGAAGTAGCAGTGCTAACCACTGTGCTACCATGCTGTCCATTGCTGAAAGTAAATGTGCAGGTAAATGGTATGTTGGCCTTTGTTGCAAGAGGATTGGAGTATAGGAATAGAGATGTTTTGCTACTACTTTATAGGCTGTTTGTGAGGCCACACCTGGAGTATTGTATATAATTTTTGTCCTTATGGATGTTCTTTAGAGGGATTGCAGTGAAGGTTTACCAGGTTGGAATGCAGGATTGTTGCATGAGGAGAGTAAATTGGTTAGGATTGTATTCACTGGCTTTTGGTAGGATTAGAGGGGATCTCGTAGAAACTTATAAAATTCTAACCGGATTAGACAGGGTAGATTCAGAATGTTCCCAGTGATAGGACAGTCCAGAACTAGGGGTTATAGTTTGAGGATAAAAGGTTAAGCTTTTGGGACTGAGGTGAACAGAAATTGCTTTACCTGGAAGGTGATGAATACATGGAATTCACTACTGCATGGTAGTTAGGCCAAAACATTGAGATTTCAAGAAGGAATTAGATATAACTCTTAGAGCTAAAGCCTGAAAAACACAGCTGGAAAGCCAGAGAATCCCACCCTATGACTCTCAATGTGAGTAAATAAAATTCTGGGGTAGATTTTGACCATGTAACAGTGACTTTAATTTGGTGAGATATAAAATGAGTTAGCAGTTTACAATTTGTCAAAATCTGATCTCTTCCTCCTTCAAGCATCATTTGCAAATCATGAATTTATCCTCAGTTGTGTGCTTTACACTGGAAAGGCAGCACGTGAAGGGTAGAATAGTAGTCAGTCTTTGCAGCTGATGAGGGTTTATTTAAAGATAAACATTACAGATTATATACCTGCTAACCCCAGCACTGTAGTTTCACTCTGTTCTTATTTATAGGAGCTCAAGCGACTTCCCCAGTCCCAGCAAATAAATAATAAATAACAAGCCTAAGCATCTCCTCACAGAAAAAGATGATGCTACTGAATACAATAGTATCATCTTGTCCACTACAAAAAAGAGAAAATGTGGCATCTGCTGGCCTCTCCTTTAAAGTTGATGAGTTTTTAAACTGTTGGATCACATTGGGCGGGATTTGCTGCTGCCAGGTGAGTTTGCCAGGTATAGCATAGAACTGGGTAGGAGGGCACAGTTCTCTGCTGTTCATCAGTCAAAATCTAGAGTGGGGAAATCTTGTGCACGGTCTTCTGCCTAGAGGCCATTCGGGGTCCTTTTGTTTTCAGGCAATGGTGTGAGGTGACTTGCCATCCAAGTTTGGTAGAGGCCTCCTGGGAGGCAGGGGTACCCAATGGGGAAACTGACCTTGAGTAGGGGTGGGATTCTGGAAGCCAGTCTTTTATACACCTATCTCTTCCATCAACCCCATCTTACTCTCTCGCTCCCCTCCCCCCCTTCCGCTTGTCCTCGCGCTCCCCTCCCCAATACAGATGACTAAAATAGGGAACCACCAAAATCAAATGGTCCAATAACCACAACCCTACCTTGAAGGTATTGTGCATCTTTGAATTCCTTCCTCAGTGTCTAATTGACTCCCACTATGTGTTAATAACTTGCATGAACTTGGGTCTCTGATCAGGACACATTTTGGGTGCAGTAAGCATCACTTGTGTTGAATGGCGCAATGAAAATTGTGCCTGCAGCTATTTTTCCAGAAAAGCTAAAATAAATTCAAGGCATTTTACTTTTAATAATCTGATATTTTAGCTTTCATGACTGTACAATACTGCAGTTCTGGGGAAATTCATCGTAAAAATATATCAAAGCTATAAACAAGAGTGCATCGTGACTAAGCAAGTGCCATAATGATAGATCTTAAATCCAGAGGTGTAATCATTGGAGTAAAAAGGCTAGGGGAATCCAGTTGATGTATTAAACATTTTTAGTTTGAGAGCATAATTAGTGAAAGGTTCATGAATCCATGACAAGTGCATAAACTTGTAGGTTAGAGGATTTATTTAAGTGTAAAACACTTTAACATAAGCAAATAATAATAAAGCTGAGTCGTCAGACGTTTATAGGGAGTATGTTAAACATTTGAAAGAATTTTTTAACGAATGCAGGGAAGCAGGACGTCTCTTGTGGTGGAAGGCAAAAAGAGAACAATAGATCTGAAGTTTGTTGTATCATTTCACCCTAAATTGAGTAAGATGCTAGGAAAAATTAAGCAGCAAGGCCGATTGATTGATATTTCTCGTTTTTCTGTCCCAGGCCAAGTGAGGACCACCACTGGCTTTCCTCCTACGGAGTTTGGGGCCCAAATGTGCTTACTTCCTCTCACCATAGTTCCCAAAAGTTACTCAGAGGTAACATTGGGCCCCAGATAATAACAACGTTGGCCCTAAATGTTTTCTTATTCATTCATCATTGAGGACCTCCATCATTTTAGTCATTTTGAGGCTGGTTGTAGTGTGTGCAAAGATGACTGATCAGGCCAATTTGGGCACAAAATGTCCTAGCACATATTGGACAGATTTGTGTAGACACTGTTGTTGCACTGGTGGCTCTGGACTTGCGCAGCTTGTGCTTGAGTTGTGCTTCAGCAATACACTTTGCTTTCTAAGCTTGACAGCATTTGTGGATGAGGCAGCAGCAGGTAGGGTAGTTTTGTGCCAGCATTTCCCAGGTGGTCGTGTCTATGTCAAGTAAATTCAGGGACACCTTTATTGTGTCTTTGAAATGTTTCTTATGCCTTCCATGCGAGAGCCTTCCGGCAGAATTGCTGAAAAAGGAGCTACCTGAGTATGCGCTTACCTGACATATGGATGACGTGACCTGCTCACCGAGTCTGCACGCTCATCAACAGTGTGTTGGCTGAAGGTAGACTTGCTCTAGAGAAAATTTCAGTGTCTGGTACTTTGTCTTGCCATCTGATATGTTATATTCTGCAAAGACAAGTCACATGGAAATGATTGAGCTGGCTTGCATACCTTCACTACACGGGCCATGTTTCACAGGCATACAGGAGGGTAGAGAGTACCATGGTGCTACAGCCCCTCGGTTGTGTTACTGGGATGATTCCTCTATGTCCCCATAAAGTGGAGCGCAGTCTTCCAAAAGACCTTGCCTTTGCTGTTCTGCAGTTAACTTCTGTATCAATAGTCACTGCTTGGGAGAGGGTGCTGTCAAGTTAAGTTAACTGGTCCACTGCCTGCTCTTTGATTGTGGGTTCTGTGTATGGTGCATGAGGAGCAGGCTGGTGCATGACTTTGGTCTTTTTAATGTTGATGGTGAGTCCAAAGTTGTCACAAGCTGTAAAAATTTGTCCATACTGATTTGCATCTTTGGTCCTGAGCTAGTATACAGTGCACAGTGCAAAGAGTAAGTCTTTCAGAACAGTCTCCTTCACTTTGGTAATAGCTTGAAGTCTCCTCAGGTTGAAAAGCTTCCCATCCATTCTGTACTTGAGACTGATTCCAGCAACACAGTCTTGGAAGGCATCCTTCAGCATGGCAGTAAACATCATGCTGAACAGTATGGATGTGAGCACATAGCCCTGTTTGATGCCATTGGTGACTGGGAATGCCTTAAAGGATTCTCTGCCATCCAGATGGTACTCTGGCCATCATGGAACTAGCGTACCATCTGAATGAATTTGGCGGGTTAGCCCACCTTTGAAATGCTCCTCCACAGGCCTTGTTGGATTAGTGTCAAAGGCTTTTGCGAGCTCAGCAAAGGTTGTGTAGAGCTTGCGATTCTGCTCTGACACTTCCCCTGAAGTTGGCGTGCAGCAAAAGTCATGTCAGTAGTCCAACAATCTTTGCAGAAGCCACACTGTGACTCTGGAAACAGGCCCAGCTCCAGAATGAATGACCAGACGATTTAGCAGCACTCTTGCGATGGCCTTTCCTGTGATGCAGAGCAGTGAGATTCCTTGGTGGTTGTCACATAGTTGCCGGTTTGTCCTTCCTCTTGTAGAGCTGTACAATGGAAGCATCTTTAAGTTCCTGAGGAATGGATCCTTGCTTCCAAAAGGACTGGAACAACTTGGTGAGCTTCTCGCTAAGTACAGGAACAGCAGCTTTGTAGATCTCTGCAGGTATGGCATCTGCCCCGGGCCATTGCCACTGAATAGCTGGTTGACAGCTTTTGTGATTTTGGCTACTGGTGGGTTATCTGTGGCGTTGTTGATATAAACCTGTCTATTGCTTTATAGTTAATGGATAACAGTCAGTTGAGGACAGCTTCAAAGTGGTCAGCCCATCCCTGCAGGATCTAAGCTCTCCCTGTAATGAGAGTTGTACCGTCTGTACTCATGGGGGAAATTCCTGAGAGATTGAGGTCTGTAGAGAGTGTTGAGGGCTTCATGGAACCGTTTCAAGTCGTTTCTGTCAGTGTATCCCTGTATTTCGTCTGCCCTGGCGCTCAGCCAGACATCCTGCATTTTACACAGTTTATTCTGGACTGCCTTGCGAGTATTGATATGCTTGCCCACTCCATGCCTCCCAGTGACTCCCTGCCAGATTGCAGAGTCACACCCTACTCTTGCATTGAAATCGCCAAGCAAGATCAGCTTGTTGGTACTACTCACTGCTTGATAGTAGGGCATCTAGTTCTTCGTAGAACTTGTCTTTCATCTCATCCAGTTGTTCATTGTGGGGTGCATAGGCACTGATCAGGGTGGCTTGACTTCTGCAGTGGAAGCTGTAATATCATAAGCTGGTTGTTAACTTGGGTAGACTATCAAGTTTCCGAACAAGGCGACTCCTGATGGTGAATCTAACCCCAGCATCACAACACTCATCGCTGCCGTGACCGCTCCAGAAAAAAGTGTAACCACTTCCAGTTTGTCAGCTGACCTATGTTGGCAAGACAAGTTTCACTCAGGGCTGCAATTTCAATGTTGTATTTTGCAAGCTCTCTGGCAACTAAGGCTGTCCTTCTCTCTGTTCTGTCTGCCGGGTTGTCCAAAAGCATGTGCATGTTCCAAAGTGCCAATGGTGTGTGGCACTTTTATTTTGTTTGTTCGACCGCAAGATGGGATCTGTCAGCAGCGGTAAGCTGGTCAGGAAGTAGTGAAGTAGGCAATGTTTAGGTCCCCTTCCTCATTCTACGAAGGGTGAGCAGTGCATTCCTGAAGAGGACTGCTCAGTCACTCAGGTAGATGCTGAGTTTCACTGCTCTTTGATCAGCAGAAAACAACCATTAGACCTGAGCTGCCTGTGTATACGTCTGTGACTACAGCTCCCAGTGTATCCACTCCTGCTTCGTTCTTGCCCATTGCCACAGGACTTCGAGTTTAATAAGATACTGATTGTGTCGAAACTAGCGCTTGATTTGATTAAAGTGAGGGAGAGTTGCACAGTATCAGCCTCACTTTCTCTTTTCAATTCCTATCTAGATCCAATGGCAAGACAAGAGTCAGGATGGCTGGAGATGGGACTAGGCATGGTGGATGACCAGAACATCATCTGTGTCTTGTCCTGCTCTTCATGGTCCACAACGCTTGCAGAGACTGCCACCTTGACCATTGGACCTTCCATTGGTCTCGTCCGCTTAATCCACCAGAGTTGTCTCCACATGCTGGGATAAACCCCCAATGTAAATGGAGGAGTCAGGCAGTTGGCTCATCATCCTCTGTTCCCTTACCTACTGAAAGTTTAGGTCTTAACTGAAGCTTTCAGTGGAAGACTCGAGCCTAATTTCAGCCTCGCTAAGTTTGGCATAGTGAGTTCCTGTAATTAATCAGAACAGGCAATTAATTCATCACAAGAAGGGGATAATGGGGGTGGAGGGAAGCAAAATTCATGTAATTTAGTTGCTCTTACTTGTAATACAGACTCTCTGTGCACCATTACAAAATAAGTTTGATAGCCAAAGAAATTAAGTTAGATGCCAAATACAGCCAGACACAGCTGGCTCCAATACGCTTCTTAGATGGCTTCTATAATTGCCATTTCTTCACTATTCCAGACTTCCTTGTGAGTCATAAAATGCAACCTTGTGAACTATTAAGTACATTGGCAAATGTGTTAGTCAAAGTATAAATTACAAACAAATGTGCAGTGTATAAACTGGTAAGGGAAATTACAGCATAGTGTTCCATATACAGCTTGTCCAATGTGTGAATGTGGGATATAGAGTTGGACTTGTGAATCTCCAAGAGGGAAAGTTCCAGATCAGATGATTGAGAAATGTTTATGTGAAGGCTCGGCAGCTGTCCCATGGGGAGAGAAGGAAGCAAGAAGTTGTTCAAAACTGCTCTTGTGTAGCTCCTGGCAAAAAAGAGTGACTAAACTAGTTTATTGAGTCATTAATAAAATCTCTGGTAAAAACTTTGTAATGTTCTGTCTGTCTATATGAAGACCTTTCTGTTGTAGTGAAGAATTATGCTTTCAAAAGTCTTGTTAAACTTTATTTTTACTTGAATGTATACAAATAGACAAAAATGAATGCAAAAGTTTAAATGACTTGTAGGAAATGTTTAGTGCTTGCTAAAAAGGCTTCTAAACGTAAATGTTTGTGTGAACAATCATTTTCATTTTTGATGTGATTTATTGTCATGTATTATTATAGTGAAAAGTATTGTTTCTTGTGCGCTATACAGGCAAAACATAATATTCATAGAGAAGGGAACGAGAGTGCAGAATATAGTTACAGCTATAGCTCGGGTGTAAAGAAAAATCAACTTAATGCAAGGTAAATCCATTCAGAAATCTGACAGCAGCAGGGAAGAATCTGTTCTTGTTAGTTGATATGTGACCTCAGATTTTGTATCTTTTTCCCGAAGGAAGAAGTTGGAAGAGAAAATGTCAAGAGTGCATGGGGGGCCTTAATTATGCTGGCTGCTTTGCTGAGGCATGGGAAGTGTAGACAGTGTCAGTGGATGGGAGTCTTGTTTGTGTAATGGATTGGGGTACGTTCATGACTTTTTATGGTTCCTTGCAGTCTTTGGCAGAGCAGAAGCCATACCAAACTGTGATACAAACAGAGAGAATGCTTTCTATGGTACATTTGTAAACTTTGGTGAAAGTTATGAAAATTCCTTAATCTTCTGAGAAAGTAGAGGCTTTGGTGGGCTTTCTTAACTATAGTGTTGGCACTGGGGGGGTGCAGGGGGGATGGTTTCCAGGACAGTTTGGTGATCTGGACACTTAAAAACTTGAAGCTCTTGACCCTTTCTACTTCGTCCCATTGATATAGACAGTGGCATGTTCTCCTTTTATGCTGCTTGAAGTTACGATCAATCTCCTTTGTTTTGTTGAGATTGAGGGAAAGATTATTGCTGTGCATCAGTTCATTAGATTCTCTCTTTCCTGTGCTCCGTCTCGTCATTGTTTGAGATTCAACCCACTACGGTGGTGGTGTCAGCAAACCTGAAAATTGAATGGGAGGGGAATTTGGCTGCACAATCATAGGTGTATATGCAATACAGTAGGGGGCTGAGAACACAGCCTTGTGGGGCAGTGGTGTTGAGAAGGATGATCGTGGAGGAGGTGTTATTTCCTATCCTTATTGATTGTAGTCAGTGAGTTAGGAGTTTCAGGATCCAGTTGCAGAAAGAGGTGCCAAGGCCCAGACACAGAGCTTGGAGATGAGTTTTGTACGAATAATAGTGTTGAAGGCTGAGCTACAGTAAATAAATAGGAGTCTGACATCTATGTCCTTGTTATCTGGCATTCCAGGGTTGAGTGAGGGCTAGGACCTCCTTGCTGCAGACCTGTTGCAGCAGTAGGCAAACTGTAGTGGAACCAGGGAGGCTGGAATTGATTCATACCATGCCTAATTCTTTTGAAGCACTTTACAATGATGGATGCCAGAGCCACCGGCGATAGATATTAAGGCATGCTGCTTCGTTCATCTTAGGAACTGGGATGATGGTTGTCTTCTTGAAGCAGATAGAAACCTCAGATTGTTGTAAAGAGAGGTTGAAGATGTCTGTGAATACCTCTGTCAACTGATCCGCACAGAATTTGAGTGCACATCCGGGTACTCATCTGGGCCAGTTGCTTTCTGTGGGTTGATGTTCAAAAAAGCTGCTCTGACATCTGCAATTCATAGGAAATTGAATCTTCTCCTCCCATTCCCTCCTCTTGGAGTGAGGAGAGAAGAATATCTTATGTCTTGCCTCCCACCCTCCCTCAGTGCTTGCTTTTGAACTATCAACAAGGTAAAATCTGCTTAAGATCATATTAATCCCCCTCCTGACATTCATCCTCTTATTTCATAGAATTACAGAGGAAGGAACAAGAAAAATTAGCATTGGAAGCTGCTAAAAGAGATGAACAAGAGGATGGAAAACGAAGAATCCGTTCATTGAAATTCTTGAACAAAGCTGTCAAATATAGTAGTAATACATTAGGTGCAAATGCACAGAAAGGTAAAACATATTTGTGTACACAAAGTAACAAATACACTAACATCCAGATCTTCAATTGCACTATCCCCTACCATAATTTTAATGAGAGATTATTGGGATCCCCAGGAAATGGCCAGGATAGTTGTGTCATGGAGTTACCATGAAATGTAAATTTCAGAAGCTTGTTGTAAAATCTAGTGATTAACTAGTTGTCATTTTGTGCTAGCACGCAGATCATGTTAATCTTCCTCCTGATGTGTTCTTTTGGTATAAGAACATAATAACTTGACCCCCTCGAGTATGTTCCACCATTCAACAAAATCATGGCTGATTTTTTTCATGGGCTCTCCACTTAGTTGCCCACTCGCTATAATCATTGATTCTTTTCTTCAAAAAATTATCTATCATTGCCTTAAAATCATTCAGGCTTCACTGAGCAGGGAATTCCAGATAGCTGACCTTACAACTATTCTCAACTTTAATATTATTGATGTACTTTGAATCATTTACCTATTCCCAGTGAATAGAGAGGGTTTATGATGGGGTGAATCGACGATTCTGAACTTGTTCATGAGCGTATATTTGTAGGCCAATCCCTTGAATACAGCAGGAAGTTGATTTTTGGCTGATATTAGGGCAGCCATCACGGCAAGAGTACCATGTTAAATGTGCCTTGATGTTTCCCAAAACATCAAATCTGTAATAAGGCTTAAATCTCCTATTTTGCTTAAAGCAAAAGGCCTGGCTTATTCTCCCCAGATTGAGGCCAGTAAAAGTTATTAAACAGTAATGAAAATATTAATTTTATGTATTAGACGCATCTGGCTGGGTGAGCATGAGGCAGGGGCAAGCTAAATTGATTGGGAGTAAGACCTCCTCCTCTCAGTGCAAGGATGTCCCACTTTTGACAGTTGCTGGCCTGAATGCCTGGCAACTCTAGTAGTCTGCCATCAAAGTATTGGAAGAAGTGCTTGGAACCACCATCTCTGGTCCTTCAGTTTCAGCTACTTATGCTGTTAATGAAGGCCACCTCTGGAGCAAGGGCTTGTAGATGAGTGGAGGGGCAAGTCAAGTAACTTTACTGCATTGACTAAGATAGACAAAGCGGGGCGAGTCTCCAGGTCCACTAGCTCTGGTGAGAATTAGGTTTTTTGTACTAGTTGCCAAACCCATTCTGATGCTGGCCCCAATCATATTCCTAGCTGGCAACCTGTTAAATATTCAAATTGCTAGTTTTCTGTCTGATTAGCGGGCTTGAAGCCCAATTCAGGATTTGCATCAGACAGGATTTGGTACAGGTCATCAATCTTGGACCCTGAAAGTCTAAGGAACCCACCAACACTCTGGCAAAGAGGGTCATCCTCCCCTCACCCACCACCACTTGGGTAACAAGTTACTCCCTCTTCCCTGTTCCCTCAACTCCCTGTTCCACTCAATTTCCATTCTGGCACTGTCCCTTCCCCCTCAGCTTCAGATCCATATTCTTGTCCACCTTCAAGCCTTGGCAGTGGCATTGGTGTGCTGCCACCTGGCTTGGTTTTCTTGGATAATGATTGGGGGGGGGGGTCAAGGAGTTAAATCCATTTGTGGAGTAGTCTCTCCACCCCCCTCCCCACCCCACCAGGCTGCAGAGGAAGAGTCCCTCAAGGGTTCTTGGGGTTAGGTGGGGACTAGGGGTTAACCTTGTCATTCTCCCCAGGAGAAGGGTCTCATGACTAGGCTGCACCTTTTAGCATGCCTGGCATGGTGATTGGAGTCAGCCCTATGATCAACATCTTCATTCTTATCTGTCATTTGAGAGAGCTTTTAAGTGGTCTGGTCATTTCTCCATGACCCTTGGTCACAGAGCAGGCTTGAAAAAAAAATCCACAGACTCCTTTCTGTGGGGGAGTTATGTGAATTGGGGATCATTTAAAAATGGCGACCTGATTTCAGAAAAAGTGCCACTGTGCTACCCCCACCTTAATGCATTCCATCTGATGGCAAACTAAATCTCAATCAACACATGTCTTTAGTGTTAATAATAATGCTCAGTTTCATAGGTTTCTGACTTTATTTTGAATCCCCTGAGCCTTTGCATCAATGACGTTACCTCCGAGTCAAGGTTCATGGAAATGCGATTTTATTATTGCAAACAATGGAATTGTTGAAGTATGACATTGCCAGTGCATGTTAGTTTTGCTTCAACCTTTTAGCTTGGATCTAGGAATTCCCCAACATCACAAGATTAGGGAAGTTAGAAACATTTAGTTCTGAAGCAAGGTGAATTTGGAGGACTTTGGTTTTTAAAAAAAACATACCAAATAATAAATGGAATAGGAAACATAAATTCATATCACTACAAGAAATGCAGTGATAATAGGATAAGAACACCATAAACCTTGACATGTTGATGGCACTAACACATAAATGACCCTGGGCAGGATCTCCAGTTTCCCAGCCATGTGTTTCTCAGTGGTGGGAGGCAGCAGGATTTCCTGTTCCTGCCTCTGTGGCATTTTTGATAAACTCTGCTGGAATCCTGTGGAAGGGAGTGTGCAGCTGGCAGGATCAGAGAATCCTACTGGTGTGAATGGCTGGGGAATTCTGGCCCCTGTCTCAGGTCTAGGGTGGTGTTATAGTTCGGATAGATGGCTGGACAGATGGAAATCACCATTAAAGACCTTGGAAAAATTCAATAACCTGCTGTCAGATTGCAGTGCTATTTCTTGGCAGCTTATTATTTTGAATGTACAAATACAATTGTTTCCTTTTATATTCAGACTATAAAATCAGCTCCGGTCATACTGCAGATTTCAATCAACGCCTGCTGGAAGCTAGCACTCAGTTCCAAAAGAATCAGGGTAAAGGCACAATAGATGTGTGGTGGCTGTTTGATGATGGAGGTATGAAATATTTGATTTTAATGCCAATGAATGTAACATTCGGTAAGGTATTCAGATTGAAAATTGATAATGCAAACTTTCTTTTAAATTAATTTATGACCTTGCTTCAAACATTTTACAATGAAGTATTTTTTGAAACGCAGTCAGCATTTGTGTGCAGCAACCTTGGACAAATTGAAATGAAATAAATTACCATATCTGTTGGTTAAGGCAGAAATATTGGCAGGATAGTTGGAGAATTTCCCTGCTTCCCTCAAATAGTACCATGTGTCTTTTATGTCTATCCAAGAGGTAAGTTGTGTCTTGGTACAATGTCTCATTGAAAAGAGAGTGCAATACTAACAGCACTGCACTGAAGAGCAATACTAGCTCAGTATCACACTGAAATACCAACCTAGATGATGTGCTGAAATCTGTGGAATGCACCTTGAACCCATGAGCTGGAATTATGGAAGATCTTGGCCACTGGCTGGAGAGTCAGTGAAGCCCTGTGACACCTTTAGGAAAGACTTGCTAAATTAAGTGCAGTCTTTCAGTTGACATGCCAGTGGTGGGTTATTCCCAGGATCAAGAATCCCAGGGGCAGAAGTCCCACTTGCAAAGAACTGGCAGCTGTTTTGTACTTGCCAGCTGCACCCATTTGAGGCTTCAGCTCAAGGGTGGAGCCTGGCATAGATAAATGATATTTTGGGTGGGGGAGGGCAATGGCTTTCAGCAGCCCCTTCCTTTCTTGATGCCAGCTCTCTTGATCAGATACTTAGTGCTCCCCCAACCCCCACTTCCTTCCCCAGAGCTAGCAAGCAGAGATGCTAGAGTTTACATGTCATGATGATTGTCCTGATAATAATTGCTAACTAAAGGGACTCAATTGGTGATAGACCTTTCCCTAATCAGGGTGGAGATGGGAAAGTGATGGGGTCCCCATCTGCTCCCCTCCTGCTTTATTAAATGCATGTCCTCCTCCATTTCCAAATGTGCCACAGGAGAGTGAATTTAAATTCTGCCCAGAGAATGAGTTTTGATTTAGTGTTCATACTCTTGTCTCAAATGGTATTTTCAAACTGAAATCTCTAGTAGGATGATGAGGAATATTTAAAAATATAAAAGATTTCTTGATGGCCTTTTTTGGGTATTGGCAATACTAGTTTGGGTCCCACATCTAATGCTATAATCTAAAATTATTTGTTTTTGTTTATGAAAACTTGTACGAAATGAATAATGTTGCATTAAAATTCAACTCCAATTAAATAAGTATTAAACCCAATATCATCACTTCAATAGGTTTGACGATTCTCATTCCCTATCTGTTAACAACACGAAAAAAATGGTGCGGCTGTAAATTGCGTATCTTTATTGGTGGGAAGTTGGACAGTATCAATGAGGAGAAACGAGCGTAAGTTTTAGAAGATCCCTTGCATATTAAAATCATTTAGATATTTTTGCTGTTGATGTTTGCACTCTTGACTGCTTTTCAGGAACTTCGCAAACTTAATTTTGTGATGTGAATGTTCATGAATATTGGTACAGCTAAAGCGTTGTAATGTTTTTAAAGTATTGAAAAATAAATGTCTGCTTTTCCAGTAAAATCAGTGCATTTACCAGCAGCAAATGCATCAGTGTCCTTCATGGTAACGTGCTCATCCGAATATACACGTGTATACAATATAGATGCATTTGAATGCACACATTGACACTAAAGGGACTCTTCAGGATTTCCCTTTGCATCAAATTTTAAGTAACAGAATCATAGAGGACAGAAGAAAGTCATTCAGCTCATGTCTGTGCCATCTCTTTGAAAGAGCTGTCCTATTAGTTGCATCCTAGTCTTGCCCCATTACCTTGAATTGTTATCTTAGTAATTGCCTAATCTGTGACCTGGTTACTGATCCTCCTGCGAGTTGCTTTGGTTTCTCATTGTTTACTCTCAAAGCCTTTCGTAATTTGGAATATTTCTGCCAAATATTTCTGTAATCTTCTCTGCACCAAAGAGAAAAACCGTAACTTCTCTAGTATCTTCATATGACTAAATATCAACATCCTTGACCTTCCTTTGTCCCTAATTTGTCAGTGCTTGTCTGTAATTCTATACTTGAAATTTTCCCCAACTGAAGACTGAAGCCAGTATCTTTCACACTGAGAACTCTGTTCCCTGACCATTGACTCCGTCCCACTTTCTCTAACTGTGTCTGAGGCTGAATCAGATCATATGCAAACTTGCTATTTGACCCCAAGATAAAATTTAGAGTTGCCATTGGGTTCATCACCAAGAACACCTACTTTCACTTCTGACATAGCCTGACTCTGCTCATGTTTCAGTTCAACTGCTGAAACTCTCATCCTTGCCTCTTATCTAGTTCTGATTATTCCACTACTCTTTACTGGCTTCCAATATTTTGCCTGACATAAACTTGATCTTATTAAAAATACTGTTGCCCACACCTTAAGCTATCAGTTTGCCCGTGTGCATAACGACTTTAGCTGTAGCAACATTTCAATTTTCATAAACCTGTATAATCTGATCCCTTTCAGCTCTCTAACTCTCTCCATTTTTCTAACACAGATTACCATGCTTGTGCAATTTTCCTGTGGACCCACAATTTTAATTGTTTTAGCACTGGCTGCCTGAAATTTTCTTCCTTAAATCTTTCCACCTTTTCCCTCTCTTCCCTTTTAAGATGCTCTTTAATAGTTACATCTGACCAAACTTTTGATCACCTGTCATAAGGGATGCAATTTTCCCAGTGCGCAGGCAGGAAAATGGGAAGTTTTCCTGCCTGCTGTTTTGGGTGAGTTTTGTGAAATGAATTTATAACACACTCTGTGCAACACAGGCTGTCAATATAGAGGCCATTGGGTGATTTATGCCATTGGGAGGGTAGGGGGCTAATCCCAGTCAAGAGGCTGGCATCAGACTGCTGAAGGGGCCACTGCACATACATCAATCTCCCTATATTCTGGGAGATTGATCTTCCCCTTGATCTTAAGCCAGAAGTTTGGCATCTGGCTTAAAATTCCTGATCTGCTACACTACTTGACCAGTGCAGCAGGAAAATCATGCCCAAAATCTTTGTGGCTAGCCAGCTCACCAACAGAGGGTCACTTCTTACCCTGAGAGTGACTTTGGGATAGTTCACCTAACACTACTTTTTGGCCAAAAGCATGGCTTTGTGTAAAGTGTTTCATAAGATTTTGGTTGTACAAAGAACAAAACAGCATGGGAAACAGGCCCTTCGGCCCAACAAGCCCACACCGCCACCCTGATGTTCCCATCTCTACCCGCGATCCCTGTCCATGTTTATAGATCTATGGATTAAAAACCAAATTTGAGACAATTTAGGGAGAATTTGTTTTGCCAATTAGCCTAAGAGCACATCTTTGGGATGTGGGAGGAAACCGGAGCACCCGGAGAAAACCCATGCAAGCACGGGGAGAATGCGCAAACTCCCACAGACACAGGCCCAAATCCATGTATCTGCACAGCACAGCGATAGTCACTGAGCTGTCGTGTTGCCCATCAGATGGTCCAGGTCAAGCATACACTAACAACGTGAAGCAGTAGGATACTCTCAAAAGATCCAAAAGCAGTCCTCTCACGACCCATCGCGTGTATGCCCCTCGTTAGACAACAAGGTGGACCAAAGCACCTGTAAGATAAAAACAATTACATCAATATCATCATCTATTTACACACTTCCCAGGGACTCCCAAGGCTCACGATCCTATTTTAAGTCAATTTTCTATACCCCTCTATTCCCATTCTGTTCATGTGCCCATCTAAGTATTTCTTAAACAACTCTACAGTACCTGCCTCCACCACTTTACTTGGCAGTGCATTCCATACCCCCACCACCCTCAGAGAAAAAACTCCATCTAGCATCCAAATTATACCTTACCCCCCTCACCCTAAGACCGTGACCCCTCGTGCTATTTGAGTCCATCCTAAGAAAAAGCTTAACCCTGTTTACTCTATCAATCCCCTTCAAAATCTTGTACACCTCAATCAAATCTCCTCTAAGTCTACGTCTTTCTAAGGAAAACAGTCCCAATTTGCCTAATCTCTCCTCATAATTCAGACCTTCCATCCAGGCAGCATCCTGGTAAACCTCCTCTGCACTCTCTCCAGAATTTCTATGTCCTTCCGGTAGTAAGGCGACCAGAACTGGACACAAATGAGGTCTATATATGCTCTGCCATATATTAAAAGTCACTTTCACCTGGCAGAAAACTGACTGGATCAAATCAGTAAGAATCTAGCAATACCAATTTTAAATCCAACGGATTTATTTGATAGTAAATCTATCTAACCGATAAATAACCGATAATCTAACTGATAAAAAATCTAACTGATAAATAAATCGGTTGGATTTGAAATTGTTGCTAGATTCTTACTGAGTTCTTACTACCCCAGTCCAACGCTGGCATCTCTACATCATAGATCAAATCAGTCAGATTGACTTCAGTGAAAAGGAAACAAAACTTTAAAACAAGTGTCTGATCTGACCCTATGGGTTCCTTGCTGGCAGGGTTAGGTCAATTACTCCCATTATTTCAAAGGCAACCAACTGAAACAGTAATCCAGAATTGCCTGTTGTAACTGGCATGCAATATGAAATTCTAGACTGAGATAAATCAGATTTCAGTGCTAATGAATTCAGCTGTGGGAATTTACAGTATAACACCTCCCTTGTGTCTCAATTTCCCCATCACTGTACTATAATACTCTGACCAGAGTGCTCAGACCTCCCCCACTCCCCATCATTATAAACTTCAGATCCTTTCCCCTCCATGTACCATTAATACCAAATGTTCCACCTTCCAGACCTCACCAGTAGTCCACGCTGTGAAGCACTGAAATTGCCGAGCCCAGAAATTTGACATTGCTCATTTTACAGGCATAAAAGGTGCCAACATGTCCATCATGCTAGTGCGTGCATGCATTTTGAACTGAAAGTGCCATTTTCACCATTTTGATGTGGGCAGTATCCAGAGGCTTGAATGCAGTAGCATTCCAAGAAACCAGGTTGCTGTATAGTCCAGCCAGCTGCCCTTAAGGAGAGCACTAGATCACTCCACCAGTAAAGTGCAATTTTAAAAATAGTTCCCAAAAAAGTAGAGATGGGAGCTGCAGAAAAACTCCGGCAGCAATTAACAACCTCAAATTCAAAAACTCCTTATTGATGTGCAGCCTGGAGACAAATGTCCAGCAGCTCTGCAGTTTGTCATTTGGTGTAAATGAAATGCAAAATTAGGAGGGCATCAGACTTGTTCCAGCACAGATATCGATCCTTTCAACAGTTCACACCACTTCTTAGTGTGAAACTATTTTCTAGGCTCCTGTGTCGTCCTCTTTTTTTTTGTCTGCAACCCAAACAAACGTAAGTGGTTTTGCAGTTCCATCCAAAATTCTACAGTAAGCCTTGCCTTATGGCTGCTTTTGTGGCCATGCTACTGATCTCCATCTTGCTCCTCTCCTTCTGGCTGGCAGAGAAATAAACCAGAATATCTGGTGGACAGCATTAGCTGGAATCCTCATGCAAATGAGACCCAAACTTAGGAGGCTCTCAGATCTATTTGTTCAGCACAGATATTAATCCTTTCAACAGATTTCCACCTACTTTTGGTGCAAAACTATTTCTAAGCTCCTCCGTCTACCATGTCACTACTCTTTATTGCCTGACACCCAAACAAACCTGAGAGGTTTTGCAGCTCCAGGCAGCACATCAGTGAAGAGCTTGGTTACAAGAGATGTGGCAGATATGACTTGTCTCCTAGTCAACTTTGAGAAATTACATTAGTGAATGAGTACACTAAAGACTCTTGATTTTAGTAACTTTGGAAACCAGAAAGATTTCAAGATTGATCCATCCATTCCCTCTGTTGAATGAGCTGATCTAAGCAGCTGGAGTAATACAATCAGCGCTGGCCTAGGGAGAAGAAAATCTGTCAGGATTTCTGCTTCAAGACTAGTTAGCCGTGTTAAAAGTGATTTATTGATTAAGGTATGAGCTTGGTTGTGCTGTGTCAGAATCAATAAGTCTTTTGATATTTACTGTGAAGGGACAGGTGAATAATAAGCAGTAGTGTGTGGTCTCTCAAAGAGCTCAAAGTTCAGAGAGAAAGGAAAAATCTGTTAGTGCATGTTGTCTCCTTATACAACAACTGTATTTATCCTCTCACATAGGCAAATGTTAATTATCTTTATGGTATGACACTGCTCAGGGTGAGCTGTAGAATGCCAACAAGATAACATTGGGTATTATTGGAGACTTCAGTTTTCTTTTTTGTTTGGATGATCTTTAACGTTTTAGGAGAAAGAAAGCTGTGATGTTTTTACTTCAAATGTAAAATGGAAGAGAGTTGAAGGTCAAGCTTCAAACTGGCAGCAACTTTCCTCAATAGGTTAGGTCTAGATGTATCTAATTTCAGCTTCTAATGTCCCAAAGGTCAGCTTGTCAAGTCATGTGGCATTTACCAACAAACTGTTAACAACTGTTTTTTAAAAAAAATTGTTTACGCAGTCAACTAATTAACATACCATTGCCTATTACTCGCTGCTGTTAGGTTTCCGACTTTTTGGCATGGAGAACGTACACATAATTTGTAAACAAATGCTATACAATCACAAACCTCTGTTCTAACTTTGAAAGACAAAGCTTGATTGTCCAAGAAAAATCTACCCCTGCCAATGCAGAGAATACCTGGTTACATTAAAATACAGAATGAAAGCAATCCATTGATCATGAAAATTTTAAAATATTAGGATCCTTCTGACTGTTCAGTATTTCTGGTATTCCAATTCTGACAACTTGCTCTTTGAATTCTGGTTTGAAAACCTGTGGTCAAACAGAAGTATGTATAAATCTTTAAAAGCAGCAAGCACTTTGTAGGAATAGATTTTCTATGGGAGGGTACTCCTGTTAACAGAATGCTAGGTCAAAAAGATATATTTTGAGACTTTGAGGGGAGCAGGATAGAGGAATGGTAAAATTTTGGGAGATGGTTCCAAAGAGCAGGATTGAAGCACCAAACGCTGTTCTAGCCAAAGTAGGGGGACAGGCCAGAGTCGAAGGTCAAGAAGGGACTTCAAACAATGGGATAATTCCCTGAAGAATTTAAATCACTGTAGTTTATTGATAGCAAGTGGAACGGCAGGCAGCAGAGCATTGTCCAAGGTGTAGTTAGGAATTTGGAGGAAGCAAGCACAATTGAAATGCTCCAGTTTAGAAATGATGGAAGTGTGGATAGGGTTTTGGTGACAGTGGGATTAAAGTGGGGGACTAATGTGACAATGCACAGTTTCACCCCAGTATCATAAATAGCAAGTAGTTATTGCAGTTTAGTTTATTAGTGACACAAGTAGGCTTACAGTGAAATGAAGTTACTGTTGAAACTCAATTCTGGATTAAATAGAACTGAGGCTGCATCTAATCTTACTCAACCAGGGTGGACATAATTATAGCATTAACAAGAATCAAAACCAATAGTTTTGGTTTTCCTAAAATTCAGTGGTCGAAAATTTTGGTTTATTCATGACTTAATATAGGCAGTCTGACTGCATGGAGATAATTACAGTCAAGGGAAATGCAAATGCAACAGTTAGCATGCGATTATAAGGATGAATTGATGGGAACCAAGGATGGTTCCCTGGGGACTCGTTGGTATTTGGTTAAGTCTTAGAGTAGAAGCCTTTGCTGGAAACTTATTTACTGCATTGAGAGAGTTCACACATGCAAGGCAGTCCCCATTTAGATGAACCATGGAGAAGAATGGTGCTGATTGCCAATGTCAAGCACTGCAGAAAAGTTAAGCGATGATGTATTGGGGTTGCAGTAACAGCAGATATCAGTGGTGACTTGTAATGTTGGTGCTCTCAGCAAATGAAAACAATTCAATCAAGTGAGCACACATCTAGGAGGCAACAGCATGTTTAGATGATAACAGTTAGAGGGAGCAGAGTTTAAAGTTGGGCTTTTTGATTGTGGCTTTGAAAAACCAAGGGACAAAATGTGAATAGAATGAATAATTAACAATCAGTGTAAGGAGCATTAAAGATTACTGAATCAGGAGAGGGCTAGGAAGGAATAAAAATAAATTTGGAGGTGTTGAAACTGCCAGACTGAAGTTTGCAATGGGGGTGTTGGAAAGTTTCACAGTTGTGTGGATTTTCTCTCAGCCAAAAATCCATGAGTTAGAATTTGACTTTAAAGGAAGAATATTTGCAAGAATAGGACTTGAAGCAATTTGTTATTGTTCAAATGCTAAAGGCACATATGCTTGGCTACTCTTTAAATATATTTGCCTTGGAATGAATTAGAGCACAAGACATGTATAGTGCCCATTACCTATCGGTTCCTTTATAGATAAGGGATTCTCGGTAGATTGACTAATATCAACCTGGGTCTGGGAACATAACAACCTCAAATTCATGCATGCAACATGTGCACGTGCAGATAGGGTAGCAATTCAGGTGAGAGTGCAGTGTTACGACTCTGGCCTAGTTGGACAACCTTCCCACTGGAAGTCAGTTTGAGACTCAGTGGAAAATTAATGTCTACTTAAAGGCCTTATCTCACTCTCAAACGAGAGACCTTTTGCCTTGGCTGCCTCTTCCCCCAGTAGGATGATGAGCTTAGAACCAGAGGATACATTCTCAGATCAAGGGGCAGGCTATTTATGACTGGGATGGGGAAGATTTTTTCCACTCAGAAGGTAATACGTCTTTGAAATTCTTTACCCAGAGGGCTGTTGTATCTCAGTCATTGAGCATGTCCAAAACAGAAGCCAATAGATTTATGGAAAATAATGACAAAGGGACGTAGGAATAACATGGGGAAATGGCATATAAGAAGTCGATGACCAGCCATAATCTGAATGATGGAGCAGCCTCCTCTGGCCTACCTCTGCTCCTGTGCTCTCAATTCTGAGGGCCAACAGAAACTGCAAAGAGATTGGTAAGATTGTGGAATTGGCTACAAGCTGAGATGGGATTTCATGTCAGTAATTTATGATGGTACACTTTGATTAAAAAATATACTAACTCTTGACACCAGCTGAAGCCTTAATTGAGCATGTGCAATGAAGGCAAATGCATTATCAAAAGCAGTGTCCAGACTTAGAATTTAAATAAAAAATCCTTTACCTGCAACAAATACCAAAGCACAAGTGACTAAAATGGTTTAAGAACAGAGAGCATATGCAAACCAAAGTTTATGCTCTGGAGCTTGCAGATGTTTGTTACTTATTTTCCACTGTGACAAACTCCATACAGCAGTACAATTGTCTATTTGCAAGTTGCCTATCTCTATGGCAGTTTCTAGGGTCAGCCAGTACAGGAAGTGCTCCCTCTTTTGTCCCCAGTACTAATAGATACAGTATACTTTGGGTTTATGAAAGAACAGAGGGACTTAGTGGATCAGGTTTAAAATGTAGTAAAAGCAGCTCCTTAAGTGGATAAAACCATAAGTTAATGCAATACTTTTATGTAAAGGTATAGAATATGAAATTTGAGATATATTGACAAACTTGTATAAACCCTGAATCGTATAAATTTTGGATACGTGCAATTTAGGAAGGATGTTGAAACAATACTGAGTGTATAGTGTAGGTACACAGAATGAGAATTGCTACTTTAGATGGAGGATAAACATCTATGGAGCAATTGGATTGAACTGTCTGATGCTGCCACCATTTATCTGATATAGAAATGATAAAGCTTTAAAAATATTAAAGTACTTAATGTCCATCATTTCTCTTGTTTCTATACAGAATGGCTGCACTTCTAGGCAAATTCAGGATTCAGTGCGCTGACATCAAGGTCATCGGAGACATTAACATGAAACCAAGCAAAGAGAGGTAGGCAGAGTCCGTAATTTTCAAATGAACATTTCTGTACGTTGCTGGCAATCTGCAGCAGCGCAGAACAATAGAATCCTAGAACCCTGCAGTGCAGAAAGAGGCCTTTTGGCCTATCGAGTCTGTGCCAAACACAATCCCACCCAGGGCCTACCCCCCCTTCTCTATGTATTACACCCACTAATCCCTCTAACCTAAGCATCCCTGGAGGGGCAATTTCTTAGCATGGCCGATGAAACTAACCTACACATGTTTGGACTGCGGGAGGAAACCGGAGTACCTACAGGAGACTCACGCAGATACGAGGAGAATGTGCAAACTCCACAAAGACAGTGACCCGAGCTGGCAATCGAACCCAGGAGCCTGCAGCTGTGAAGTGCTAACCACTGTACTACTGTGCCGAGTATCCAATAGTGTTAATGTTTGTGAATCATGGATGGGGTGGTGGGTTCTTGTCACAAATTCCACAGACATGAAAATTAGTAGCTTGTTTCAAAAATGATCATAGATATATTCCAGGATAGATCTTACTTTCTATTTGTGTGAAATGATGTTGCAGATGATTTGAAATTTTACTGAAACCAGCTTTTGAGGGGCTGAAGATGTTTGCCCTTGTGGGGGAATCTGGATCTAGGGAATACGGTTTAAAAATAAAAGCATCTCCTATTTAATACAGGTGAAAAGGAGTTTCTTCTCTCAAAGTTTGATATCTGCAGTAGAAGTTGAAAGTACAGCATATGGTCAGTTAGAAGACTTTTGGATGTGATCACGTTGCTATAATTGTAACATTTCACTGACTAGACATAACACCATTAGTTATGGAATCATTTCTGGCTGCTTTGACTGTTAATTTCTAATGACTGATTGCAGCTGGAAAACATTTGAGGAATTGATTGAACCATACCAACTACATGAGGGTTCCAAGGATCCTGTGACTGCAGAGATCCTGCAGAAGGAATATCCATGGAAAATTACTGATGCTGAGCTGGAGCGATTTAAAGAAAAGGTGGGCAGAAAATGGGCTAAAAAATATATAAATAAACATTTCAGACAAAAGATTTCTGAATTGTAACATAAATGTATATGTAATTTCAATGACTTTTTGTTTTAATCAAGACATACCGGCAGGTCAGACTCAATGAACTTCTCCAGGAGAACTCCCGGTCTGCCAATATTATTGTTGTGTGAGTTCTTCTTTTGGATATTACACATAAATCACCTAATTAAGCACTGATTATAACAAAAACAGTAAGGATTGTTCTTGGTGTTCTAGATAATACATTACAGATTCAAAAGTACAAAGCACGGGAAATGGGCCCTTTGGCCCAGTGAGCCAGCGGTGCCACCTCGACGTTCCCACTTCCACCCATGACTCCTGTCTGTTTATAGAAGTCTGCATTGGAACCAAATTAGCAAGACAATTTAGGGAGAATTTGTTTTGCCAATCAGCCTAGGAGCACATCTTTGGGGTACGGAAGGAAACTGGAGCACCCAGAGAATGCGTATTCTCCCCGTGCTCACTACCACAGATACTGGTCCAAATCCATGTATCTGCACAGCGACAGTGATAGTCACTGAGCTGTCGTGTTGTCCGTCAACTGGTCCAGTTCAAGCGTACTCTAACGACGTAAAGCACTAGGCTACTCTCAAAATCCAAGAGCAGCCCTGTCACAACCCAAAGGGGCATGTGTATGCCCCTTGTTGGACAACAAGGTGGACTGAAGTATCTGTAGGATTAAAAAGAAATACATCATGCACAACTCAAGCAATTCCCAGGAATATCCCCAGCCTCATGATCCCTATTTTAAAATCAGTCTTCTATATCCCTCCACTCCTATTCTACTAAGTATCTCTTAAATGACTCCAATGTGTGCCTGCCTCCACCACCTTGCAGTACATTCCATATCCCCACAACCCTCTGGGGAAAAAAAGTCCCTCCAGCATCCAAATTATACCTTACCACCTTTATCCTAAGCCTGTGACCCCTCATGATATTTGATTCCAACCTAGGAAAAAGCTTACCACTGTTTATCTATACCCTTCATAATCTTGTATGTCTCTTAGATTTCCTCTCAGTCTATATCTTTCTAAAGAAAACAGCCCCAATTTGCCTAACCTTTCCTCATAACCCAGACCTTACATACTAGGCAGCATTCTGGTAAACCTTTGCACTCTCTCCAAGGTCTCCACGTCCTTCCAGTAGTAAGGCAACCAGAACTGGATGCAGTATAGTGAATGAGGTCTAACTAACGTTTTATACAACTGCAACATTAAATGCCAGCTCTTGTAATCTATACCCCTTCCTATAAAGGCTAGCATACCATAAGCTTTCTTCACAACCTTCTCCACCTGTTCTGCCACCTTCAAAGACTTGTGCACTTGCACCCCGAGGTTCCTCTACACTCTTAATAGGTCTACACTTTTATCATGTACCTGCCCCCAACATCTTTTCTCCCAAAATGCATCACCTTGCATTTATCAGGATTAAATTCCATCTGCCATCTATCTGCCCAATCTACCAGCCTATCTGTCCTGCTGTATCATCTGACAATGCTCCTCACTATCCATAAGTCTAGCCATCTTCGTGCCTTCTGCTTAAGGAGTATATATGATTCTCCTATTTTTAGTGGAGATGGTAGATATGGTTATAGTCTATACATTGGGAAAGTAATTGCTATAAATTCTGCTTCAGTATTTTTACAAGTATAGTGGCTTCTATTAGTCACGTGTGCATTATTAGAATGTTTGAAACTTAATTTTATTTCACCCGTTAGGAGTTTGCCAATCGCAAGGAAGGAAGCTGTATCAAGTTACCTTTATATGGCTTGGTTGGAGATTCTTTCACGAAACCTGCCTCCTGTCATAATGATCCGAGGGAATCAAAAGAATGTTCTGACCTTCTACTCCTAATGGAAAGTGGCATGTCAAGGTGACAGCAAATGCCACCTTCACTGCAACAATTATTTATCACCCAGCATATTTGATAGTTGCTTAGAGCAACATTTGATTGAAGTAGCAAACAAATTTTATTTTAGTTTCTGATTTCCTGCTCCATTTCACAAATAATGTCACTAGTTAGTCTTCTAAAATTACACCGTCATATTTGGTCACCGTCATGAACCAGTCTGATTAATAGAACTTTGCAATTTAAAACACTTCTTCAATTACTAATCTTACAAAGATGGAATAACATTCCCTCTTGTGCAGCCTTTATATTAAAAGGATAATATACTCATTGGTCATTATGTGGATCCTAAATTTTTCAGCCTTAAGATTGTCAAGATCTTATGATCTGCTATATTGTTACTTGTTTGATATTCCCACTAACTCAGTCTAAATCAGGGTTTTAGTAAAGGTTTTGACAATTATGTTACTTATGAGTGTATACACAAGAAGCACAGTTTGAGAAAACTCTGTCCTTGTCTGACAGGCACATATTCA
This sequence comes from Sphyrna mokarran, assembly GCA_024679065.1. NCBI lineage: Eukaryota > Metazoa > Chordata > Chondrichthyes > Carcharhiniformes > Carcharhinidae > Sphyrna > Sphyrna mokarran. The sequence continues at coordinate 15,504,012 of JAGIQG010000033.1, read as the reverse complement.
CGAGAGTGAACTAAAAGTGTGAAAGCAGAATATCGTTTAAACCAGATGAGATGTACAAATTTGTGGATGGCAGACTGAGATTAATGAAGAAAGATGTGCAGAGGTGAACGGAATGAAAGTGTGGTGTGAAATTTCAGAGAAAGGAAGGGCACAAAAATCAGCTGGCATTTGGGGGCATTTTTCACAATATGATAAAAATATTCATGTTGCTGAAATTCAATGATTGTAACTTGTGTAAATGTAATCTGCAAACATAAGTGATATTCTTGTGTATGATGAGAGTTAAAATAAATAAATAGAATTTAACTTTGTTATCTTTGGCCTTTGTCCAAATAGTGGAATTTTACGAAACATGTTCTACCTTTTTTTGCCAAGGTACTAATTTCTAAATGTTCATGAAATAATTTTAGATAATTATAATCTATTATGGGTGGGATTTTGTGCTCAGCCTGCCATTGGCCAGTGGCAAGACCTTGTGGTCCCATCCTTGTCAATGGATTACCTGTTAAATGAACCCCTGGCTGCTGAGAAACCCACGATGGAAAAGGTAGTCATCGGATCCAGAAGGTTCTGCGTGGATGGCTAGAAATCTCTGGCCTGTAATTTCTCCAGTCTCTTTATCCAAGTTCGTGGTATATTTTTGCCTTCATAAAATATATTGACACACAAGTTTGAAAGTTTTTGAAAAAGTGAGCAAGCTTAAAAATTGGCCAAGAATATAATTGTGGGGACATTACTTGTGTAAAATTTTGTCCAGGTATTATCTGGAAAGTTTTACAGCATCCAGTTTTTGTTTGTCATTGTTATTCATCTGAGCCCAAAGGTTGTGGGTTCAAGCACCACTAGGAGTTGAACAAAAATCTAGGTTAATACTCCATGCAGTACTACATAATGCTGTGTGTGGCAGCTGTGGCTCAGTTGGTAGCACACTTGTCTCAGAATCACCAGATTCTCAGTTCAAGTCTCACTCCAAGGTTTTGGAATTAAAGTTGAGGCTGATGTTCCAGCACAGTGCTGAGAAAGCAGCTACACTGTCAGAAATGTTGTATTTTGTATGAAACATGAAACCAAGGTCCATCTGCCTGCTGAAAGTAAACGTAAGAGATCCCATAGCATTATTTTAGAGAAGGACAAGAGAGTTAGCCTCAGAGTCCTGGCCAATGTTTATTCTTCAATCAACACTACGAAGAACAGTTTATCATATTGCTGTTTGTGGGAGTTAGTGAGAACAAATTTGCTGCATGGTTTCCTACATCATGACCAGAACCATACTTCAAAAGTACTTCATAGCTGTAAAGTATTTTGAGACATCAAGTGGTTGTGGAAAGTGCAAGTCTTTTTTTATTTTCTTTAGATGGAACATTAAACAGAGGCTCTCGCTGTCTGTTTAGAACCAGAATTCTTTGGAACTCCTCCTCAAAGGGCGGTGGAAGCAGTATTTAAATATATTAAAGGCAAAGGTATTTAGATTCCTGATAAGCAAGTGGGTGAAAAGTTATTGAGATAGGTTTGGAATGTGGAGTTGAGGTTACAGTCAGATCAGCCTCGTGGGATCTACTTTGGTCCTAATTTGTATATTAAAATACGAGACTTAGGCCAAAAGTCAGCGCCTCAGCTGTGTTGTTAGCTCTTCTTAGTAAGAAGTCTCGCAACACCAGGTTAAAGTGCAACAGGTTTATTTGATAACACAATCTTTTGGAGTGTTGCTCCTGCTTCATCTGAAGTGTTGTGAGACTTCTTACTGTGCTCACTCCAGGCCAACTCTGGCTTCTCCACATCTTAGCTCATCTTGCCATTAACTTTTTCTAAACAGCAACAACCATGCTTGTGGTCCAGAATAATTTGTCTGTGATATAATTCTTTTGAAGAAAAACTTGAGTTTCAGCCCATGTACCTACCAAACATCATTGTTCAGACAATGCCAAGCAAGAAGAACTGATCGATCTTAGTGTTGTTTCTGAGATCTTGCTTTGTAAATTGCCATTCTTTTCTGCAGCACCATAGTAAAATAGTTCTTGGATTGCAGGACACTGAGTATTGGGAATGTGCTGTATAATTTCAGATTTCTTATCTTTCTAAAATGGAATTATATTTTGCGATAATGCATGTTATTCTCAATTTCATTTTTGATTTGCTGCTAATCTGAAATGCACAAACATTTTGAAACCATCTCTCCCTGAATGTATAAAATGTAATTATTTTGTCCATATGCACTTCTGTTTGGTTAGTGCGTGTGGAGCAACATAGATTTGGAGTCTGGGTGGAATCTTCCCAATTCCCACAGGAATTGTAGTGGACGGGACACAGACTATGCAAAGGTCCACTGACCTTGAGCAGGATTTTCCAACCTTGGGGCAAGTGCGGCTAGAAAATCCCACTGTGAGTCACATGGAGTTGGTGGATCCAACAATTTGTCTCCAGCTTTGTTTTGTCATTAATCTGCACTGTTGGATAAAGATGCTGACATCAACTAGAAATCTATGGCTGAGTTTTGGTTTTGTGTATAGTATTGCAGTTAAAAACCCTTTTCTACATTTAAGTAAATCATCTTCTTGTACTGATAGTACACTGAAAATAACGGAAGAGCAATCTCATTTGGCTGTTGCCATTGTTGATTAATCTGTTTCATATTCTACCGTTAATTTAAATAACCAAAGCGTGTCCTCATTTCTGAGCATAGCCAACAAGTTTTAAATTAATAGTGCACTGGGATTAGGAGGGCTGTTGGGAATATACAGTCTTCTGATCAAAATTTAAACTGTACTGATTGTGGCTTTGTGGACAGAAGGGAATGAGGGGATTTGGTTGTGTCTCTGTGTCTCTCTCTCTCTCTGTCTGTCTATCTCTCTCTCTGTGTCCATAATAATCAATACAATTGATTATAGCATGGGGCTACATGATAACAGGTAAATCCTGAAGGATCATGACAAGATTAATGGAAAGGATGTTTCCTCTTGTGGGAGAATATTAGGGGCCATTGTTTAAAAATAAATAATGCCCATATAGAAGGGGAGAAACATTTTGGGTGAACATAAGAACTTGGCACAGGAATAGGCTATCTGGCTCCTCGAACCTGCTCTGCCTTTCAATGAGATCATGGCTGATCTTTCTGTGGACTTGGCTCCACTTAGCTGCCAGATCATTATAACTTAAATTTTTTTTACTGTTCAAAATCTTTCTTTGCTTTTAAAAACACTACACACAGTAGCCTCAAGGATTTCCATAGATTCACAACTGTTTGGAAGAAAAAGTTCTTCCTCAACTCAGTCCTAAATCTGCTCCTCCTCGTTTTGAGGTTGTGTCTCCTAGTTCTAATTTCACCCATCAATGGAAACAATTTCCCTGCATCTATCTTGTCTATTCCCTATATAGTTTTGTTTCTCATTCTTGTAAATTCCAGCGAGTATAGTCCCAGTATCTCCTCACAAACCAACCTCTCAACTCCAGAATAAACCTAGTGAGTTTTCTCTGTACCCCTTTTTAATGCCAGTATATTACTTAAGGAAGGAGATCAAAACTGTGTGTAGTACTCCAGGTATGGCCTCACCAGTACCTTATACAGCTGCAATATAATATCTCTGTTTTTAAACTCCATTCTTCTAGCAATGAAAGACAAAATTCCATTTGCTGCCTTAATTACCTGCTACATCTACAAACCAACTTTTTGTGATTCTTGTGCAAGGATACCCAGGGCCCATGCTGCAATTTTTTTTACCATTTAAATAATCTTCCATTTTGCTGCTATTCCTTCCAAATTGGATAACCTCACATTTACCAGCATTGTACTCCATCTGCCACACCCATATCCACTCACTTGAACTTATATCCTTCTGCACAGTGTCTTCCACACATTTTGCTCTACTAGTCATTTTAGTGTCGTCTGTGACTTTTAACACACTACATACACTTGGTCCGCAACTCCAAATCATCTATGTAAACTGAGGTTCCAACGGTGATCCCTGAGGCACACTACGAGCCACTGCCAACCAGGAAAACACCCATTTATCCTGGCTCTTTTTTTCTATTCGTTAAGCAATTCTTTATCCATGCTAATACTCTAATGTATCACCTTTATCTTATGCAGCAACCTTTTGTGCAGCACCTTGTCAAATGCCTTCTGAAAATCCAGATACACCACATCCACTGGTTCTCCATTGTTCACCATGTTCATAATGTCCTCAAAGAATTCCAGTAAATTAGTTAAACAAGACCTGTCTTTCATGAACCCATGCTGTCTGCTCAATGGGACAATTTCTATCCAGATGTCTCGCTATTTCCTCAATAATAGATTCAAGTATTTGGCTCACTATTGAAGTTATGCTAACTGGCCTATAGTTACCTGCCTTTTGTCTGCCTCCTTTTTTAAAGAGAGGCAACACATTTTCCAATCTGTGGGAATCACCCCAGAGTCCGGTGAATTTTGGCAGCTTACCACAAATGCGTGTTTCCCCTGCCATCTCTTTCCGTACCCTGGGATGCATTCGATCAAGGCCAGGAGACTGGTCTACCTTTAACCCCATTAGCTTGCCCAATACTACCTCTTTCATGATGATGATGATCGTTTCTAGGACCTCACCTCATAGACTACTTGTCATCATCAATTTTTCACGTTATTTGTGTCTTCCACTGAGGAGCAATACAGTATCTATTGAATGCCTCGGTCATTTTGTTATTAAATCCCCCTTTTCCTCTAAAGGACAACTGTTTACTGTAACCACTCACTTTCATTTTTAGATTAGTAGAAACTTTTGCTATATTCTGAGCTCGTTTACTCTCATAATCTAACTTTTCTTTCGAGTTTTTTTTGTGGCTTTCTGTTGACCTTTTAAAGCTTTCCTCTAGTTTGCCACCAATCTTTGTCACTTTCTATGCATTATTTTTCAAGTTGATATCTTCCTTTATTTCCTTAGATTTTCAGGGCTGATTATCTCTTTTCCCAGTAAAAAGACTCAACATCAGGTTAAAGCCCAACCACTTTATTTGACAATAGGTTTATTATCAAATAAACTGGTTGGAATTTAACCTGGTGTTGAGACTTTTTTTATTGTCTTTATCTCAGTCCAATGCTGGCATCTCCACATCATTATCTCTTTTCCTACAGCCCTTCCTTTTCATTAGTATATACTTTTGCTGGGTGGGGAATCTTTGGAACTCTGTCTGTCTCTCTCTCTCTCTCTCTCTCTCTCAGGGCAGTGGAAGCAGACTTTGTAAGGCAGGGGTATTTAGAATTTTGATAAACAAGGGGATGAAAGGATAGTACGGTTAGGTGGGAATGTAGAGTTGAGGTTGCAGTCAGATCAGCCATGGTCTCATTGAATGGTTGGGCAGGCCCAAAGGGCCTACTTTGTTCCTGATTTTGTATATTTAAAATAAGAAACTTAGCCAGGCAGAAGGTCAGCCTCTATGTGCTGTGTAAGCTCATCTTGCCATTAACTTTTTCCACTTACTAACAAACTTGCTGGTAGCTGCGGGATAATTGCCCGTAGCGCAGTTTTTTTCACATTAATCAGCCTTGTCATTTCTTTGTGCTTGTTCAAATACTTGCTCATAAATCACTTTTCATTTATTGCCCATAAGTCAAAATCTCTCACTTGACATACTTTAATATTGAAGTCCAGTTTTCATAACACATTATTTAATTTCTACTTACAGGTTTTCAAAAAATCCTTATGCTGTTAAATATCCCCCACCAATTCTTTTTAGCTTCTTTGATAGAACTACTCTCAAACAAATAAATTAAATTTTCCCTTTATTATTTTTAAGTCTTTATCTTTTACTCTTTACAACTTTCTTTTGCAAAATATATTTTATTCATCACATCTTTGAAAGACACATTTCCAATTGTTATAACAGTAAATGCACTTTTTCAAGAGATCAAGATTCTCTGAGGCACTGCAGTTCAGTAGCAAGAATGTTTGAATATTTTTGTTAGGCTGCAGTTATTTTTGCACATTATAGCACAGTACAGGCCCTTCAGCCCTCTGTTGCACTGACCTGTGAAATGAATCTAAAGCCCATCAAACTTATTCTATTCCAACATCATCCATATGCTTATCCAATCACCCTTTAAATGCCCTTAATGTTGACGAGTCCATTATTATTGCAGGAAGGGCATTCCACACCCTTACTACTGAGTAAAGAATCTACCTCTGACATCTGTCACTCTTCAATTTAAAGCTAAGTCTCCTTGTACTAGCCATCACTATCCAAGCAAAAAGGTTCACACTGTCCACCTTATCTAATCCTCTGATCGTCTTATATGTCTTTATTGAGTCAGCTCTTCCTTTTCTCTAAATGAAAATAGCCTCAAGTCCCCTAGCCTTTCCTCATAAGACTTTCCCACTATACTGGGAAACATACTGGTAAATCTCCTCTGTGTCTTTCAAATGCTTCTGCATCCTTTCAATAATGTGGTGACCAAAATTGTACACAATACTTAAGTGTGGTGGTACCAGAGTTTTATAGTGCTGGAACATGACATTTAAAGCTTCAATTAAGTCATCATGTGCAGAAGATGGCCATTCAGTCCATTTGTGTCTTCATTGACTTAGAGTATCTTATCCAAGCCCTCTCCCCTGCCCTGTCACTGTAGCCTCATGTTTACCATGATTAACCCACCCAGTCTACATATCTTGGAATACTAAGGAGCAATTTAGCATAGCTAACTACCTAACCTGCATTTCTTTGGACTGTGGGATGAAACCGGAGCATCTGGAGGAAACCCACGCAGTCATGAATGTGGGAGACAATGAGCAAACTGCACAGACAGTGTCCCAAGGCTGAAATTAAACCCAAATCCCTGGTACTGTGAGGGAGCAATGCGAACCACTATGCTGCTCTAATAGATCAGTTCTTTTGCTACAAGCCATGCCTACTGGAAACCAGCAATCAGGGCCAGACGAGGCCCAGCAAGACTTAAAGAATCATTTCCCTATAGACCTTAGCAACAAGTACGATCGCCTGAGCAATTTACTTTAAACATTCAATCGATATTAACAACAAAAACACAATGCCAGAAAAGTTTCAATTTATCTGCAAGACTAGTCATCTATAGTTAGAAACATTTTTGACAGAATTTTTCTGCACAACAGCTTGCTCTGAGATTTGGGATTTCAATCCCTAATTTTAAATATCACTTGGGATTTAGATGCAGTGAGGGATTCAATAAATGTTCTGTGTGACATACCATTCGAGTTTGCATTCACCTTGCTCCTGTCAGCTGCAATGCTTAATACACACCATAGCAATCAGACAGATTGCAAAGGTGAGATAGAAAATAGAAAACAGAAATCAAGATAGAAAAGATTTTGCTTTCGTATTTCAAATCACTGAATAAAACTCATGAGCTGGTGTTTTGGATTACTGAGGGACACCAACCCTGATCAGTCAGGCAAGGGACAGCATAGAGGTTAACACTACTCACGGCTCCAGCAACCTGGGTTCAATTCCAAGCTTGGGTCACCGTGTGGAGTTTGCACATTTTCTCTGTGTGAGTGGGTTTCGTCTGAGTGCTCCAGTTTCCCCCCTCTGTCCAAAGATGTGTGGTTTAGGTGGATTACCATTGCTAAATTGACCCTTAATGTTGGGGGTGGGGGGGTTAAGCTAGGATAAATGCATGGGGTTATGTGGATAGGATCTGGGTGGGAATGTGGTCAGTGCAGACTCAGTGGGCCAAATGGATTCTATGATTCTAAAATACACATCATAGCAAATGACTGTTCAATTTGTTTGATGGTTGCATAGATACGAGGAGAGGTTGAATAACTTTCACTGAAAAGTTGGAGGCTGAAGGGAGACCTAAGAGATCTAAAAATGAGGCACAGACAGGGTGGGTAGTCAGAGGCTTTTTCCTCCAGGTGAAAATGTCAATTACAAGGGGGCACATGGTGAGAGGGGGAAAGTTTAAGGGAGATATTTTTTCCACACACAGTGGTAGGTACCTGGAACCCGATGCCAGAGCAGGTGGTGGAAGCAGGCACGTTAGTAATGTTTAAGAGGCATCTGGATGGGTACATCAATAGGATGGGAACAGAGAGATATGGACCAAGTAAGGGCAGAAGGGTTTGTTTAGTTAGGGCACCATGATTGGCACAGGTTTGGAAGACTGAAGAGCCTGTTCCTGTGCTTTTTTTTTGATGCAGAAATGCTGGCGTTGGATTGAGGGGGGCACAGTAAGAAGTCTCTCAACACGTTAAAGTCCAATAGTTTATTTGGAATTACGAGCCTTCAGAGTGCTGTTCCTTCATCAAATGAGTCTCACCTTGACTCTTGAATGTGCACGATTGGCTGTGCTGGGATGTGTAGTTTCTACCTTGGAAGATTAAGGACTGTCCTGTATGTAGTATGACTTCTCTGTTAGTTTTGAACCTGTTGAGACTATTAACAATTCATCATGTGAGTCAGTCAGAATCATAGAATTCTTACAATCCAGAAAGAGGCTGTTTGGCTCATCAAGTCTGTACGACCACAATCCCACCCAGACCCTATTCCCATAATTCCACATGTTTACCCTGCTGATCATCTTGACGCTAGCGTCAATTTAGTATTGCCAATCAACCTCATCTACACACCTTTGAGACTTGGGAGGAAACCAGAGCACCTGAAGGAAACCCACACAGAAACAGACACGCAAGCTCCATACAAACAGTGACCTGAAGCTGGAATTGAACCCGGGTCCCTGGTGCTGTGAGGCAGCAGTGCTAACCATTGTGCTGCCGTGCCGCTCAAATAATGCCATGGGCTTTTTTTTTTACATCTACCGTCAGCAGGCAGGTGGAACCTTAGTTCCACATTTCATATAAAATACAGCATTTCTGACAGTGTAGCTGCTTTCTCAGTAATGTGCTGGGGTATCAGCCTCAACTTTAATTCTAAAACGCTGGAGTGGGAATCAAACCCAGAACCTGGTGATTCAGAGACAACCGTGCTACCAATTGAGCCATAGCTGTGGTGGATCCTGAGGTCTAATCACAATATCCAATATTTATATATCCAAAATTTCCAATATTTTCAGCAGTAAAATGGTTTCTTATTATTTACAGAAAGAAACAATGCATCGCACTAGTTTGGCATAACATAGTGAATGTGCCAACACAGTCAACCACATGCAGTGTAACTGACTATTATATGCCTGATCATCTTTACATCTGTTTATATGTTCTTTACCCATTTCTGTATCATTCATCCACCTAGTTATTTGTCCATTCACCATCAATGCATCCTTCAATTCTGTCTATCCATCAGTCCATATGGCAAGCTACTTCTCGCACTTTCATCTCTTTTGGGGCTAGCTGATCTAACTTGAAGCAGAGGGAAAATGATAACACCAGTTCAATCCAGTTACTCCCCACTATTAACAATTAACTATTCAGCGGTCCCGACAAAATTTGTTTCTCGGATGTGATGTCTGCTCTTACCAGTTGGTGTAAACGACCTAATGCCATTATTTGAAGATGAGCAGGGGATAATGTGCCTTGTAGGGCAAACAAGAGGTCACCGATACGGGTTGAGAGGTGGTAGATTCAAAACTGAGATGAAGAGGAACTACTTCTTCACAGAGGGTGGTGAATTTGTGGAACTCGCTGCTCCATAGCACTGTGGTGTCTGAATCCTTAAATGATTTCAGGAAGGAGATATATTTCTAATAAATAACAAGATAAAGGGGGATGGGGAACAGGTATGGAAGTGAATTTGAGATCAGGGAGAGACTAGCCATGATCTGATTGAATGGCAGAGCAGGCTCGAAGGGCTGAATTGCCAACTTCTGTGCTAATTCCTATGTTCTGATATGTCCTGGTCAATACTTACTCTCCTCAGCCAACATTTAGTCAATATTGCAGTGCTGTTTGTGGAGCTTGCTGTGCATAATTTGGCAACCACAGGTGAAATTTTATGGGGCTGGTTGGGGCGGGGAAGGAACATGTGGCAAGCCATCGCATCCTAAGGCCAATTGACTTTGGCAGAAGGAAATCCTGTCGCTGAGAAGGGGGCAGTAACATTCTACCCTATGTTTCTAACACCACAGCAGTGATTACATCTCACAAGCACTCCACTGTGTGAAGCAAGTTTGGGATTTCCAGAGGTCATTTAAGGAATTCTATAAATGAAAATTCTTTCTTGCTGTACATCACTATTCTTTCATCATCACTGGATTACCTATGTTGGAATTCCCCAATTAACACCATTATGGAATCATTACAAGGACTTGGAGTTCACGGAGGTAATCTGAAACCACCTTCTCAGGGCAACCAGTTGTCAGCAATAAACATGACATTGCTTACATCCTGCAAATAAATGTTAAAAAGGAACTATTTTGTTTTTAAATAATTTTTAACTTTCCCAACAGTGGGATAAGATGTTGAAATTTTATTTCTCCAGCTTTCAAGGCGGATTGGATTTCCCAATGAACAATGTTGAGAACGTATTTTATATGCTTTAGCATTTCATGCATTCTCATTATCATTATTGGTTTCCCTTTTGTTATGAAACAGAAGTGGCTCCCCCCGCCACTCCCCCGGGAACAAACACCTAAACACTCAAATATGTTTAGGCCACCTTGCCAGAATTATGTTTGCTCTCCAAACTAAGTTGCCCGCCAGCCAGAATTTAGCACGTTGAGTTTTATAGTTGCATACAAGTGGCGTGCACCTGACTGCGTTTCATCCCTTCCACAGCTTTGAGGTCCACAGACACTGCTTTCACCTTGGCAGGGATCTTACATCACTCACTTTTTACACATTTGAGTGTTTAGGTATTTGTTTTCGGAGAGGGGGGAGCCACCTCTGTTTCATAACAAAAGGGACACTCTAATAATGATGAGGCAGCTGGATATTAAAGATACTCTGCAGTATTCTCTTTGTGGTGAGTCCCATAAGGCAGCATGATTGTTCCTGACTCAAGGATTTCAGAACATCGAGATCCCAGCATGGTGTGCAGTTACCGTTCAGTCTGTGCCATTTGATATCAGAGGCAGGAATGGAAGGAGGGAGGGATGTTGCTGCCTCCAAGAGGCATGGCTCCAGATTTCTGATAGACAAGGGAATTAAGAGTTATGGGGAGAAAGCGGGAAAGTGGAACTGATCCACTTCAGGTCAGCCATGATCTTATTAAATGGCGGGGCAGGCTCAAAGGGCTAGATGGCCTACTTCTACTCCTATTTCTTATGTTCTTATGGCTGGTTGACAATAGCCCAATTCTAGGTTGAATCAACACGGCTGACAAGGACTCATGTGATTAGTCTTCCTACACTGCTGGCAATCTCACCATACAGTTTCCAGAGTAATGGAGGTAAGGAGAATAGTGTCAGAGGGAGGCTCTTTGCCGATGGCTCTCATCATCCTGATCAAAGAGAAATGTATAAACAGGAGGTGATCCTCCAGAATGTCCTTCACTTGGAAGGAATAGAATGGGGAGACCAGGTCTAGACATATGACAGGCGAAGGACTTAGCACTGGCCTTCTGGCTTTGATTTGAAGGGAAATCTGTTAAGCATTTGTTCACTAAACTTATCAGTTCAGTTCATTCACTGATGATGCAGGAAACCCTGCCTTGGAAATGGCTCGGATCCAGATGAGGGGAAGGAGGATCCCTTGCAGGCTGACACTGGGCTAGGAGGAACAGGGGCCTGAGCAGAAAGGAGGAGCAGGGCCACAAAAAGGTTAGAGGTGGTGAACTGGGTCCACTACAATGGCAAACATTGTCCGGAAGCTATATTTCAGCTTGTGTTTTATCTAAAATCAGTGCAGAAGGAGGCCATTCAGCCCACTCAATCCCACTCAGGCCCTATTATCGTAACCGCTCATATTTACTCTGCTAATTCCCTGACAAGCGTTAATGTAACATGGCCAGTCAACGTAAGCCACACATTAATGGATTATGGGATGGCACAGTGATGTAGTGGTTAGCACTATTCCCTCACAGCACCAGGGACCCGGGTTCAATATCCATCTTGGACCACTGGTTGTTTGGAGTTTGCAGGTTCTCCCTGTGTCTGTGTGGGTTTCCTCTGGGTGCTCCAGTTCCCTCTCACAGTCCAAAAGACGTGTTGGTTAGGTGTTTTGGCCATGCTAGATTCTCTCTCTATGTACCTGAATAGGCACTGGAGAGTGGCGACTAGGAGATTTTCACAATAAATTCATTGCAGTGTTAATGTAAACCTACTTGTTACTATAATATATAAATGTTAATACTGACGTGTGTAAATTAATGAACTTTGTAAATTAATAAACTTTATATATTATTGGACTTTACATAAATACCAATGTCTATAAATTAATAGTAAGAAGTCTCACAACACCAGGTTAAAGTCCAACAGGTTTAAGAACAAAGAACAAAACAGCATGGGAAACAGGCCCTTCGGCCCAACAAGCCCGCGCTGCCACCCCGATGTTCCCACCTCTACCCGCGATCCCTGTCCACGTTTATAGATCTATGGATTAAAAACGAAATTTGAGACAATTTAGGGAGAATTTGTTTTGCCAATTAGCCTAAGAGCACATCTTTGGGATGTGGGAGGAAACCGGAGCACCCAGAGAAAACCCATGCAAACACGGGGAGAATGTGCAAACTCCCACAGACACAGGCCCAAATCCATGTATCTGCACAGCACAGCGATAGTCACTGAGCAGTCGTGTTGTCCATCAAATGATCCAGGTCAAGCGTACACTAACGACGTGAAGCACAAGGATACTCTCGAAAAAAATCCAAGAGCAGTCCTCTCACGACCCATCGCGTGTATGCCCCTCGTTAGACAACAAGGTGGACCAAAGCACCTGTAGGATAAAAAACAAGTACATCAATATCATCATCTATTTACACACTTCCCAGGGACTCCCAAGGCTCATGATCCCTATTTAAAATCAGTTTTCTATACCCCTCCATTCCCATTCTGTTCATGTGCCCATCTAAGTATTTCTTAAATAACTCCAGAGTGCCTGCCTTCACCACTTTACTTGGCAGCGCATTCCATACCCCCACCACCCTCTGTGTGAAAAAACTCCCTCTAGCATCCAAATTATACCTTACCCCCCCTCACCCGAAGCCTGTGTCCCCTCGTGCTATTTGAGTCCATCCTAGGAAAAAGCTTAACCCTGTTTACTCTATCTCTATACCCCTCATAATCTTGTACACCTCTATCAGATCTCCTTTAAGTCTACGTCTTTCTAAGGAAAACAGTCCCAATTTGCCTAACCTCTCCTCGTAACTCAGACCTTCCATACCAGGCAGCATCCTGGTAAACCTCCTCTGCACTCTCTCCAGAGTCTCCACGTCCTTCCGGTAGTAGGGTGACCAGAACTGGACGCAGTATTCCAAATGAGGTCTAACCAACATTTCATACAACTGCAACATTAAAGGCCAGCTCTTGTACTCTATACCCCTTCCTATAAAGGCTAACATACTATATGCTTTCTTCAGAACCTTCTCCACTTGCTCTGCCACCTTCAGAGACTTGTTCACCTGCACCCCCAGGTCCCTCTGCATTTCTATACTCTTAATAGGTCTACCCTTTATCATAAGGTTTATTTAGAATCATGAGCTTTTGAACCGCTCCTCCTTCATCACCTTATGAACTATGTAGAACATAGAACATTACAGCACAGTGTAGGTCTTTCAGCCCTCAATGTGCCGAGCTATGTCCAATCCCAAGATCAAGCTATCCCACTGTCTATCATTCTGGAGTGCTCCATGTGCCTATCCAATAACCGCCTGAAAGTTCCTAAAGTGTCCAACTCCACTATCACAGCAGGCAGTCCATTCCACATTCCAACCACTGAGTGAAGAATCTACCCTATACATCCCTTCTATATCTCCCACCATGAATTTATAGTCATGCCCCCTAGTAACAGCTACATCCACCAGAGAAAAAAGTCTCTGCACATCCACTCTATCAATTCCTCTCATCATATAAATCTCTATTAAGTCGCCAAAAAATTATATATACTAGTTAACTTTATATAATGATGACTATATATACTGATTAACTATGTCTAGCAGTTAACTTTGTATATGAATGGACTGTGGGGTGGTATATGGCACTGCTGCCTCACAGCATTAGGAACAGGGGTTCGATTCCCAGCTTGGGTCACCTGACGAAGGGATAGCTTATTGTGGGATTCTTATTCTGCCCATCCAGTCCAACGCCGGCATCTCTACATTATGTAAATTAACAAACTTTGTACATGAATGGACTTTGTGTAAAAGCGACGCGTGTAAATTATTAAACTTTGTACAGTACTGATGTAAATTAATGAACTTTCCTTATTAATAAAGTTTGCAGAGGACTGATCTCTGTAGATTAATGAGAGAAACAGGAACAGCAGAGGGGCCAGGCAGCGTTCGCAGCAACACGAACTGATCTACACTGAAAGGCCAGTGTTCACTGTGGGAGTGCCACCGTGCAATCGGCTGCATTCTGCAACATGGCTGTGGTTAAGGGGCTGCTACGATACTGTGCGGGAGCCTCTGCCGCTTACGCCGGAGCCCGGCTGCTGGTAAAGGTGATGTGCCGCAGCTTCGCCGTGAAGCGGCCTGGACATCGCTCCAACCGAGGTAGGTCTCATACAACATAGAACTCGGTCCGGGTAAAGCCGAACACACTGGGCCAGTCCTCATTCTAATTCCGGGGAGGGGGCGGGATTGAAATGAAACAAAAAGTGTTTCCTTTTTCTTCTGTTACCGCTGGCCTCAGTAACTTGAGTATCAGAATAAGATACTCCCTCTCGCAGGCAGTGTAGGGGTTTCAGTAAACTCCCCACTACCTTCTCTCAAGAGGCAATTAGGGGTGTGCAATCAATGCTGGCCTAGCCAGCGACACCCACATCTCATAAATGAGTAAAATAAATAATCATCGTTTGGTTATACAATTGGATTAACCATATGTTTTCATGATAGTACATTTTTAGCATCTTATGAAAACATCCTTATTTTGAATAACTCATCTAGTTCCTGTGGATTGTGATTTGTATTGCACAGTAACAAGATTTTATATTTATTTATCGTTTTTTTTTAACCAACTAGAAAGAGTGCAGGAAAGATTGATAGGATACTACCGGGACGATGGATTGCGTTATAAGGAGAGGCTGGACAGACTGGGGACTTTTTTCCCTGGCCTGTAGGAGGCTTAGAGGTGATCTTTATATAAGTCTGTAAAATAATGAGGGCTATAGATAAGATAGATAGTCAACATGTTTTCCCAAAGGCTGGGGAGTCTAAAACTAGAGGGCATAGGTTTAAAGTGAGGGTGGGGAGATACAAAAGGGACCAGAGGGTCAATTTTTTTCACAGAAGGTGGTGAGTCTCTGGAAAGAGCTGCCAGAGTAGAGGTGGGCACAATTTTGTCTTTTAAAAAGCATTTAGACATGGGTAACTTGGGTAAAGAGAGATAGAGACCAAATGCAAGCAATTTAAACTAGCTGAGTGATTTAAAAAATAATGGCATGGACAAGTTGGGCTGAAAGGCCTGTTTCTATGCTGTAAACCTCTATGACTTTTAACTGCAAAAAATTAAATAGCCAGCAACTTCCTGGGAGTGGAAATCACCAGTTTGGTTTGGGGGGTTCTGGGGGGGAAGGTCAGATATGAGGGTGCTGGACTGAGGGGCTGGAGCTGTACTGGGGGTGGGCAGAGTTAGACCAAGGTAGGTGCAGTCAGGGGCGGATGGAATTGGACCAGTGGATGGGAGATGTAGAGGGTTAGAACTGCAGGGGTGTCAGGTGGTGCTGAGATTGGGGAATTCAGACTGGATGTAGGGGCTGAGGGGGGGTGGGGGGTGGAATTGGGAATGCTTCAGGCATTGGAATGAGGGGTGGCATGCATGATTGGGAGGAAAGGGTATGGTGAATGGGGCGGGTGCCTCATGTAGGGTTGGTCTGGATGTTTAAAATGGAGTTGAATTGTGCTTTTCCCTTCTAACCCTTTCAGAATAACTATGAGGGTAAAACTAAAAATGGGTAAATCACCGAAGTTGGTGGGTTTTCTCTGGGTGCTCTGGTTTCCTCCCACATCCCAAAGGTGTGCTCTTAGGCTAATTGGCAAAATAAATTGTCCCTAAATCGTCTCAAATTTGGTTTTTAATCCATAGATCTATAAACATGGACAGGGACCATGGGCAGATCGGGGAACATTGGGTGGCGGCGCGGGGCTCGTTGGGCCGAAGGGCCTGTTTCCCGTGCTGTTTTGTTCTTTGTTCTTTATCGGATGTTCCCCACTGCAGCAGAGTCCAGAGGAAATTAGCACTCGGGACAATTGCCGGGGAAACCCTGACCAAGGAACTCGCGAGAGGGATTCCCCAGAACATCACTGGGACACCGTGGAGCCTGGAGGTTATGGCCCAATACATTTTTAAGGACGATTCTTGTCTTGGCTTCTGTGCTAACAGACAGTTTAGATATTCCAACTCTCACCTGCCTGTTACATAACCCGGTCTCTGGGTTATTTACCCAGAAGGTGTGACAGCAGATGTGCGAAGAGGAAAACAGAGTTTTGGCCACTATTTTACCTTTTTTTGTCAAAGTGCTGAGCAGACTTGAAACTGGGAGAGTTTCAGATCTGTTTGGGTGTGTTTTTTGTGCTCCTCCATACACATTCTGCCTACAAAAATATCAGCGCACTTGTTGCTCGCTGCAGAAGCCTGTGAGCAGGACTTAATGCACCCGAAGGCCTGCAGTGAGAGGTGGTGCACATATGTAGGCCTCGGTTGCTGCACGTGCGCATTGCCAGTGGCAGGGATGTGACAAACAAAAAGAAAGCTGTTAGGGCCCTGCTAGTGCAGGCTGTCTAAAATTGCTCTCCAGCCTCCCTGCAAACATCCAGTGCCAGAGTGGTACTGCCCAAGGGGCATCCTCCTCGCCCCAGGCCTCAATAAGCCTCCGAGGCAAGGGCAAGTCGACTGCTTCCCATTCGTGGGGAGCGTGTCTATTCCTCGTCGCCGCAAACCTCCCTCAGGAAGGTCGTAAAAGGAGGGATGTAGGTGAACCTAGATGATTTTACACAGTTTGCTAAGCAGATGTAAACAGCATTATAATACCATGTATGAACCAACCTCCCACCCATTTCTGGCACAAGCTGACTTGGCACTTCTAAAATGGCGCAGGTTGTGGAAACCGGTGCCCATCGGGCTAAGTGCATTACGCATCACTTTACCACCATGTTGCACCCAAAACTCCTTGAGTCCAACACAAGTCCTTTAGAGTGAGGTCATATTTGACCAAAAATGTGAACTCTTTCCCTCCTTACACGCTGCGAGGTTTCTCCATATCTTCAGTGTTTTTATTTCAGATTTCCAGCATCTGCAGTATTTTGCCTTCTGTATTTTGGCAATATTTGCCCTCCAGTTAAGTCTGTGTTGTAGGTAAAATAGTACCTCAGATTGTTAGTGAATCAAAATACGAAGAACAAAACAGCACGGGAAATAGGGCTATCAGACTTCTCATAGAACACAAACACAAGTGGGCATTTATACATCATGAGTCTTAGTGTCAATCACAATTTCCACGATTCCAACCAGAGCTCCGGGTCTTCCTTCCTTGGTCATGATGCAGCCCCAGATTTAATCACAATTCACAGTCCAGCTGGACAACTGCAGTCATGAGACATGGTCATGATTCAAAACCTTTCTGCAGCAGTATTGGCATCTCTGTCTTTAAAGTTACTTGTGCGATTGCGGCTGTCCCAGCAGGACTCTTCCTGTTAAAAGCCGATATTGTAAACTACCATCTGTGTAACAATGTCTAACTAACAGAAGTAGGTAACATTTACAAAGTCTACAAAATAACAGCCACAGTCGATGACATTGATGTATTTGTTTTATCCTACAGTTACTTTGGTCCGCCTTGTCTAACAAGGGGCGTACACACGATGGGTCGTGAGAGGACTGCTCTTGGATTTTGAGAGTAACCTAGTGCTTCACGTCGTTAGTGTACGCTTGACCTGGACCATTTGATGGGCAACATGATAGCTCAGTGACTATTGCTGTGCTGTGCAGATACATGGATTTGGGCCTGTGTCTGTGGGAGCTTGCGCATTCTCCCTGTGCTTGCATGGGTTTTCTCCGGGTGCTACGGTTTCCTCCCACATCCCAAAGATGTGCTTTTAGGCTGATTGGCAGAACAAATTCTCCCTAAATTGTCCCAAATTTGGTTCTAATGCATAGATTTATAAACATAGACAAGGATGACTGGTTTCGTGAAGGGTAGGTCATGCCTTACTAACCTCATTGAGTTTTTTGAGAAAGTGACCAGAGAGGTGGATGGGGGTAAGGCGGTTGATGTAGTATATATGGACTTTAGTAAGGCGTTTGATAAGGTGGCCCATGGAAGACTTCTACAGAAAATGCAGATGTGTGGAATAGAGGGTGATTTAGCTAATTGGATTAGGAATTGGCTGGCAGATAGAAGACAGAGGGTGGTGGTTGATGGGAGATAT
This sequence comes from Sphyrna mokarran, assembly GCA_024679065.1. Classification (NCBI taxonomy): domain Eukaryota; kingdom Metazoa; phylum Chordata; class Chondrichthyes; order Carcharhiniformes; family Carcharhinidae; genus Sphyrna; species Sphyrna mokarran. The sequence goes on along the minus strand of JAGIQG010000033.1, from coordinate 15,485,592 downwards.
TCATCGTGGAGTTCGGTGACGAGTGGTGTGCCTCAGGGTCTGTTTTGGGGTCCCTGCTGTTTGTAATTTTTATAAATGATCTGGATGAGGGTATTGAGGGATGGATCAGTAAATTTGCAGATGATACTAAAGTTGGTGGTGTGGTAGATAGTGAAGAGGGGTGTTTTAGTTTACAGAGTGACTTGGACAAGTTGCAGAGCTGGGCCGAGAGGTGGCAAATGGAGTTTAATGTGGAAAAGTGTGAGGTAATGCACTTTGGCAGGAACAATAAATGTGTAGAGTATAGGGCTAATGGTAGGGCTCTTAATAGTGTTGAGGAACAGAAGGATCTTGGTGTATGTGTCAATAGATCCCTGAAAGTAGGCAGTCAAGTGGATAAAGTTGTTAAGAAGGCATATGGAGTCTTAGCTTTTATTGGTAGGGGGATTGAATTTAGGAGCCGCAGCATCATGTTGCAACTGTACAAAACTCTAGTGCGGCCGCACTTGGAGTATTGTGTGCAGTTCTGGTCCCCACATTATAAGAAAGATGTGGAGGCATTGGAGAGGGTACAGAGGAGGTTTACCAGGATGTTGCCTGGTATGGAGGGCAGGTCCTATGAAGAGAGGTTGAAGGATTTGAGGTTGTTTTCGTTAGAAAGGAGGCGGCTAAGAGGGGATCTTATTGAAGCATATAAGATGATTAGAGGTTTAGATAGGGTGGACAGTGATAGCCTTTTTCCTAGGATGGAGAAAGCTAGCACGAGGGGACACAGCTTTAAATTAAGGGGTATGAGTTATAGGACGGATATCAGAGGTAGGTTCTTTACTCAAAGAGTGATTAGGGAGTGGAATGCCCTGCCTGCAGCTGTTGTAGATGCGCCAAGTTTGGTGGCGTTTAAGAGGTTAATTGATAAGTATATGGAAGAGAAGGGAATGGTTTAGTTTGGAGGGGCATTGCTTTTTATTTTGGTCGGCACAACATCGAAGGCCGAAGGACCTGTTCTGTGCTGTATTGTTCTATGTTCTATGTTCTATGACAGGGATCATGGGTAGAAGTGGGAACATCGAGGTGGCACAGTGGGCTCGTTGGGCCGAAGGGCCTGTTTCCCGTGCTGTTTTGTTCTTTGTTCTTTGTATTAAACTCTCTGTCTTTATACAAATGAGTGTTAAAACATATAAGACATGATTAACTTACATTAATGCCAGGAACAGTGTAAGGAATATAAGTTTGAGAAGATCAATCATGATGAAAAGTTATGTTTGTGACATATTCTAGATGCAAAATCCATTAACCCTTTCTCTTCAAGTACAAAATGCATTCACCTTTTCCCTACTTCAGTGTTTTATGTTTATACAGTGTGAGGGGAGGGGTTGCAACCTCTTCTTCACTATTGTGAGAATGCACAATTTCAACGCCACCTTCCTGATCTGTAAACACCCAGGGCGGAATTTTCCCTTCCTGCCCACCACGGGAATAGTAGAGGGCAGAGGTGGAGTAGGCAAAGGTCCAAAAGAGAAAATGTTGGAAAATTTCGGCAGGTTTGGCATCATCTGTAAGGAGAGAAGAAAGCTGATGTTTCGAGTCCACATGATCCTTTGCCAAAGCTAAAAGGCATAGAAAGTGGGAGATAATTATACTGCAGGGGAAGGGAATGAAAGATGAATCATAGCCACAAAAACAAGGGGAAAAGCTGCTAATGGCAGTCCAGAGAGAGAATAAAGGGTGTGAATGGCCAAACGACAGAGAAGCTGAATTTAGAGGGAAAAGTGTGACAGATGAAGATGTGGGGGAATGGGTGGGAGAGAGTAAAATTCAGAAAAAGGGGGAGAAAGTAGGGGAAAGAGTGAGGGGAAGAAAAATGAAGAAAGACGATAAAGAAATAAGAGAACAGTAAAAAATTAAATTGAATGAAAACAGAGGAGTCGAGCTAATCATCTAAAGTTGTTGAATTTGATGTTGAGACTGGGGTTGTAAAGTGCCTAGCCGGAAGATGAGGCGTTGTTCCTTCAGCGTTGAGCTTCATTGGAACGTTGTAGCAAGCCAAAACAAATACGTGGGCACGGGAGCAGGATTGTGTGTTAAAATGGCAAGCAACCGGAAGGTCAGCGGCCTGATTGCGCACAGACTAAAGGTTCTCAGCAAAGCGATCACCCAGTCTATGCTTGAATTTTCTGGTATAGAGGAGACCATATTGGGAGCAGTGAATGCAGTAGACCAAATTGAAAGAGGTGCAAGTGTAACGCTGTTTAACCTGGAATAAGTGTTTTGGATCTTGGATGATAGGCATCGAAGAAGTAAAAGGGTAGTTTTACGTCTTCTGCAACTGCATGGGAAGGTACACTGAGTGATGGGCGAGGTGTTGGGTATATCCATTCTCTCCCCACTATACATTTTCATCTGTCCCCTTGGGTGTGGCAAGGGACCAGGCTAGCAGTGCTGAGGGGACACCCCACTTCTTTGGGGTCCACCATGCCTTGCCTTCACTCCAGCAAGGTTGGGTTACTTGCCCTTCATTAGTGGGGAGCTACTTTAGTGTGGAGAGAACCACTACAGGTGAGTGTTGGGGGGAAGGGGAGAGAGAGGCCGCGGACCTGGAAACCTCAGTCCTGGGGTTTAAAATTTGCACTTAAATATTTTAATCAGCTCCAATGGAACTCTGGCAGTCGGAGATGCGCAGACTCCTGGCATTTCTTTGTTTCAAACTTGTATCTAACCTGCACATCTTTGAGAATATGTTTAGCCTTAGTGTCAGGGGGATAAGGGCATGGGTGGGATTGTGGTTGGTGGAGGCTCAATGGACTGAATGACCTCCTTCTGCACTGTAGGATTTTATGATCCTATGAATTGTGTGATCAGCACAGACAGGTTGAAGAACGATTATTTGTCGCAGACGAAGTCGTTCACTAGTTGTTTCAATGCTGTGCCAGGGGGAGATTCAGACATGGAGTTACTGGACAGACTGCTACAGATTTAGAAAATTCCAGCATGATCAAATCCTTTGGATCCATTAACTCTGTCTATGAATCACAGAATCTCTACAGTACAGGAAAAAATACCCATCCAGTCTGCACCACCCCGCTCAGGCCCTACTCCCCTATCCCCATATATTTCACCCGCACAGGCCAAGGTCTAAGTGGGCGCGCTCTGATTGGCCGGGGCTCTAGCGGGCGCGCTCTCATTGGCCGGGTTTAGGCCGGAGCGCTCTGATTGGTCGGAGCTCCGGTGGGCGCGCTCTGATTGGCCGGTATTCTGGCGGGCGCGCTCTGATTGGCCGGTATTCTGGCGGGAGCGGTCTGATTGGCCTGGATTCTGGAGGGCGCGCTCTGATTGGCTCTGGTTCAGGTCGGAGCGCTCTGATTGGCCGGAGCTCCGGTGGGCGTGCTCTGATTGATCCGGGTTCTGGCGGGTGCGTTCTGATTGGCCGGGGGTTTTGGCGGGATCTACGGTTGTCCGTCTCTCTCCCTCTCTCTCTCTCAGTAACTCTGCTCCGCTCTCTGTCTTTTCCCCCGCGGTGCAATGCCGTGCTCTGAAGCCTCCAGCCCTGCCGCGTCCCCAGCCAAGAGGCCCCGCGTGGAGACGCCGCGGCTCCGGTTCGCCCGGCTGAGTGAGAACGCGCGGAGCCCGACCCGCGGCTCGAAGCGAGCGGCTGGTTTCGACCTTTACAGGTGAGAGTCCATCAAATTTCCCCAGAAACCCAGTCAGAAAATCCCTGTTTCATCCCCACCATGCTTCATTATTGTTCATTATTCACAATTTCCCCCTCACTGTTTTAATCAGCTTCTTTCATTCATTTTCCTCGACTTATTCCTTCACTTTTACTCATGGATTGGTCTCCTTTAAATTTTCTAGTCAGTTGCTCCACCTCCCCTTTTTCTTCACATTTTACTCTCTCTTATTTCGTTCCTTCACTTTTTTTAAAATTTCATTTTTTAGGAACTCCCCCTTCACTGGTTAGCACTGCTGCCTCCCAGCAGTGAACACAACTCCTCCCTCACCTCAAGAAGGAGCGAGACTCCCAAAACTCTGCCAGATAAACCTGGTGGGACTTTAACCTGGTGTTATGAGATTTCTTACTGATGCCTCACAGTACCAGGGATACGGGTTCAGTTCCTGGCTCGGGTCACTGTTTGTACAGAGTCTTGCACATTCTCCCAATGTCTGCATGGGTTTCCTCCCACAGTCCGAAAGACGTGCAGTTAGGTGCTAAGTTCTCCCTCAGTGTACCCGAACAGGGGCCAGAGTGTGGCAACTAAGAGACTTACACGGTAACTTCATTGCAGTATTAATGTAAGCCTACTTATGACACTAATAAATGTAAACTTTACTTTTGTTGCTTTTCCTAACTAGCGCTGCCCTGGTTCTGGGGGTTGAGGCCTTATGTGCCATACTAAAAATTGACCCTAGTATCAGGGGATTAGCAGAAGAAATATGTGGGAATAGGGTCAAATGTCCTCCTTCTGCACTAGAGATTCTATGAATTGCTCAATTCCTCTTCATGGCATTGATGACAGGGATCATAACTCTTCAACTCATTTCCTTCTCTGATCCCTGTCCCCTTCCTCTGCTCCACTTGGTCCTCACACGCATCCCTCCTTTGTATAATTGAATGTGATGAATAATGATATGTTTGTGTTGATTGGTGTTTCTGTTCCATCCTTATGAGATGTGATTGTATCTGGGCTAATCTGATCCCTTATTTGCAGCGCCTACGATTATGTGGTCCATGCCCAGGATAAAGTTATTGTGAAGACCGATATTCAAATTGCAGTTCCTTCTGGATTCTATGGCAGAGTGGGTAAGTGGCTGACAGTTGTCAATTAGTGTTTACGTTTTATTGGTCACTTCAATGCTTCTGATTTTTTTTTTGAATACCAAATTCCACAATTTCAGCTTTATTTACTGATAGTAATTCTTTGGTCTCCAAAGTGGAGTAATAATAGGTTTGTGTGGTAGAGAGTCATCAGTCCATCTTACAACCCATTGGTTTGTTATCTTAAAACTGTGTTGATAAGCTAGTGACTGTTTCATGTTACTACTTTAAATGAACTGTATAGCTGCTATGTTCAAAGAGTGAAAGTAAGCACTCACATTGTCATTGTTGCTAATCTATATAATATTTCTGATTCTTTCCATCTGAAGTTTATTAGTTTATAAGTTTATTTATTGCTGTCGTAAGTAGGTTTACTGCAATGAAGTTACTGTGAAAATCCCTGAGCCGCTGCACTCCAGCATCTATTTGGGTACACCAAAGGAGAATACACCAATGCACCTAACTAGCACATCTTTTGGAATCTGGGAGGAAACTGGAACACCTGGAGAAAACCCATTTGGCCCATTGAGTCTGTATTGACTCTGACAAAATATTTTACAATTTGACAAAATATCCCATGGCAAATCCATCTGACTTACACTTCTTGGGACACTAAGGGGCAATTTGGCACGACCAAGCAATCTAACCTGCATGTCTTTGGAGTGTGCAAGGAAATCAGAGCATTTAGAGGAAATCCGTGCAGATGGAGGGACAATGTGCAAATTCCACACAGACAGTTACCTGCACTGGGAATTGAACCCAGGTTCCTGGTGCTGTAAGGCAGCAATGCTAATCACGGCAGCATTGTGCTGCCAAATTGTGTTGACAATCATGCCATATGCTAAAAAGGAAAACAACTCTGTGGCAAATTCTTTTATTTTGAAGGGAGATAACAAGCACTGTTGCGGCGCTCTCCCCACACTGTAACATCTATTGTATAATAATTTATTTAAAAAGTAAATCAAATTATAGAAGAGGTTTGCCTGAGTTACCTATTTTTGCCTATTGGTGTTTCTTGCTGAACAGCTTGTTCCTTGATCACAGATGTACTGTACTCAAGCTTATTGCTTGGTCCTAACTCTCAACTCTCCTGCCACCTTTTTAACATAGCAATGTATGAAAGAGAAACCGAAGCAATAATATTGCATGAATTCAATCCAGTACAACAGCAGCATAGAGACGTTTGTCTGGGCTGGGGGAATTGCAACTTGAGATTGCTTGGCCATAGATAAAAGCAAAATACCGTGGATGCTAGAATCTGAAACAAAAACAGAAAATGCCGGAAAATCTCAGCAGGTCTGATAGCATCTGTGGAGATAGAGTAGAGCCAACGTTTTGAATCTGGATGATCCTTGGTCCAAACTTGAAAAAGTGGCTCTATTCTTGCACTAGATGGGGGAAATTTGTTTTCCTTGCTACTTACTGTTGTGATTTTAGTATAAACTAAACTAAGGTTTAGTGTCATGGAATCTCTACAGTGCAGGAAGAGGCCATTTGCTCATCAAGTCTGCACCAATCACAATCCTACCCAGGCCATATCCCCATAACCCTACTTATTTGCCTTGCTAACCCCCTGACACGAAGGGCAATTTAGCGTGGCCAATCAATGTAACTCTCACATCTTTGAAGCGTGGGAGGAAATTGGAGCACCAGGAGCAAACCCACGCAGACATGGGGAGAATGCAAACTCCACGCAGAAGGCTGGAATTGAACCTGGACCCCTGGCACTGCGAGGCAGCAGTACTAACCACTGTGCCACCTTGCTGCCTTAAAATGAATGAATGCTGAATATTTGATTTCAGGTGCAAGCTGAGTAAAAGCACTCATTCCTCCCATTGCTAATCTTTCCTCACATCGTTCTATTGCATTTCTACAGTTTATGATTGTTTAGAAATAGTAACGTGATTATTAGAAAAATTAACATTGCCTGTCAAATATTGGGTTGGCTGTGCAGGATTTGTATGGGGTGAGTTGTTTATCAAATGTGGAAATGGTTAATTTTTCCATTTATTTTATCACCCTCCTAGCTCCAAGATCTGGATTGGCAGCAAAGCATTTCATTGATGTTGGAGGTAATGCATTTGCTTCAGGTTATCAAAACAATATCTATCTATGTACAGCAATGATGCACTACACGATTCCTAGCTTGTGTTAAGTTCAGAATTGGAGTGAATACAGGCAGGGGAGAGAGCGGTCATCAGGTTTGTGTCCTGACTTCAGCAGCTCCAGAGGTGTTGATACTAGAGAACAGTGCAATCTAACTTGGAAACAATGGCTGAAAATAAATCATTACCATTCACCAATCTTTTAGGGCAACTTTGGCTGGGTCAGCCACATACAATATTACAATGAATGGGTGCTCCTACCTCCAGTTTCTTCCTCCTCCTGGCCTCTTAGTAAGAAGTCTCACAACACCAAGTTAAAAGTCCAATAGATTTATTTGGTAGCAAATGCCACTAGCTTTCGGAGCGCCTGCTCCTTTGTCAGATTCAACTACCAGCTAAACCTGTTGGACTTTAACCTGATGTTGTGAGACGACTTACTCTGTTTACCCCAGTCCAACGCCTGTATCCAGACATCTGGCCTCTTAACCATTTTTGATCATTTCATTGAGAACTGTCAGCATCACATTAACCATCTAAATTTCTCTGCTACCCCTCAATCTGCCTCTGATCTTGCTGCTGCTCTCTTTAATATAACTGTGACATTGTTATCAAACCTGCTGACAAAGGTGGTTATAAGATCTATTGATTTGGTTGAATAGACAAGGGGACAGCATTGGTATGCTTTTTAAAAAAATTTTTTATTGGACAAAACTTAAAGAAACAATTAAATGCCAGAAGACAGCCCACTTGGAGACTGGCTTCACAGCCAGGCCCTGTACACAAAATGTGGACTGAGATAAGTGAAATCTCAGAACTGAATAGGATCTTGAAAACCAACACTGAAAACTGAACACACTGTTCCAAACTGTATTTCAATTCTTATCTCTCTATTGAAAGTGTTTCCACATGCTGTCTCTATCTGCAAAAAACAATTCTTGCAACTGCTGATATTTGCCTGAATTGTGTACCCTTCAGGTACAGTCAATTTTCTGCTAACCTTTAAGTTTTAAAACGTAGTCAAGTTAGCAGTGTTAGTCAATCCCTATAGTCTAGCATTTAAATGTAATTGCATAGACAGAAATATCTAAACAGAAGTCTTTGCGTAGTTGAAACAAACAGGGCTAAGCATACATAGGATCTATGTTTCTGATGTTGTTTGGCAATCTAACAGTTGTCTCGCAGAGGCTGAGTGGCTATCTTTCCCTGGAACATAACACCACCAACATCAAGTCAGTATTTCCAGGGCTAATACTGACCTCATCTTCTTTGTAAGTCTTCCCTCCACAGCCTCAAACGTCATAGCCCCCCCCCCCATCAGATTTATCTAGTTAGCTGAATTCAGTTCACAAACTACCATGGCGGGATTTGAATTTGTCTGCAGAGTATAATCAAATCATAGAATCCTACAATGCAGAAGGATAATAAGTAATAAGAAGTAATAAATCCTTCCATTCCCATCCTATTCATGTATTTGTCTCGATGCCCCTTAAATGCTGCTATCGTACCTGTACTCACTGCACCCTCAGGCAACGCATTCCAGACATTTACCACTCTTTGTTTAAAAAAATCTTGCTTCTGCACATCTCCTCTAAACTTTCCCCATGTACTTTAAACCTGTATCCCCTAGTACATAAGTAATAAGCAGTAATAAGTGCTGGAATAACTCAGCAGAGCTGCTACCTCTAAGGAGAGAGAAACTGAGTTAACATTTTGAGTCAAATATGACTAAATGTGATGAGTTTTTATACTGTTGAAAGGGGGATTCAGATTGTGGAGTTTGCACATTCTTCCTGTGATTGCATGGGTTTCCTCTGGATGATCCAATTTCCTCCCGCACTCCAAAGATGTGCAGATTAGGTTGATTAGTCTAAATTGCCTCTTGGTGTCAAGAAATTAGCAGGGTAAAAACATGGAGTTATGGAGATCCTGGGTGGGAGTGTTGTTGAGGCAGACTCGATGAGCCAAATGGCCTCCTTCTGCACCATAAGGATTCTATGAGTTTAACTGAAGAAGCTCCAGGATAGGGTAGAGAGCAAGAGAAATTAAATAACAAAGCCATCATTGGCCTATCGAATCTGTACTGATAGATTAGCCATGATATAGTGTAAAATGCTATCAGTACAGATTCGATAGGCCAATGATGGCTTTGTTATTTAATTTCTCTTGCTCTCTACCCTATCCTGGAGCTTCTTCAGTTAAACTCATAGAATCCTTATGGTGCAGAAGGAGGCCATTTGGCTCATCGAGTCTGCCTCAACAACATTCCCACCCAGGATCTCCATAACTCCATGTTTTTACCCTGCTAATTTCTTGACACCAAGAGGCAATTTAGACTAATCAACCTAATCTGCACATCTTTGGAGTGCGGGAGGAAATTGGATCATCCAGAGGAAACCCATGCAATCACAGGAAGAATGTGCAAACTCCACAATCTGAATCCCCCTTTCAACAGTATAAAAACTCATCACATTTAGTCATATTTGACTCAAAATGTTAACTCAGTTTCTCTCTCCTTAGAGGTAGCAGCTCTGCTGAGTTATTCCAGCACTTATTACTGCTTATTACTTATGTACTAGGGGATACAGGTTTAAAGTGCATGGGGAAAGTTTAGAGGAGATGTGCAGAAGCAAGATTTTTTTAAACAGAGTGGTAAATGTCTGGAATGCGTTGCCTGAGGGTGCGGTGAGTACAGGTACGATAGCAGCATTTAAGTGGCATCTAGACAAATACATGAATAGGATGGGAATGGAAAGATACAGACTCCATAAGTGTATATAGCTTTAGTTTAGGCAAGCATCATGATTGGTGCAGCTTGGAGTGCCGAAGGGCCTCTTCCCGTGCTGCACTGTTCTTCGTTCTCACTATGTCTGCATTGGTTTCCTCTGGGTGTTCCAGTTTCCTCCACATTCCGAAGATGTGCAGGTTGGGTTGATTGGCTACCCTTTAGTGTCCCAAGAAGTCTAAATTAGATAGATTAGCCATGATATAGTGTAAAATGCTATCTAATTTAGACTTCTTGGGACACTAAAGGGTAGCCAATCAACCCAACCTGCACATCTTCAGAATGTGGAGGAAACTGGAACACCCAGAGGAAACCAATGCAGACATAGTGAGAACGAAGAACAGTGCAGCACGGGAACAGGCCCTTCGGCACTCCAAGCTGCACCAATCATGATGCTTGCCTAAACTAAAGCTATATACACTTATGGAGTCTGTATCTTTCCATTCCCATCCTATTCATGTATTTGTCTAGATGCCACTTAAATGCTGCTATCGTACCTGTACTCACCGCACCCTCAGGCAACGCATTCCAGACATTTACCACTCTGTTTAAAAAAATCTTGCTTCTGCACATCTCCTCTAAACTTTCCCCATGCACTTTAAACCTGTATCCCCTAGTACTTGACTTTTCTATCCTTGGAAAAGCATCTGACTATCCATTCTGTACAAACTCCACACAGATGGTCACCTTAATCTGGGATTGTTCCTGGCACTGTAAGGCAGCGGCACTGTAAGGCAGCGGCACTGACCTTTTGCCGTCGTGCCACCCAAATTGACTCATCAATCAGTGAAACGGAATGAAGTAGAAAAGAAAAGGATTAGCAATACATTAGTAGCTAACCCCAAAGGAGCCCAAAAGTGTTTGTCAAAGGAAACGTGAGGCTGGTTAGGGGATTAACAGCGATATGATTTTATTCAGGAAGGAGGTTTGGTCAATGTACTAAGTGAATACTTTGCATCTCTCCCCATGGTTATGAGAATGGAGTTATGCTAATGTAAGGAGCAGGTTGCAGTTAAATTGGATAGGATAAAATAGATGAAAAGTATTTAAAAAGTTGCAAGTCTTTAAAGTAGAAGAGTACCCCGGTCTGGATGCATCCTAGCTTATGCAAGTAAAGCAAGGGTGGAAATTACAAAGCTTTGGCCATAATCTTCCAATCCTCCTTGAGACTGGAAATGCTGGCAAAGGCCTAGAGGATTGCAAACTGTACACCCCTGCTCAGAAATAGGAAGAGGAAGAAAATTGGTAATCACCCCTTGTTACATAAGAACCAGGTGTTGGGCCATCTGGCCCCTGGAGCCTGCTGCGCCATTCAATAAGATCATGGATGATTTTTTTTGTATACTTAGCTCCACTTACCCACCCATTCACCGTAACATTTAATTCCTTTGCTATTCAAAAATTTATCTATCGTTGCCTTAAAAACATTCAATGAGGTAACCTCAACTGCTTCACTGGGTAGGGAATTCCACAGATTCACAACCCTTTGTCTGAAAAAGTTCCTCCTCAACTCAGTCCTAAATCTGCGCCTCCTTATTTTGAGGCTATTCCTCCTAGTTCTAGTTTCATCCATCAGTGGAAACAATTTTTCTGCTTCTATCTTGTCTTTTCCTTTCATAATCTTATGTTTCTATCAGATTGCCCCTCATTCTTCTGAATTCCAGTGAGTATAGCCCAGTCTACTCAGTCTCTCCTCATAAGCCAACCTTCTCAACTCCAGAATCAACCTAGTGAATCTCGTCTGCATCCCCACCAGTGCTAGTATACCCTTTCTCAAGTAAGGAGACCAAAACTATACACAGTCCTCCAGGTGTGACCTCGACAGCACCTTATACAGCTACAACATAATCTTGCTGTTTTTAAACTCCATCCGTCTAGTAATGAAGGACAAAATTCCATTTGCCTTCTTAATTACCTGCTGCACCTGCAAATCAACCCTTTGTGATTCTTACACGAGTGTTGGTAGTGGGAGAACAATATCACTGACAAAATTTTAATTGATTCTTGGACAATTATGGCTTCATAAATGAAAGTCAGTGACAGGCATGTTGAAGGCAAGCTGTGCTGGATTAACATGAGTTCTTTTGAACCAGCAGGATTAATGAGGTGATGGTATATGGTTGGGGAGGGGGAAGAAAGAAAAAGAGAAGGGAGTATATTAATATATTTAAAGGAATAGTGGGAGCCAGACATGAAATTGAGGAAGAGATGGAAAGCAGAGAATGGCAGTGATAGTGGTTCAGAGTGCAGTTTGGTGGGACCAGCAGATGCCACCAGAAACATGCAGGCGCGTTGCCAGAAAATCTATCCCCTGTAGTAACGTGAAGGATAGTAAGACTTCAGGGGGGACTAAATGACAACGACAGCTCAAATAGGACCTTTAACACAATAGAAATCCCACAGCCCTTCAGAAGAGCAGTTTCAAGCAGAGTATTACATTATGCTGCCTAAGGAAACATTGGATCAGATAACTTAAAGTGAGGTAGATTTTAAGGAATTTCTTACAGAAGGAAAGTGGGGTAGAATCATTGTGCAGAAAGAGGCCATTAGCCCAGTGAGTTTGCACCAACTCTCTTGCCTAGGCCCCCCCATCCTCATCCCCATAATCCCATACATTTTACCATGGCTAATCCATCTAACCATCACATCTTTCGAACGGTGGAAGGAAACCTGTGCACTTGGAGGAAACCCATGCATACGCTAGGAGAACGTGCAAACTCCACACACACCTCCAAGACAACAATTGAACCCAACTCCCTAGCCTGTGAGGCAGCAGTGGTAACCATTGTGTAACCATGCTGCATTGGGTAGAGAAGCAGAGAAATATAGGAGGAATATTTCAGAGTTTAGGGACCAGGCAACTAAAGGCACTACCAGCAAAGAACCGATTTAAGGTGACTGGCACAAGAATTGAGGTGGCAAATATTTTTTGTTTTCTTTAACAAGTTATTTGGAATCCAATGTCTGAAATTGTGATGGAAGCAACTTAAAATTATTTTGAAGTGAAGTAATACAGGCCTGTGGGGGAAAGCAGGGGAATGGTATTAAGTAGATGATTACAGTGAGAGTGGCTCGATGGTCTATGTTTGTGACACTATTCTGATTCTGAACAGCTGTTTGGTCTGTCATTTCACACCAAGCTTCTTTCTGCCACAAGATGTTATTTTGTTTCCACCAGATGGTGCTACAGTTCCTTAGAATGAAATTTTCCACTTCACATTAAAATGTTGATTTGAAATTTCTGATTTCTGATGGACATCATTGCCCAGGTAAAAATGCAGGAATGTTCTACTGAACAGGGTTATGCGAGCATCGTCACACAAACTGCAGTGGTTCAAGAGAAAGACCCAACGGTACAGTCTCCAGGACGGCTATGCTGGTTAATGTGTTTTGGTCGTTTAAGTGCCCACACCCTGAGAATTTTTAAAAAAGACCCTGTCTGAGGGCAAGAGTTCACTAAAGCAAATTTTCATCTCACTGATTGGTAGCATAGGATGGAATTGACCTCTCAAACAGGAGGAATCTTCCAGTCTCTTGAGCCTATTTAACCATTCATTTAGATCATGGCTGGTCTTTGTCATGTCTCCCTGTGTGCATTGCGTCTCCCTGCTGCCTCTCTGATCATTTCACAATTTGGCAAAATGGAAATAATATTTTCCAAAAGGAAGAAAGCAAAGAATTAAGATGTCCATATATACATTGGAGTTTAGAAGAATGGGCAGGGGGGAATGGGATCTTATAGAAACATAATTAAGGGAATCAATTGAAGCAGGAAAGTTGTTTCCACTGGCAGGTGAAATCAGAACTAGGGAGCATGGCCTCAAAACAAATGGGAGCAGATTTAGGACAGAGTTCAGGAGAACTTTTCCCTTGAGGGTTGTAAATCTGTAGAATTCTCTGCCTCGTGAAGCAGTTGAGACCAACTCATTGAATGTTTTTAAGGCAAAGATAGATGGATTTTTGGACAGTAAAAGGAATTAAGGGTTATGGTGAATGGACAGGTAAGTGCAGCTGAGTCCACGAAAAGATCAGCCATGATTTTATTAACTGGCAGTGGAATATGCACAAGAGACCAAATGGCCTACTAGTCCTCCTAGTTTTTACGTTCTTGTATATAGAATTGAACATAGAACCCTACAGTGCAGAAATAGACCCTCCGGCCCATCGAGTCTGCACTGACCACAATCCCACCCAGGCCCTGCCCTCATATCCCTACACACTTGCCTGCTAATCCTTCTAACTTGCACATCCCAAGACACTAACGGGCAATTTTAGCACGGCCAATCAACCTAACCCGGACTGCTGTGTATTTGAATGCCCCCTGTGGTAAACATCATGCCCTTTGTCTCTTTGCATGGGTGTGGATAGTGAATGTTTTTATTTTTAGCCTTCAAGCATCAATAGATTCAGTTGCTCATTTTATCTTTCTCAGCTGGTGTTATTGATGAAGATTACAGAGGAAATGTTGGTGTGATTTTGTTCAACTTTGGCAAGGAAACTTTTGAAGGTAAGAGACAAGTAAACAATGATTCTTTCACCACGACACTGTTACCAGATACACACAGCACAAAGTGATTCACTCTAGGAAACTTCTCTCATTTGTTCCATTGTCACTAATATGAATAGAAAATCAGTATTGGTCTCCCTAATGACAAAAGGATGCAAAAGTATTAGTAGTACTTCAGAGAAATTTTAATACTGGGAATAAATGTTTGAATTGTGTTATGTGGAGAGATTGGTTAAACTAGATTTGTATTTGCTGGAGATCAGAAGAGTACGAGGTGACCTAATTGAAACCTTTAATATCCTGAGGGAGCTTGACAGGGTGGTTGTGAAAAGAATGCTTCCTCTTGTGGGAGAATGAAGAGCTAGGGATCATATTTGAAAAATAAAGGGTAGCCTATTAAAGAGATGAGGAGAAATTATTTGATGGTTGCAAGTTTTTGGAAGTCTGTTACTCAAAAGGCAGGTGCAGAATCATACAATTTGATTCTATTGATCCTATTGAGTCTGCACCAACTGTTACCCAGGCTTACCCTATAACCTCTCTAACTTTCATATTTTGAGCTCGTGGGTGCAATTTATCTTAGAGTCATAGAATCCTAGAGTAGAAGGAAGCCATTCAGCCCATCTGGTCTGCACTGACTACAGTCCCAACCAGGCCATATCTCCATGACCCATGCATTCACTCTGACGCTAAGGGCAATTTAGCATGGCTGATCCACCTGACTCATGCCTTTGGAGTGCAGGAGAGACACGGGGAGAATTGTGCAAATTCCACATGGACAGTTACCCAAGGCTGGAATTGAATCCAAGTCTTTGGCGCTGTGAGGCAATAGTGCTAACCACTGTGCCATCTTGCTACCCATTTAAAAAAAACCCATGGTTTGATTTGAACCTAGGTCCCCAAAGCCATTATGCTGGATCACTAGTCCTGTGATAATATCACTCTGCCACCACCTCCCTGAAACATATAATTCCCTGACTGTGAATCAATAGATATTTGATTAACTTTAGAGTGAAGTGTTATTGGGGATAGGTGGGAGGTCACAATCAGATTTGCATGACTTTATTGAAGGGGCGGCATGTTGGCACAGTGATTAGCACTGCTGCCTCACGCCAAGGGTCCAGCTTTGAATCTGGCTTTGGGTAACTGTAAGGCTTGAGTGGAGCAAACATTCTCAACAAGTCTTAAAAATGTTATTGAACATTCATTCTCCTTTTTAGTGCTTTTGTCTTATCACATCAAGTTCGCATTGCAGAGAAAATTGCTAATTGACTTTGTTAGTCCCATCAAAATATGTAACCCAATATAATGTCAGCTTCTATATTTGTTCTGAATCCAGTGATTATCTTCCATTATCAGTAGTTTATGTTATAACATATCTTGACCATGATGGGCAAAATTCCAATTGTCAGGATCCACAGTGTGGTCAAACAAATACTGGGTTCATTCAGGCATATATGTTGATAACTGCCAGGCTATTATACTCCTGTATTTAATCCATCATTGTGGATGACAATCTCCACCTGTTTTAAAAATATGATTAGTTCCAGAAGGCCCAGTTGAATTAATTTTGGCATGCTTAGAATTAAACTGGTGGATGTTTTCATTAACTGGCCACTAGGCATTTGTGTTATAGGGTGTTGGAAGGAGTGAGGTGAAATTGCTATTGGAATCTGCTATGAGCTTTTGGCATGTCTGTTCAGGCTTTGGGTGAGAATTGAATTGGCTAAGCCAGCGCTGCTGCATTGTTTGTCATCTGTTAAAGACCAGTGGTCACTTGGTACCAAAGGGCTGTTGGCATCTGAAACTAGAAAAACGATGGCCTAGTGTTATTATTGCTAGACAATTAATCTCAGCTAACGTTCTGGGGACCTGAGTTTGAATACTTCCACAGCAGATTGTACAATTGAATTCAAAAGAAATCTGGAATTAAGAATCTACTGATGACCATGAAATCATTGTCAATTGTCAGAAAAACCCATCTAGTTCACTAATGTTCTTTTAGGGAGGCAATCTGCCATCCTTACTGGGTTTGGTCTATGTGTGACTCCTTGGCTGTGGTTTGTTCTCAGTAGCCTTCTAAAATAGCTTAGCAAGCCTCTCAGTTCAAAGGCAACTGGGGATGAGCAATAAATTGCTGCCCAGCCGGCAATATCCATGTCCCACTAATGAATAAAGAAATAATTGCCACGTTGTATCAGGACAGGGGATTTATATTCAATATCTTACCAAATGATGTCTGGAACAGATTTATCCATTTGCATTGATGATCTAGCTATGACTGTAACACTTGGTTCTGCACTCTCTCATTTCCTTCTCTAGGAACGGTATGTTTTGCACAAGAAACAATACTTTTCGTTGTATACCAATACACGTGACAATAAATTAATCATCAACTAGACAAGTCAGGTTATAAATTGGTAGCATGGCTACCATGCTTAAGATTATAATGCCTCTTTTTTTGTTATTCTGGAAGTAAGGAAGCATCAGTAGTGAAATTTATTCTCATCAGTATGTTGAAATTTGTCATTAAATAGTAAGTTTTAACCTAAAGGAAAATATATACTAAATATTTTTGTACATGGAAATAATTTTCTAATTGCGCTGCTGCTCTTTCCTTGAATGTAAGAGAACTTCTGAAGAGGTAGACCACCTTTTTGAACTTCATTGTGGGAAAACTTCCAGGTTTCAATGCATAAAGAATGTTAATGGCAGTCAGTTTTCTAATAAACTGAAATAGCTTTGAAGTTTGTTTGTTCACTCTATATGATATGTATTCATTTTTAATCTACAGATTGAAACATTGCAAGACATAAAATGTTTGGATAGACTTGAACTAATTAATATAATGTACTAAGTGGAAGAGAATGCAGGACAGCCAAATGGTCAGGATCCCTTTTTTTGGTGGAGGGAGAAGCAACATTGAATTTCTTTTCTTTCAAATTTATATTTTCATAGTTAAAAAGGGCGATCGAATAGCGCAGCTGATCTGTGAACGTATTTGCTACCCAGAACTTGAGGAGTTGAAGGTGAGTAAATGCATTGAGCAAATGCTTTTGTGGTCACAGCACTAGGGACCTCAGTTCAATTCTTTGTCTCTGTTCACTGTCTGTGTGGAGTGTGCATGTTCTCCCCATGTCTGCGAGGGTTTCCTCCAGGTGCTGCAGTTTCCTTTCACACTCCAAAAGATGTACTGCTTAAGTGATCGGCTATGCGAAATTCTCCCTCTGTATCTGAACGGGCATTGAAATGTGGTGATTAGAGAATTTTCACATTGCAATGTTAATGTAAACCTACTTATGACACTAATAAATTTTAAAACTTTAAACTTTTCTAAGTCATTTTTCTTTTCTGGAAGGTGGTGGTGATTTAAGATGGAACTTCCCCTTTGACTGTTTTCCCGTCTTGTCTTTCTGCAGACCCTGGATGAAACTGAGCGAGGTGCAGGTGGTTTTGGTTCCACTGGTACAAACTGAACATACTGTTCTGCCAAACTAGACATTGTTTAATTCTCTAGAGTGATGTTACAAGCTGTGGATTGCTTCATCTATGGTGCGTTTGTTTTACACTTTTGTATGATGGAAAAACAAAATTATGACAGTGTATGCACATACAAAGCTGCTCCGTTAGATTGGGTATGAGAGAGTGACCTCGATAGTGAGTCTAAGTTCGTTATTCCGTTGTTCCAAGCAGAAAGTTGACTGCTGGAATCAGGTGTATTTTGTTTTTTTGTCTAATAAAAATAAACTGTTTTTTACACTTTGGATGCACTTTGCAAATGGGAGTTGGTTTATTTGTTCAGTGATAGTGGTGGAGAGACAATTTAATGTTGGCAGCATGGTGGCACGGTGATTGGCACATCACCAGGTTTGGGTCACTGTGGAGTTTGCAGGTTCCCGTGTCTCTGCAGCTTTCTCCGATTTCCTCCCACAGTCCAGAAAATGGTTAGGTGCATTGGCCACGCCAAATTCTCCCCCAGTATACACGAACAGGTGCCATAGTGTGGCAACTAGGTGATGTTTCACAGTAACTTCATTGCAGTGTTAATATAAAAACCTACCTTGTGATTTTAATAAGTAAACAAAAACCTTTAATGTAAATTTGTACTCACCAATTTTCCATATTAAGTAAGAGGGAAATTTAGCCCATACTGTTTAATATGGATAACTGGATATAAAATGGTAAGTTATTTGGGAAAGGACGCTGTGTATACCTCCGTCTTCAGAGTTCACATGGCATTACTGTCCATTAAATGTTATCTTCAAGGTGCTAAACTAGATGTCATTATTAAAAGAACATGAAACTCCTTCACAAAGTGACTCATATTGCTTTTCAATCCTTTTGACAAACATGATTGTTTCTAATACATTTTTATATTCAGAACTGGGGCGCAAAAGGAGGCCATTTGGCCCATTGAGTCTGCACTGATCACAATCCCACCCAGGCCTTATCTCTATGTTTACCCTGTTGATCCTCCTGATACTAAGAGGCAATTTAGCATGGCCAATCCACCTAATCTGCACATCCTTGGATTGTGGGAGGAAACTGGAGCACCTGGAGGAAATCCATGCAGACATGGGGAGAATGTGCAAGCTTCACTTGCACAGTGACCTGAGACGGAACTGAACCTGGGTCCCTGGCAGCAGTGCTAACACTGTGCCACCATTTATTTATTAGTCACAAGTAGGATTGCAATGAGAAATCCCCACCTTTTGTTGAAATGTGATCACGGTATTACTTTTCCTCCATGTTCAAGACCTGTTAAACACATGGTACTACACACTTTTAATCCTCCTGGTGAGTTGTCTATCTCATTTTTTTGAGAAAATCTAAAATTGTCAGTGTATTCAATTCCAAGGGTAGGTTCCTATATTTATTCCTTTGTATGTCCATTTCATTTTTTCTGCCCTTAGAAGTCCTTGTTTAAAATTAATCATTCTCTGATATTACTTTGAGCTGCTTTCTTATTTTGTAACATATCAAGTAAACAATTATCCCAATACCCCCATTTAACCAACCTTGTTTGTTCCTGTTGCTAGAAAGCTGTGACTAATCTCGTGATAGTCTGGGTGGTAGCGATTGAGATTTATACCTATGCTCTTGTAACCTGAATCAGAGTTGTTCACATTCTGCTGTTATTTCCAGCAATACCGCTTTCTGACACTTGAAAACAAAACTCGCTTTACTCTGTCAGTTGCTGGTGGTAAATTTGAAAGGTAAGGCATTGTTTGAAAATTGCTGCAGTTTGTTGTGTCTTCATAACTTTGTAATGGAGCATATGGCAAATGCAAATAGTTAAGATCATGCAAGATGTAGAGTAGGAACTTCAGCTCTCTCCAGAGAGTTTGCTGAGACTCAAGGTATGTAATCATTTTTTTTTTTAAGTGTTCCAAATTTTACGAACCTATTTTTATAAATAACCCACATGCACTGACATAATTCCACTGCTTGTACCCATTACAGCCAAATTTGAAGGGTAACAGATTATTTGTTTTCCAGTGTGCATCTGGTTTTTGCATTCCGTCTTTGTCTTTACAATTTCTCACCAACTGCTAAGCAGTAAGAGATTCTGACTCTGGTCATCTCTCCTGTGGAGTAACACTGGCTGAGGATGGACTGCATTAACTATTTCTGGATAATAGAAGCAAATGTGGCAGTAGCCACATGTCTGATGTCTGTGTATTATCTTCTAAGCAAAGAGCTGCAGCTGTTTTTGTGCCTTTCCAGGAGCAATTGTTTGAGAAGGATGGTGGGTTGGCAGGTGGGAGGGGGGCAATATTTCAAAGACTGATCACTGCAGGATCTTTATGTCCCAGAATTTGTTCCATTGCAGTTTCAGAAGCTGTCAATGAATGCAAGTTTGTCCTAAGTGCCTGCCAGCTGCTTACTGTTTGACTTGTGTAATGTGTTAGCTTTTCCTCCTTTGCTGACACTATCATTATTTACATGATCTCAGTGGGTTGTGTCTTAGCTCAACAACTTGTTATTTCCCCCGCTTGGACACAATACATCTATTCAGCTGTGTAAGGACTCTCTATACCAATCAAAGAGGGATCTTGAAACCTTGGATTCATGGAGTGTTCAGTTCAAAATGTTCTGCCTGGTGAGCCTCTTTTGCCTTGTCATCAGCATCCAAATTCGCATTTTTTTTCTGTTAGTGTCAGTTATCTATAATAACTGCAATCCAAAGTGTTTCTGCCAATTCCCATTCCTCACCTGTAAATGCTAATTCTTTGGACCAGTTTATATGAAAGAAAGGTGAGATTTGTAGTTATGATATGCGATAATGGGCTGTACTGTGTTCAATTGATCCTCATGTCTTACAAATTTTGCTTGTTTTGCTGTTCCAAAATAATCTAAGACTCTAGCCATCAGTCTTCTACTTGGGGTTTGAGCTCCAGCAATATATAATTACATTTTCTAACCACTTTCAATTTTATATGCCAAATATACTGATGCATGCCAAATTTTACCACTTACCAGACAGGAATTACATTAGACAGTGTAGCACTGAACTGATTATTTGCTCTGCTATTGGATGTCTTCTATGTCTAGTGGTAGAATTACGTATTGTAGTTGGCATAAAACTGTCTAAAACCCATCAAAAATCGCTTTCCATCTCCCCCTTCAAGTTTTACTAGCAAGTATGTATTTTTTTAAAATCCCTATAGGTTCAGCAGTTTTTTTTTAATTGCTTGAGATTTGTGATGCAGTCAGTTTCTATTCAGACAGGGTTCTTGACCTTTGAAACTTGATGTTTCAGCTTCTACTATAATAACTGCCTCCTGTTTATTCCAGTGATACTCTCTGTTCTTTGGTACTGATCATAGTCCAGTTAATACAATGTAAATGAAACCGCCTTTTGTTCAAGTCTGGTTGCTCTTGACAGATTCAGACAAAAAGGAACAATTAGAACCATAAAATCCCTACAGTGTAGAAGAGACCATTTGGTCCACCCAGTCTGCACCAACTCTGACAGCATCTTACCCAAGCCCTCTTCTCCACCTTAACCCCTCACACACTTCCCATGGTTAATCCAACTAATATACACATCTTGGGGCACTAAGGGGTAATTTAGCATGGTCAATTCAATCCACCTACGCTGCACATCTTTGGAGGAAACCAGAGCACCCAGAAGAAACCCACCAGGAGAATTCAAATTCCACATGGTCACCCGAGTCTGGAATCGAACCTTGGGGTTCCTGCTGCTGCGATGCAGCACTGTGAACCTTTGTGCCACTCCAAATTAAATGGAATATTTTGTATAAAATCAAATCTGTCTTCCAAAACACTTTGGCTTAAGTGTTTATTTCTGTTTTGTTACTCTTGCCTCTTTCCCCTCCCACCTCACCTCCAAACGTTGTAAGTTCCTTGAGTGGCCTCTTTCCAGCAATGCTGTCAGCAACTATGAACCATACAGCAGCATCTCCTGACTGCCTTATCCAAGAAGACAACCAAATGGTTGAGATTTAAAATTTAGAAGAGCAAGAGCTCAGTGCTACTGAGCACACGTGTGCTTCCATTCCTGTAGTGGCCTGATTAATTACTTCTAAAGTTGCGTAAAGTGGATAACTGGATTTATAAACAAAAATAATTCTTGGAACAAAAAATGTGTTTGGCAGAAAACCTGGCACAAAGCAGTTCTTGAAAACTGAGGTAATGGGAGTTCAGGTGTGAAAGGAAGATCTCTGATGTAAGTTGCCTGAAGAGCTGCTACATCTTACTACAAAAGCTATTTGTGCTACTATTGATCATTTTGGCTCGTACTCCATTTTCTCTTTTAGCAGCATTTTGCCTACATAATGCAAGTGACTACACTTTGAAAGTAATTAGCTGCCAGACAATTCTGACCATGTGGCTGGCGATGTGATGAATAGAAGTCCCTTCTGTACAATCTAACCACGTGGGTAAGTCTGGTATGAAACATTCACAGTAAATTCTAATCGGCACAGTGACCATAAACTAGCTCATCCAGAACTTTCCTGCCAACATCCATCTCTCCAAAGAGTTCAAGTATCACAGCTATGACTCACCTGTGTTGCCTGCTAGTCTGGGGCCACCTTGATTTTAAAATCTTTGTTTTTAAATCCCTTTTTATCTCAATCCACCCTATTTCTGACCCTCACCTAAAGCCATTAGAGATTTCTGCATTCAGTGTACCCAAATCAGTGCTGCGACAGTTCAATTGGCATGTCCTTCAAATTCTAGTTATGCCAGTGCAGCTGGCAGTATTGCCTTATTCGCAACCATGGGCAGCACTGTGGCACAGTGGTTAGCACAGCTGCCTCACAGTGCCAGGGATCTGGGTTTGATTCCTGGCTTGGGTCACTGTCTGTGTGGAATCTGCACGTTCTCCCCCGGATACTCAGGTTTCCTCCCATAGTCCAAAAGACATGCTGGTTAGATGGTTTGGCCATGTTAAATTCTCCCTCAGTGTACCCAAATAGGTGCTGTGTGTGGCAACTTCATTGCAATGTTAATGTAAGCCTATTTGTGACTAACGAATAAACATTAACTTTAATCTTGATTGTGACGTTGGTAGGCTTGGGAAATTGCGCTTTTTGTTACTTTTATGCTTTTAGGTAAGTGTAAACATTTTTTCACTGTTTGAAGTTGATTGTTCTATTAATATAAACGATTAGGCATTTTCTATAACTCAAATATTTAATTTTATTCATGGAGTTGTGGTTAGTGCACATGCCTGATTTCAATGCTGCGGCTGTTGGAGATGGAGGGCCTTTTATGCAACTTACTCACCTAGCCTAGGTTGTCCATCACTGGGTTAATGACCTTGCAATGGGTATTCCATAATTTTGGGAATTAGTAGTTGAAAACTTTGAGTGATAAATTGAGGATTGAGGAAAAGCATCTTAAAATCAAATGAATTCCTATACTTTATGAAACCGGAGATTTTTTACCCAGGTCCAAGTTATTAAGAGCATTGGCAAAGTTACTTCAGTGTAGATTTCCCAATTGGGCTTTAAATGAGCGATTCTTTATTAGCATCTGCCTGATTTTTGTGTGGTTAACTTCATTTACATAATGTGGGCCAGTTCCCAGACTCTTGTTCAGCTTGGCAAAGAGCTTGCAGGGTGTGGGGTTGTTTACAGGGAGTGATGGATTAAATTAAAGGTTTGCAGATGCTTTTAAGTAGTCCCCTATGGCAACAAATGCATTGGTAGCTTTTATTACAAAGATTTCTAATTTTTTAACTTACAGTTTGCAAAGGCAGTTTGGCTAATGACTGATGCAATAAATATGGAAGCAGGAAATCAAGTCTGGCTAAGTAATGAAGTTGTGCAGAACTGAAAACGTGTTTGAAGAGTGTGAAAATGGTATTGCATGAGGTGATATGAGATCGTTGGTCCAGTCCACTATAGACATCCCTTCTCCCCTAACCATTTTGAAGGCTGTGTGAAGAGAGATGTTATGGAGTTGAAGCTCTGGAGCCTCCTCACTATTCAATAAGTCAATGAGTGATCTGATAATGGCCTTGGCTCCATTTTTTTTACCTACTTCCCGTAATCCTTGTCTCGCTTCTCGATCAAGAATCTGTCTCACTCAGCCTTGCGTGTATTTAACAACACAGCCTCCACTACTCTCTGAGGAAGATAATTCCAAAGACTTGGGCTGGCAAGAGCCCTGTTTAAATCCTGAGTGATGGAATGGATCAGAAAGATCACTCATCCAGCATACACCTCAACAAGCAGTCATTGTACTGTTGAGCCATTATGATGAATTTCTTAGTGCAGCTAGATTTCTCCATTATCGTCCAAAGATCCTCATATTTTACTGTGTCAAAGACCTTAGTCAGGTCAACATGTGGTATGGAGGTCCATGCTCTTGTTTTTGGCCTGTCTAACTGCAAATGCTTTATTAGTGGTTCTTTGGCCTTTTCTGAAATTGTACCAACTCTCTGGCATTAGATCCTGGCAGAGTTGTTGCATAAACTGTTCAAAATGACTCTGGGAAAGATTTTGTCAGAGATAGGAAAGGAGTAAAATTCCTCTTGTGATTACTGCAAGGGTGGGAAGTTCCTGTCTGCTTGTTGAGGTGTGTAATGGAGACATCTTTATATTCCTTGCTTCCATACAGATTAAAGTAGCCTAGTGAGTTGTTTGGCCAGAGATTGCCCTCCAGCATACCCAGCTGGGATAGCATAAGTTCCTGGGGCTTTGCTTCCGGTCTAAAGTTTGCTTGTGCTTCTTTTGGAAAAAGTGGGGAAGCCATCAAGCTATTGGCAGCTTGTTGATTGCTACTTCATTGATGGGTGAAGGCTGATTAAGAATGTGGTCAAAAGTGCACTGCCTTTCTTTCTGGAATTTGACTTTTACTGAGTAGCATTGACCTGAAATAACCAAAGATTGGTAATGAATTAGTAGACTGGGGCCTGTAGATAGATTTCAAAATCTCTTTTCAGCGTTTGTGGTCTTCATACAATTGAATTTTATTCATTTTCTGATTCTACTAATTATCTTGTGACTCTTGGCTTGTATTGAATAGCCTGAAGATTTTTCAGTAGGTATTGTGCTTAAGACAGTGCTGACTTCTCATTGAGGGGAAACCCTGAAGAGGAAGTGTTTCTTCTCCACTAGTTTCTGTAATACTTCCTTGTTTTCACTGAACCAATACTTATGAGAGATAAATCCAAGGACCTCTGGAGAAATGGAATATTCCTGAAAGTCCTCCATTCCTCAACGTAGTGTCCGCTTAGGTGAATCTGTAGTTGTTCCTTCATACTGCCTATGCTGTACCTGCATGCTAAGTTTAAAAATTCATGTACAAGAACACCCAGATACCTCTACCGCAGCATTCTTCAGTGTCTTCATTTAAATCTTTTTCTATTTTTCCTATTCCAGTGGACAACTTTTCACTTTCCCACATTGTATTCCATAATTTTTGCCTATTTACATTGTCATAGAACAATACAGCATGGAAACAGGCCCTTCGGCCCAACTGGTCTGTGCCGACCATGGTGCACTCCCAGTTAGTCCCAATTGTCCCTGTCCCTCTAATTTTTCATCCATATGTTTGTACAAATGTTTGTTAAATGTTGCTGTTGAACCTACCTCAACTATTTTCTCTGATAGCTCATCCATGTACGCACGTGAAGAAGTTACTTCTTGGTTCTATGCCCGTCATGATTTTATATAACTCTTAAGTTCACCCCTCATTCTCCAACATTCCAAAGAATAAAGCCCTAGCCTGGCCAACCTGTCCCTATAGCTCAGGCTCACTAGCCCTGGCAACATCCTCGTAAACCGTTGCGCAATTTGTATTACAAATGTCCTGCTACTTGCCTCATTAATGGATTCTAGCATTTTCCCAATGACACATGTTAGGCTAATTGATGTATAACCTCATGCTTTGTGTCTCCCATATTCTAGAGTGTAGAAAATCCATTGCAGTTTTTTAATCTGTTGGGATGTTTACAGAATCCAGCAAATGTTGGAAGGTTACAACTCGTGCATCTTCTGTTTCTGCAGCCACTTTTAAAACTGTAGGATCCAGGCCATCAGTTCCAGGAATGTGCCAGGCTTTAATGCCATTAATTTTCACAGTACTTTTTTTTTCCTTGAGAAAGTTCCTTTTAATTTTCTTGCTATTCTTGGTATGCTTTTTCTGCCTTCGATTATGAATGCAGATGCAAAATACTTGTTCAAAGCCGCTGTCATTTCTTCATTTTCCATTAATTTCCCAGTATCACCTGGAGGGACCAAAGCTCGCTTTAGCTACTTGTAGAAGCTTTTACTTTCTCTTTATATTTGCTCATTTGTTTTGAACTCTTAATTTCTCCCCCTCCTGCTTTGGTTAGAAACCAATATTAGAAGACCTAATCTTTGCAGCATTTTATGCTACTTAAAGCTTAACATCCTTAGTTCTTAAAGTTTATCTATTAATGTCAGAAATAGGCTTACATTAACACTGCAATTAAGTTACTGGAAAAATCCCATATTGCCACAGTCCGGTGCCTGTTCGGGTACGCAGGGAGAATTTAACATGGTCAGTGTACCCAATAGCATCTTTCAGACTGAGAGAGAAAGCTGGAGTACCCAGAGGGTACTCATAGACGTGGGGAGAACGTTCAGACTTCACATACAATGAACCAAGGCAGGAATTGAACCTGAGTCCCTGGCTTTGTGAGGCAGCAATGCTGACCACTGTGCCACCCATGTCAGTCACAAATCGTGCATCTTTTGAGTCTTTCTTTCTCAATGGAACATATTTTTGTTTTGAGTTCCAACTTCTTACCTTGAACTTGTTTCCTCATTCCATTTTAGCCATCTCAAATGTCATGCAGTCATACTATTCAAGTCTCAGGCCTGGTCACTTCATTCGCGTCTCTGTAAAATGACTACTGTATCATACTAATTTAGCTCTCTTTGTGCATTTCATTTTTTTTAAAGAATGTTGGATGCATTCAGTAAAAAATCTTTAAATGTCTTTTTTTAACCATTTCCATGTATATGACCTTGTTTCTGGTGCACTCTTTCCTGACACCCTCTGGTTTTCATTACCCATGTCCTGATTTGGCACTGTTGCTTTTCTGTTAGCTTTCGAAATCTTGCCTCACTTGACCCTTGCTTGCCTCTATTTAATTCCCAAGTTATATGATTTTCTGGGACACTAAGTGAGACCAGTCAATAATATAGCTTCATCTTTGCCAGCATTGATGCCATTGCCTATGAATTGAAACTCATTTCTCCCGCATCAATTTTTTGATTTTTTTTTTAACCATATGCCTATTTGCTGCAGGTTTAAGTAGTAATCCAGGTATTGTCTTTGTAGTTTGGCTTTTTAATTTGCCCTACTAACTGCTCATATCCCCTCCTTCTCAGTTTATCTATCTGTGCTCCAATTTATACTGTACTATTTACTGTGGCCCTCTGCACTTGCTATGGTCAGTTTATGGATCACTGCTGCAATCAAATCAGAGGTTAATTACTTTGTTTCTGGGCAATGGTGCATGTTGCCTTCAAGTGGTAAGTTGGTCATACCTCTTTTAGTATCTGTTTCAAAGCATTCACAGGCAGTGCTATCTGGGGAAACCCAAGTACTTGTACAAGAGTTTGGCCACTGTTGTGTGACTGCAGTTAATTTCTGGTTGACCTTTCCCCAAAAAAAAAATGCAGAGTAAAACCAATTGTACTAATATTGCAGATATTTCTAAAAAAAAATGCCACAAGACCTCCTGAGCAGCAATCCAGTAACAAATTTGGAAAAGCAGTCCTAAGTCCTGGCAATATGATATTATAATTTTGATTTAATTACATAGATTTTAAATACAACACAAATCTCACGGAAACCTTGGACTCCATTTTGATATTAACTGATTTTATAAATCTGAGCTGGTCGTAAATGCATTTGGAAATAGCTAAGTGGAGAACACCAGACAGTGTTCGCTTTGTTCCTTACTGATCCTAGCATGGTACAGGAATTAAATTGTTGATTTAAATCTCGATCAACAGACACCAGGTGCACCAACTTCTGTGGTGGAGACCTTTGCCTCCCAAAAGCACCATGTATCTCCAATTACTCAAGACTGCAGTAAAATATCATTTTCTAATTAATTTATCTTAAATTTCAATCCGTACTAATTGCTTCCATCACATTAGTGAATCTGTTCTATCCATTGACTACTTGTTCAGTGAAATGTTGTGTATTTGCTGTCCTGCTTCATGCACAAGTTTTGTCCTCTGGTTCTACAGTTCTGAACAAGAAACAATTGCTCGTTATAATTCTTTTCTGGAATCCTAAAAACAATAATCATATTATCCCTCAAGTTGCTCTTTCGATGAGAAAGTGTCCAATGCACGTAGTTATTCCTCAACCAATTGTTCCATTGCCTCAATCTTTCTGGTTCCTCTTCTGTAACCTTTTCAATACAGGTAATTACGATTAAAAACAAAATGCTGGACTGATCCAAGCCGGTCTGGCAGCATTTGGAGAAAAATTGAGTTAATGTTGAGTCCATATGACTTCAGAGTAAAGAGGGATAGAAGTGTGATTGAATTATATAAGGGGGATTGGGGAAGGTGCAGCAGAATAGAAGACCTGGGATAGTTTGGGAGCTAAGGAGAGATTGGCAAAGATGTCATGCACACAAGATCAAGCAAGTATTAATGGTAGCATTAAAGATTTAAAAAGTTGCTGTTAGTGACATAAAAATAAGATAGCAGAATAATTTTAAAAAGGAGAACAAAGATCGGTACTCAGCAAGACTAAAGAAAAAAGTAAAGGCTGTGTGGGGGAGATGGGGTATTTTATGTTGGGACTTAAAACAAAAGGATCAAAATGGAGGAGAATTGAACTCAGTCCAGAAGGCTGTAATCAAAAATAAGGTGTTCTTCCATTTTGCAGTTAGCTTCACTGGAACATTGCAACAGGCCAAGGATAGGCATGAAAGCAAGATGGTGAGTTGAAATGACAAAAGAGAGGAAAGTTGTGTCATGCTTGCAGACTGAGCAAAGGCATTCCGCAAAGTGGTCACCCAGTCTGTGTTTAGTCTCTCTTGTAGAAAAGACTGCATTGGAAGCATCAAATGCATTATATCAAAATCAAGGAGGTATAAGTGATTGCTTCTTCACCTGGAAGGAGAGTTTAAATCTATGGATGGTGGGGAGGAAGTAGCTAAAAAGTGTGCAACTTCAATGATTGGCTGAAAGTGCAGTAGGAGAGGCAGCACTGGGGCTAGCATTGCTGCCTCAGTGCCAGAGACCTGGGTTTGATTCCAACCTTGAGTAGTTGTAGACTTTACACATTCTGCCCATGTGTGTGTGTGTTTCCTCTGGGTGCTCTGATTTTCTCCCACAGTCTAAAGGTGTACAGATTGGCCATGGAAATGCATGGGGTTACAGGACTAGAGCGGGGAGGTGGTCTTGGTGGGATTCTCTTTGAGCATCAGTGCAAACTTGATGGGCTGAATGGCCTCCTGCACTGTTGGGATTCCATGGAAGGGGATGAAGGGTTTGGGGCGATGGGAGGAACGGACCAGGATGCCCAGAAGGAGTGGTCTCTGTGGAATGCTAATGGAGGGTGAATGAAAGATGTATTTCATAGTGACGTGAAGCTAGAATTGATGGAATTAGTGGAGGCTGATCCTTTGAATATGGAGGGTGGTAGGGTGAAGGGCGGGGGGGGGGATGTGGTTGTGGGAGGAGATGCACACTTCACTATGGTTGTCAGAGAGAGGGGAAAAGATGCAAGCAATGGTGTAAGATGTTGGTTATAGTTCAGTGTCTTCTCTGGTGGGAAGGATCCTTAAAGAAAAGGATGTTAGAAGTGCTGTTTTTAAAAATGGCATGAACAGGTTTGAAGAAGGTGGTGAAACTGGGCGAGTGGGATGAGCCTCATAGAGGAACCGGGGGGTGAGGAACTGTGGTCAAGATAGCTGTCTGAGTCTGGACTTGTGATCTGTATTGATGGTCAGTTTTATCACTAGAAATGGAGACAAGATCGATAGAGGGATATGGTGAGAGCGCTGTGAATATTGGGAACAAAACAAATGTTTCCAGATCGAGAAGAGAGCATGCGGCAGTAACAATAAATCAAATGACTAATGGAAAGACAGTTGTAGGAGAAGACCTGAATAGGGCTGGAGCAATCAGTGTACCACATCCGTAGGTGATGCTGAGATCCATGTGGTTACCTTTTTATTTGTAGGAAGTGGAGAAATTGCTTGAGAGGACAACGTCAACAGATGTCAGAGTGGTAGTAAATGGGGACTGTTCAGACCTCTGCTCAAGGAGGAAGCAGAGAGCCTACTGACACTTCCGGTGGGAGCTGGAAGTGTAGAGGGGTTGAATGTTCCTAGTGAAGAAAAGGCGGTTGGGCTCAATCCACCATAGGGCCAGATGAATCATAGAGATTTACAGCATGAAACAGACCCTTCGGCCCAATTTGTCCGTATTTTATTTTCGGACCCCTAAGCTAATCCCAGCTGCCCGCATTTAGCCCAATAAAGTCATAGTGAATATAGGCAGTAAGAGATTGGACAAGGGGAGAGAGGATGGAGTAAATATGGGAAGAAATGAGTTCAATGGGGGTGGGAATAAACAGATAAAAAGGGTCTACTACTTGTGTATTTTGAGAAGGATTGATCATAGAATCCCTACAGTGCAGAAGAACATCTTTCAGCTCATCGAGTCTACACCAATCACAAGCCCATCCGCACCCTATCCCCATAACCTCATATTTACCCTGCTAATCCCTTTGACACTAAGGGGCAACTTAGCACAGCCGAGACAAATTGCCTTTTTTGTGATAAGGTAAAATTCCTTTTCTGCTCTGGTTGTGGACGCTGAATTCTTAATTATGAATGAGGCAGGATTATCTGACTAAATTACTTGAACATTACATGTGGGTGTTTAGAAAATTATAAGGGTTCTGCGCATGGAGAGACCCCATGTTGCCTGTATTCTGCATCTGTTGACAGCCTTTACAATGAAACAAAATCGTGAAAGTATTTGCTGGGGAAGCAAATACATGGTTGGTTACTATTTAATTTTGTGCTAGAAGTGTGATGGTCAATTGGCTGCAAATTTGCCTGAAATATAAATGCATCTGGCGAAGAAAATTAGGTGTCGGCTCCAACAGTATGTTCTCCATTGGGCTGTGGGTGGAAACATTTTCTCTCAGGGCCGTGAGTAAGTAATGATGTATTACCAGACACCATATAAACAAAGCCATTTGGAATCTGCGATGCTCATTTTGGTTTTTGATTAAAAAGCTCTTCTTACACTACAGCCGAAAACATTTTGCATGTCATGGAAAACCTGAACCTTGTAGGATAATGAGCCAATCTCACTGTGCTGCATGGATTGAGTTTGTAACTTTCACATGATGTAGTGAAGCACATTTAGACTGCTTCAAATCATGAGCTGACCTCTTTGTTTTGATAAGCAGTAATCAGGCCATGACTACTGCTTTAAAACATCTTGCTTTTATTATGTGAAAGCAAATTGAATTCTTGCAAATCAAAAGAAGTACAATAAATAGTGGTTACTGTTGAGTCGGAAGTATCTTGTTTGATAAGACATTGAACTTCCATGAACTGACAGTTCCTTTCCCAATTTTGCCCCATGGCTGTCTTGTTGGAATTCCAGTGCCAAATTCTGATTCCCTGGGCTAGCATAGAGTGCAAGGGTTGATTAGGTTCTCACGATTCGGCCTGACGATTGGCTGGCTCTTTGTGGCTAACTTGGCCTAACTATAAGATTTGTATAAGAGCAATGTTGCGCTGTTATTATGCCTTTCACAACCTCAGGGTATCCCAGGGTATTTTCCAACCAGTGACATGTGTTTTCTTCTGAAGTGTTGTTGTAATGTTCTTGCTCTAGCGGGATTGCAGAGAAGGTTCTGAGAGACTGATTCCTGGGATGGCAGGAACTGATGTACTAGGAAAGATTAAGTCAGTTAGGAATGTACTTGCTGGAGTTCAGAAGAATGGGTGGCGGTGGGGGGGCGTTCTGATAGAAATATAAAATTCTAATAGGACTAGACAGAGTAGATGCAGAAAGCTTGGTCCCGATGGTGAGGGGTGTCCAGAACCAGGACTCACATTCTGATGATATGGAATAAACTATTTAAGGCAGAGACAAGAAATGTCTTCACCTACAAAGTGATGAGCCTCTGGAATTCACTACCATGGAAAGTAGTTGAGGCCAAAACATTGAAGTTTTCAAGATGCAGTTAGATATAGCACCTGGGGTGAAGGAGATCAAGAGGTGTGTGTGTGTGTGTGTGTGTGTGTGTGTGTGTGTGTGTGTGTGTGTGTGTGTGGTGTGTGGTGTGTGTGGGGGGGGGGGGGGGGGGGGGGGGGGGGCGTCGTCGTCGATCAGACCATTAAGTTGGATGATCAGCCATGCTCATAATGAATGGTTTGCACAGGCTTGAAGTGCTGAATAGCCTACTTCTGTTCCTATTTTCTGTGTACTGGTCAACATTTTGTGCTCTGGTCTTGAATGAGGTTTAACTTTTTGACTTAGTCTCACAACACCAGGTTATTTGAAATTGCAAGCTTTGAGTGCTGCTCCTTTATCAGGTGAGTGGAGGTAGGTTCATAAACAGCATTTTGACTTGAGGGAGAGTACCACCAACTGAATTTTATTCCCCCCTTGCCCTCCTATTTGTATTACTGAGCAAATAGGTTTCTTAATTATTAAACTATTTGCTGACCTCTAGTCTTAAATAATTTTTCTTTCAAACCGGAGACGCATTCATGTCAGTAGTTCTGCTGTTTCCTGCCTTGTTTCTGGCATTGAACACAGCTGAAGGAGGGTCAGTGCCAGGAAGTACAGATGCTTCAGGGCCTGGATAGGCAAAGTATACTGTGGGTGTATGTTCCTACTCAATGCTCAATGAAAATTGGCTGCATACTTTTATGCTTCACTTCTAACCTTCAGATATTAGATTAATGATGAAGTGTTATTTTGTGAGACTTCCCTAGAGCATTGTTGTTATATAAAATCAGGAAGCCAGAGGCCACTCTTAATTGCAAGTTGTTAAAAATTGACCTTGGCAATTTGGAAAAGAATGCTCCTAAATGAATAAGCGATCAGAATTAAAGTTTATTTATTCATGTCACAAGTAGACTTCAACACTGCAATGAAGTTATTGTGAAAATCCCCTAGTCACCACAATCTGGCACCTGTTCAGTTACATTGAGGGAGAATTTAACATGGCATCTCTCCTCCAAAGCATGTCTTTTGGACTGTGGGAGGAAATCGGAGTACTCTGGAGGAAACCAATGCAGACATGGGGAGAACATGCACATTCTGCACAGACAGTAACCCAGGAACATAGAACAGTACAGCACAGGAAACAGGTTCTTTGGCCCTCCAAGTCTGTGCCGCTCATTGGTCCAACTAGACCATCTGTTTGTATCCCTCTATTCCCAATCTGCTGATGTGACTATCCAGGTAAGTCTTAAACGATCCCAGTGTGTCTGCCTCCACCACCCTACTTGGCAGGGGATTCCAGCCCTCCACCAACCTCTATGTAACAAAAAAATGTCCCTCTGATATCTGAGTTAAACTTCGCCCCTTTCACCTTGAGCCCGTGGCCCCTCGTGACCGTCACCTCCGACCTGGGGAAAAACCCCACTTCCCACTGTTCACCCTATCTATACTCTTCATAATTTTGTACACCTCTATTCTCTGTCTTTCCAGGGAGAACAAACCCAGTCTACCCAAATCTCCTCATAGCTAAGACAAGCAAGCTGGGAATCAAACCCAGATCCCTTGCACTGTGAGGCAGTAGTGCTAACCACTGTGTCACTCAGCTGTTTTACGCGATGGCAATGACCAGTGACAGTATAAATCTCAATGCACCTCGAATTTAAAAAAAAGTAATAAATCTCTTCAAAGTTCTATGGACAAGTGATAGTTGCTATAGCTGCAGTGATGGGTAAATTTTTGCCTGTGATATCGTTGGATTGATGTAGAATTTCAAGATGTTGGATCAGCAATTTTTGATTTTCTTGGTAGCTAATGGAATATTGAATCTTGGCAACAGCCTTGCTGGCCATAATGTACATTTTGGATTTGCATGTGCTGCTGTTGTTAGCACGTACATTAAGTAACAGTTTCCATTCCATTTTCCTATTTTGAAACAAAACATAACCAATTAATAAAATCAAATGAACTGAGGGACAAATTAAAGGAGCAGACCTTTAAAGGATACTACTTTAAACAAAAATCATAAATTCCATTCCTTTCTCCCACAAATCATAATTTGAGATATGCCCAGGATTAGTAATTACCTTTTATCAGGCATTTTCACATTTGGAAACTAAATCTAACCTACGCATCTTTGAACACAAAGGGGTAATTTAGCACGGCCGCCCCATCTAACCTGCATATCTTTGAACTGTGGAAGGAAACCAGAAGGGCTGGAGGAAAGCCATGCTGACGCTGGGTAAGCACGCAGTTGTGTAGCTTGTACATCACATTCTCTGCCAAATTTTACCATCTATAAGATCATTTTAACCCCAATCACCATTTCAAATCATTCATACATTTTCACAGAAAATAAGTAACAAATTTGTGAAAGAGCGAGACAGTTGAGTTTGTTAATGACTGACAGATACAATTTTTGTCATAACCATAAATGGCAAAAAGAAACAGGCAAACAAACTGAATGAAGACTCTCAGCTTGGAGTTCTCAAGCAAGATCAAAGACACTGGCTGGGGTCATGAACAGAGCCACTGGAGTAGCAACTCATGCTTTTACTCATTTAAATTTACCTGGAACCAGCTCTCCTCATAACTAGATGTAGTAACTAAAATCTAATAAAGCAAAATACTTGTCAAAGTGTCTCATTTGTGATTCAAGCTCCCTTTGGTTCAGCCCAGCCAACTGCACAATCCTGCTGATGGAACCAAGTGACACTGATGGCTGAAGTCCAATTTTTAAAAATCCATGTATACATTTTTTTTTAAGTTTCAAATTGGCAATGGGTAAATATTATAGTCCAATGTTAATATTGTCATCCTGTGACGATGGAGGCAAGCCTCATGCCAGGATTTGTTTCTTTATTTCCATGAATAATAAGGGAGCAAATAAAATCCCACTGCCAGTGATATGTACTTAAGGAGTGCAGAGAGAACAGAGTAGTGCCAGAAATATACAGGCCTGAGTGCAAATCCAAGTGGGGTGTTGTGTGACATAGAGGGGAACTTGGAAGTGGTGTTCCCATATGCCTTATGCCTTATGCCTTTTGCCTAATTGCAAGCTTGGTAGATGGAAGATGTGAATGTTTTAATGGTTGGATCATAGAGTTCCTACAGTGCAGAAAATGGCCATGCACATTTACCATGGCTTGTCCATCTAACCTATATATCTTTGAATTCTGAGCATCAATAGCTACCCTACTTAACCTGCATATCTTTGACCCGTGGAAGGAAACTAGAGCAACTGGAGGAAACCCACAGGCATCAGGGGAGGGGGGAAGGTCTGAGACCGAAATTAAACCTAAGCCCCAGGCACTGAGGCAATAGTGCTGGTCACTGTCACTCCAACATTGCAACCTAACTATATTAGAGTGGTAAGAGGAATGAAATGGATGCTTCGAAAATAGTTGTGAAAATTGCAAGATATAAGGATGTATTCAAAGTGAGGCTAGCCTTCAAGGCTGATGAAACAAAATTAAAACATA
Source organism: Sphyrna mokarran (assembly GCA_024679065.1). NCBI lineage: Eukaryota > Metazoa > Chordata > Chondrichthyes > Carcharhiniformes > Carcharhinidae > Sphyrna > Sphyrna mokarran. The sequence goes on along the minus strand of JAGIQG010000033.1, from coordinate 15,450,249 downwards.
ATTTTCAAGCATAAATCAATGCCATAAATTAATTTCCCTACATGTTCATGATCAGTTAGACTTGTAGAATAGACACTCTTGTGGCCTATGGAAAGTGTAAATTATTTGTATGTGACACAAATGAATAAAAAAAAAGCTGGAGAAAAAAAACATCAGGAAGGAAATAATCATGGCCTGTTTATGTGCTCTGATGAATAGAATTCCACAATTTGATAATACATAGAGGCCCGGATAATTCAAGAATGTAGAATACCCCATTTATTAATGATGATTTATTGTGGAAAGATGATTCTAGGACCAGCATCAAATCTGATTGAGTGGGATCTCTACAATGTTATGGCCAGAGATTCCAAATGAATTATTTGCAATGGATGTTGAAAATGATGAATTTGACTTTTTTTTAAAATCAGTGTGATTAAGGATATCCTTGTAGAATTAGTTCATTCAATAAAATGGTTTGTATTGATTTAATATGAATTGCTGTCACTCCTCTTTGCTGCATACAGGCAGCAAATACTTCAATATCTGGGAAGCTGTGAATGGTTCTGAACATTGCAATCATCGTGAACATCCCCACTTCTGCTAAGTTGGAGGAAAGATCGTTGAGGAAGCAGCTGAAAATGGTTGGGCTTAAAACCGTACCCTGCAGACCCAGTGTTCCTGAGCTGGGATGGTTGGCCTCCAACAATCATCTTCCTTAGTGCTAGGTATGACTTAAGCTGGTGGAGACTCATCTAACATACAGACATCCAATTTATATAAACTTGAATTTTGCTAAAACTCCTTGGCTAATGCAGCTTTGATGTCAAGGAAAGTCATTATTGACTCACCTCTAGAATTCAGATCTTTTGTCCATTTTTTTATTCATTTACAGGGTACGGGTGTCATTGGCTATCTGTCTGTAGTTTCCCTAGAGAAGGTGGTAGTGGTGAGCTGCCTCCTTGAAGCACTGCAATCCCTGAAGTGTAGCTGCACTCACAGTGCTGTTAGGGAAGAAACTCCAGGATTTTTACCCAGCTATAGTGAAGGAATACTGCTACTGACATTTGTAGGGCTAGCCAGCATTTATTGCCCATCTCTAGTTGCCCTTGAGAAGGTGGTGGTGAGCTGCCTTCTTGAATTGCTGCAGTCCATTCTTTGGGTTGACCCACAGTGCTGTTAGGGAGGGAATTCTGAAGGAATGGCAATATATTTCCAAGTGGATGGTGAGCGACTTCCAAGTGATGATGTTCCTGATTATCTGCCACCCTTGTCCTCAATGGTAATGGTTGAGAGTTTGGAAGATGCTGCCTAAGGTGTCTTGAGTTTTTGGACGAGGTCTTGAAGATGGTATACATTACTGCCACTGTTTGTTAGTGGCGAAGAGATTGAATGTTTGTGGAAGGAGTATCAATCAAGCGGGCTGCTGTGTCTTGGTAACAAGATTCTTCAGTGTTTCTGAGTTGCACAGGCAGTTGGAGGCCATTCCATCATAATCCTGATTTGAGCCTTGTAAATGGCGTACTGGCTTTGGGGAATCAGGAGGTAGGTTATTTGCTGCAGAATTCCTAACCTCTGACCTGCTCTTAGAATCATAGAATCTCAGTGCAGAAAAAGGCTATTTGATCCATCAAGCCTGCATCAACAATTCCATCCAAGCCCCATCCCTGTAATGATTCATACTTACCCCACTAATCCTCCTGACATGAAGGGGCAATTTATCATGGCCAACCCAATGTGGGCATCTTTGGACTATGGGAGGAAAATAGAGCATCCAGCGGAAACCTATGCAGATATGGAGAGAACGTGCAACCTCCACACAGTCACTCAAGGCCCGAATTGAACCCAGGTCCCTGGTGTTGTGAGGCAGCAGCGCTGAGCACTCTGCCACCACGTGCTTCCAGGACATCCCTATGGGAGTTTCAAATAAACCTGTTGGACTTTAACTGGTATTCAGAGACTTCTTTTAGGAACGTAGAAGTAGGCTACTCAACCTCTTGAAGCTGCTTTGCCATTCAGCAAGATCGTGGCTAATTGCCTAACTCAATGCCACATTCCCATATTGGTTCAAGACCCACTCCATTCTGGTCAATGGTAATCCCCAAGATATTGATAATGGGGGATTCAGCGAGGGTAATGCCATTGAACATCATGGGGCAATGGTTAGACTCTATCTTGTTGGAGATGATCATTGCATGGCACTTGTGTGTTATGACTGTTATTTACCACTTGTCAGCCAGAGCCTGAATATTGTCCAGGTCTACCCACATTTAACACAGACTGCTTTAGTATCTGAGGAGTTGTGAATGATTCTGAAAATTGTGCAATCATCAGTGAATATCTTCACTTCTGACCATATTTGGAAGGAAAGTCATTGATGAAGCAGCTGAAAATGGTTGGGCCTAGGACACTATACTGAGGAACTCCTGCAGGGATGTCCTGGAACTGGATATTTGACATCCAGAATTCCAGCCACCACGGCCATCTTGCTCTGTATGTGTTGGATCAAGACTATATTCAAGGCTGGAGCCAAATGGCTCTGGCTATCCCAACGTGAGCACTGAGCAGATCATTAGGAACATAGCTGCATGATAGGTGATTCAACCTCTTGATCCTGTGGTGCCATTCAGCAAGATCATGACTGATTGCTGGCTGTATTCTCATACTGGTTGTAGACCCACACTAAGCCAGGGGGAATATCCTCCTTGTATCTTTGCTAATATTGATTGGAATAGCTATAGCTCTAGCTCGTTAGAGGGGTCAGTTTTCGTACAGAGTGTGCAGGAAGGTTTTTTGACTCAGTATGTAGAGAGGCCAAATAGAGGTGAGGCTACATTGGATTTGGTGCTGGGCAATGAGCCAGACCAGGTGTTAGGCTTGGAAGTTAGTGAACATTTTGGTGATAGTGACCACAATTCGGTTACGATCACCTTAGTGATGGATAGGGATAGGCATGAAGCTGGGGGCAGTAGTTATAGCTGGGGGAAGGGTAAATATGAGGCCATCAGGAGAGAATTAGGGTGCATAGATTGGACTAGGAAACTACAGGGACTGGGAACATCTGGAATGTGGTGCTTATTCAAGGAGCAGCTGCTGCGAGTCCTTGATAAGTATGTCCCTGTCAGGCAGGGAGGAAAGGGACGAGTAAGAGAGCCTTGGTGTACGAAAAGAGTTGATTTGCTGGTTAAGAAGAAAAAGGAGGCTTATGTCAGGATGAGGCTTGAAGGCTCAGGTAGTGAAATGGATAGCTATAGATTAGCTAGGAAGGAGGTAAAAAGTGAATTGAGGAGAGCTAAGAGGGGACACGAGAAGATGTTGGATGATAGGATTAAGGAGAATCCTAAAGCTTTCTTTCGATATGTTAAGAATAGAAGATTGGTTAGGGCAAGATTAGGGCCAGTCATAGATAGCAGTGGGAAGTTGTGCGTGGAGCCTGAAGAGATTGGCGAGGCACTGAATAAATATTTCTCTTCGGTATTCATGCAGAGTGCTGGAAATGTAGCTATGGAGATCACTGAGGTACAGGGTTGCAAATTGGGAAGTATTATAGTAGATAGGGAGGATGTGTTAGAAATTCTCGAGGGTTTGAAGTTGGATAAGTCCCCTGGGCCGGACGGGATTTACCCTAGGATTCTCTGGGAGGCAAGAGAGGAGATTGCAGAGCCTCTGGCTCTGAGCTTCAGGTCCTCGTTGGTTACGGGTGTGGTTCCGGAGGACTGGAGGATGGCGAATGTGGTCCCATTGTTTAAGAAGGGGAAGAGAGACCTTCCTGGGAATTATAGGCCAGTGAGTCTTACTTCTGTGGTGGGCAAGGTATTGGAGAGAATTATTAGGGATAGGATTTATAGTTATTTAGAGAGAAATGAATTGATGGGGGATAGTCAGCATGGTTTCGTGAAGGGTAGGTCATGCCTTACTAACCTCATTGAGTTTTTTGAGAAAGTGACCAGAGAGGTGGATGGGGGTACGGCGGTTGATGTAGTATATATGGACTTTAGTAAGGCTTTTGATAAGGTGGCCCATGGAAGACTTCTACAGAAAATGCAGATGTGGGGAATAGAGGGTGATTTAGCAAATTGGATTAGAAATTGGCTGGCAGATAGAAGACAGAGGGTGGTGGTTGATGGGAGATTTTCATCGTGGAGTTCGGTGACGAGTGGTGTGCCTCAGGGGTCTGTTTTGGGGCCCCTGCTGTTTGTAATTTTTATAAATGATCTGGATGAGGGTATTGAGGGATGGCTCAGTAAATTTGCAGATGATACTAAAGTTGGTGGTGTGGTAGATAGTGAAGAGGGGTGTTTTAGTTTACAGAGTGACTTGGACAAGTTGCAGAGCTGGGCCGAGAGGTGGCAAATGGAGTGTAATGTGGAAAAGTGTGAGGTAATGCAATTTGGCAGGAACAATAAATGTGTAGAGTATAGGGCTAATGGTAGGGCTCTTAATAGTGTTGAGGAACAGAAGGATCTTGGTGTATGTGTCAATAGATCCCTGAAAGTAGGCAGTCAAGTGGATAAAGTTGTAAGAAGGCTTATGGAGTCTTAGCTTTTATTGGTAGGGGGATTGAATTTAGGAGCCGCAGCATCATGTTGCAACTTTACAAAACTCTAGTGCGGCCGCACTTGGAGTATTGTGTGCAGTTCTGGTCGCCACATTATAAGAAAGATGTGGAGGCATTGGAGAGGGTACAGAGGAGGGTTACCAGGATGTTGCCTGGTATGGAGGGCAGGTCCTATGAAGAGAGGTTGAAGGATTTGAGGTTGTTTTCGTTAGAAAGGAGGCGGCTAAGAGGGATCTTATTGAAGCATATAAGATGATTAGAGGTTTAGATAGGGTGGACAGTGATAGCCTTTTTCCTAGGATGGAGAAAGCTAGCACGAGCGGACACAGCTTTAAATTAAGGGGTATGAGTTATAGGACGGATATCAGAGGTAGGTTCTTACTCAAAGAGTGATTAGGGAGTGGAATGCCCTGCCTGCAGCTGTTGTAGATGCGCCAAGTTTGGTGGCGTTTAAGAGGTTAATTGATAAGTATATGGAAGAGAAGGGAATGTTTAGTTTGGAGGGGCATTGCTTTTTATTTTGGTCGGCACAACATCGAAGGCCGAAGGGCCTGTTCTGTGCTGTATTGTTCTATGTTCTATGTTCTATCTATTGCATCTGGCCCCTTAAGAATTTTGAGATTTTCAATGCATCATCTCCAGAGTATCGCCTAAGAAAATTCTGCCATCCAGGAATTAGTCCGATCAACCTCTGCATTCCCTCTGTGGTAAGTACTCTTCTTTACTTTTCAATATGGTCAACCTAAAAAATTTTGGTGTACTTTGCTGACCTCTGTCACAACCTTGGAGACTGCGTGTTTGGTCAGATCCCCCAGCAACATGAGGTGGATGGTTATGTAGATCTCCTAGGCTGAGATGTTGTACCATTTGTTGTGGTGAATGAAGTGTGAGGCTTCAGAGGTGAATGTGCTTGAAAATGTTGACTAGAAGGTGTTCGTTATGCTTGTAGCTTTGGTCAAGATCTTGGTCAGAACCCAAACCTGGGTCAGCACCCCATACATGTAGGTAGACTAGCCATGTTTGCGGTTCTTCCTCCGCGTCTTGGATAGCTTCTTGGTAACTTTAGTCAGGAACTGGTTTGGACACCTTTCAGATGCCCTGCAAGCTCAGGCATTCCACTCCACTTTGACCAACTAAAGGACCCAGACAAAAACTGTACACATTACTCCAGTTGCAATCTAACCAAGGTTCTGTACAACAAAAGCAAGAACTCTTTTCGAATCCATTTGTGATAAAAGGCCAACTTGCAGTTTGCCTAATTGTTTGCTGCACTTGTATGTTGGCGTTTAGTAACTTATGAATAAGGACACCCAGATCCCTTTGGACATTAACACTCCCAACCTCTCAACATTTAAGAAATATTATGCAGCTTCATTCACCCAAAAGTAGATAACCTCATACTTATCCACATTATATTCCACCTGTCATGTTTCTGCCTGTGCTCTCAGCCTGTCCAAATTCCCTTGAGGTCTCTTCTTACACCATTCTTACATTACACATTCCCACCTAGTTTTGTGTCATTCGCAAATTTGGAAATACTGCATTTGGTCCCCATCAGTAGGTGTGGTCTAAGCACTGATCCTTGTGGTACTCCACCAGTCAGAGCCAGCCAACCTGAGAATGATCTTTACTTTTGTGCTCTATCCTTTAACCAACCCTTGATGCATGCTTGTATGATATCACCCTATTCCATGTGTTCTATTTTTCTTTACTAACCTTCTGTGTGATATCTTATTGAAAGCCTTCTGAGAAGAAAATACACCACATTCTCTTTAGCTGCTCTGCTATTAACATCCTCAATAAAGCTCCCACAGATTTGTCAAACATGATTTCTTTTTCATAAATCGACGTTGGCTCTGTCCAAAATGATTTTCTTAGTGCCCCAATTATTACTGCTATTGCTGCTTGATAGCACTATCAATGACATCTTCCATTGCTTTGCTGATGATTGATTGTACACTGGAGTAGTAACTGGCAGGATGAATATGTCTCACTTTTTATGGAAAGGACAGATTTTGGCAATTTTCCACATCTTCAGGCTGTTGCCAGCATTTAGTTGTGCAAAAGCAACTTGAACAACTTGCATTACATGTAATAACTATCATGTAAAAACGGTTGTCATTTTTTCAGCAAATAGGAAAGCAAACTGTGACATAGGTAGTTTAAGTGAGTGGTCTAAAATTAGGAGTACAATGTGGGAAAATGAGATTCTATCTATGTGGTGACTTAAAACCATAAATAAGGTAGTCAGATGTGTTGTTTAGCAGGAAGAATTTCTTAACAGTTTCACCGTAACAATAACTCAACAGTATAGTAATAACTATGAAAACAGAAACATCAGTAAAATAGATCTTGCTTACAGAACACCCTCTTGTAGAATGAAAAGACCCACCAATGCAAGCACATGCTCAAACCCTCAACACATGCCAGCAAAACAATTACATAGCAGAAAGAGAACACTGTACTTAAAACCACACTTTTAAAGCTTATTTATTAGTGTCACAAGTAGGCTTATATTACCACTGCAATGAAGTTACTGTGAAAATCCCTGAGTCACCACATTCTGGCACCTGTTCAGGTACATTAAGGAGAATTTAGCATAGCCAACACACCTAGTCAGCACTTATTTTGGATTGGGAGGAGAAGGAAGCACTTGGAAGAAACTCATACAGACATGGGGAGAATGTGCAAACTCCACATAGACATTGATCCAATCTGGGAATTGAACCCAGTTCCCTGGTGCTGTGAGGCAGCAGTGCTAACCACTGTGCCACTATTTAACTGTCTATTTTGGGAAGAATAGAAAAGTAGAATAATACTTGAATGAAGAGAGTGCAAAATACTGTAGTACAAAGAAATCTGGATGTCCTTTATACAAGAATTGCAAAATTAGCATGCAAGTTACTATGGGGTGTGTTGATGTAGTGGCATTATTGCTGTATTAATTCAGACTTGGGTTTGAATCCCACCATGGCAGTTGGTGAAATTTAAGTTCAGTATAAATCTAGGATTAAAAGTTTAATGATGACCATAAAACTAATGTAAATTGTCATAAAAACCCACCTGGTTCAGTAATGTCCTTTAGGGAACCTGGTCTGGCTTACATGTGAGTCCAGACCCACAGAAATGTGGTGGACTCTTGAATGTCCCTAAAATGGCCCAAGCAAGGCACTCAGTTCAAGAGATGAGCAATAAATGCTGGCCCCATGATGTTAGTAATACCCACATCCCATGAATTAAAAAAATGTATTTGGAATTGGTACCTTTATTGCAAAGCGAATATAAAAATTCTTGCTATATCTGGTTTTGGTCAGACTTGGAATACAGTTTTGGTTGGCTCATTGAAGAGGAACATATCAGACAATCGCTGAATCCTTAAAGATTCCTACAAAAAGAGCAGTCAACTTGTCTGCTAAAGATAAAATGAACTGCCACTGTCACCAACATCGTGGTGTAGTGGTATTGTTGTTGGGCTAGTAATCCAGAGACCCAGGCTAATGCCTGGGACCAGGGTTCAAATCCCAACATGGTAAACATTAAAATTGCTTGGATGAGAAGAAATACGCCAGGGAGAAAGACGTTCCGAGTGGGCTTGGAGGTCTGGAATGTGTTTGTTTCAATGCGAGGAGCGTAACGGGAAAAACGGATGAACTTAGGGCCTTAATGTTTGTGAGGAACTTGGATGTGGTTGCGGTGATGGAGACGTGGTTAAAGGAAGGGGAGCAGTGGCAACTGAACATTCCTGGGTATAAGTGTTTCAGGCGTGACAGGAGGGTCCAGAAGAGGTGGGAGTGGCGTTGTTAGTTAAGGAGAGCATCATGGCGGTGCACAGGGAGGACAATACTGAGGAGTTAGGAGTGGAGTCGCTGTGGGTGGAGTTGAGGAATAGAAAGGGGGCGATTACTATGCTAGGGGTGTATTATAGGCCACCTAACAGCCCGCGGGTAGTTGAAGAAGGCATATGTAAAGACATTTTGGATAGGTGCAGAAAGAACAGTGTCGTTATAGTGGGAGATTTTAATCTCCCTAGGGTGGATTGGAAAGTACCTAGAGTGGGGTTTGGACGGGCAGGAATTTGTAAAATGTGTACTGGAAGGATCGTTGGAGTAGTATGTGGCTAGCCCGACTAGAGGAGGGGCTATATTGGATTTAGTTCTGAGTAACGAGCCAGGGCACGTGTTTGATGTTGTAGTAGGGGAACATGTGGCTAACAGTGACCACAATTCTGTCTACTTTAGGATACAGATGGAAAAGGATGCTTGTTGCCCTGGGGGAAGGCTAACTACGGTCACATTAGGCAGGAATTTATGGAAACTGATTGGGAACAGTTGTTCGAGGGTAAGTCCACGCTAGGTATGTGGGACTCTTTCAAGGGAATACTGAAAATGTTGCAAGATAAATATGTGCCGGACAAGAGGAAAGATGGGAAAGGTAGGATTAGAGAGCCGTGGATTACTAGGGATATTGAGGACTTGGTTAGGAAGAAAAGAGAGGTGTATGATAGGTCAAAGCAGCTGGGAACAGAGACGGCGTTGGAGGAATATAGAGAGAGTAGGAGGGAGCTCAAACGGGGAGTTAAACGGGCAAAAAGGGGGCATGAAATGATTTTGGCGGATAGGATTAAGAAAAATCCAAAGGCTTTTTACTCCTATGTTAGGAATAAAAGGGTGGTTAGAGGAAAAATCGGACCTCTTAGGGACAGAGGAGGGGAACTGTGCTTAGAGCCCAAAGGAATGGCAGAGATCCTGAATGAATACTTTGCGTCAGTATTCACGAAGGAGAGGGGCTTGTTGACAGCTCCTTTCTCTGAGGGAGCTGTGGACCAGTTGAGGGAAATATCCATACCGAGGGAGGAAGTGTTAGAGCTTCTAGGTAGCATTAAAACTGATAAATCTCCTGGGCCTGATGGCATTTATCCCAGACTGCTTAGGGAGGTGCGAGGTGGAATTGCTGGGCCTCTGACGCAAATCTTTGTCTCTTCCTTGGACACAGGTGAGGTCCCAGAGGACTGGAGAATGGCTAATGTTGTACCATTGTTTAAAAAGGGTAGTAGGGATAACGCTGGAAATTATAGGCCGGTGAGTTTGACGTCAGTGGTAGGGAAGCTGTTGGAGGGGATTCTTAGAGATAGGATGTATAGGCACTTAGAGCATTGTGATCTGATTAGGGATACGCAGCATGGATTTGTTAAGGGGAGGTCGTGCCTTACGAATCTGGTAGAATATTTTGAGGAGGTGACGAAAACGGTAGACGAAGGGCGAGCCGTTGATATCGTCTATATGGATTTTAGTAAGGCGTTTGACAAAGTCCCTCATGGGTGGTTAGTTGAGAAGGCTAATCAAGGCTAATCGGATCCGAGGACAGGTAGCTAGATGGATAAGTAACTGCCTTGATAATAGGAGACAGAGAGTAATAGTGGAAGGGTGTTTTTCTAGCTGGAGGTCGATCACTAGTGGTGTGCCGCAGGGCTCAGTACTGGGACCTCTTCTGTTTGTAATATATATAAATGATTTGGAAGAGGGAGTAAGTGGAGTGATCAGCAAGTTTGCAGATGATACAAAGATGGCTGGAGTTGCAGATAGTGAGGAGCATTGTCAGGCGATGCAGCAGGACATAGGCTGGTAGCTTGGACAGATAGATGGCAGATGGAATTCAACCCTGATAAATGTGAGGTGATGCATTTCGGGAGAAAGAATGTAGCGGGGAGGTATATGATAAAGGGTAGACCTATTAAGAGTATAGAAACGCAGAAGGACCTGGGGGTGCAGGTGAACAAGTCTCTGAAGGTGGCAGAGCAAGTGGAGAAGGTGTGAAGAAAGCAAATAGTATGCTAGCCTTTATAAGAAGGGTTTAGAGTACAAGAGCTGTCCTTTAAGGTTGCAGTTGTATAAAACGTTGGTTAGATCTCATTTGGAATACTGCGTCCAGTTCTGGTTGCCTTACTACCGGAAGGATGTGGAGACTCTGGAGAGAGTGCAGAGGAGGTTTACCAGGATGCTGCCTGGTATGGAAAGTCTGAGTTATGAAGAGAGGTTAGGCAAATTGGGACTGTTTTCCTTAGAAAGACGTAGGCTTAGAGGAGATCTAATAGAGGTGTACAAGATTATGAGGGATATAGATAGAGTAAACAGGGTTAAGCTCTTTCCTAGGATGGACTCAAATAGCACGAGGGGTCACGGGCTGAGGGTGAGGGGGGTAAAGTATAATTTGGATGCTAGAGGGAATTTTTTCACACAGAGGGTGGTGGGGGTATAGAATGCGCTGCCAAGTAAAGTGGTGGAGGCAGGTACTCGAATTATTTAAGAAATACTTAGATGGACACATGAACAGAATGGGAATGGAGGGGTATAGAAAACTGATTTGAAATAGGGATCATAAGCCTTGGGAGTCTCTGGGAAGTGTGTAAATAGATGATGATATTGATGTACTTGTTTTTATCCTACAGGTGCTTTGGTCCACCTTGTTGTCTAACGAGGGGCATACATGCGACGGGTCATGAGAGGGCTGCTCTTGGATTTTTTTCGAGAGTATCCTAGTGCTTCATGTCGTTAGTGTACGCTTGACCTGGACCATTTGATGGGCAACACGACTGCTCAGTGACTATCGCTGTGCTGCGCAGATATATGGATTTGGGCCTGTGTCTGTGGGAGTTTGCGCATTCTCCCCTTGTTTGCGTGGGTTTTCTCCGGGTGCTCCGGTTTCCTGCCACGTCCCAAAGATGTGCTCTTAGGCTAATTGGCAAAAAAAAATTCCCCCTAAATTGTCTCAAATTTGGTTTTTAATCCATAGATCTATAAACATGGACAGGGATCACAGGTAGAGGTGGGAACATTGGGGTGGCAGCACGGGCTCGTTGGGCCGAAGGGCCTGTTTCCCGTGCTGTTTTGTTCTTTGTTCTTTGTTCTTAACATCCATAGTAAGCTTGTCTTAAATGCCTAGACATGTTTGAAACAGAATCACCTTGAGGCAGCACGATAGCACAGTGGTTAGCACTGTTGCCTCACAGCGTTGGGGACCCAGGTTCGATTCCTGCCTTGGGTCACTGTGCAGAGTCTGCATGTTCTCCCCATATTTGTGTGGTTTCCTCTGAGTGCTCCAGTTTCCTCCCATAATCCAAAAGATGTGCTGCTTAAGGTGCATTGCCTGTGATAAATTCTCTCTCAGTGTACCCAAACAGACACCAGAATGTGGCGACCAGGGGATTTTCACAGTAACTTCACTGCACTGTTAATGTAAGCCTACTTGTGATGCTAATAAATAAACTAAACCCAGTCAAAAGACACTGAAAGGTAAAAGATGCATTTGTGGGATGAAAATTTGAAACTGACTATTGATGCAAGTATAATATGTGGAAAGGGAGGCTGACTTTATACATTGAGTATCTGCAAAAACATGCACTGAAAATTTCTGACCTTATCTACCACAGGGGTTGTCTGGTGCTGCTGCATTGAATAATGTTTTCACAGAAAGGCCAAATTATCCGTTCTCGCTTGCAGTGGGGTGGGAATGGATGAGATCGGAGAATACCATCCATGATTTTTTTTTTAGAGGAAAAGAAGTGCCTTATACTTTGAGTAGACTTGTACGCCATGATTTATAGTAGTTTTACTGGGGAAGGTTCACTAGATTTATTCCTAGGATGGACGGGCTGTCAAATAAAGAGAGGTTAAGCCTATCTTTGGATTTTAGAAGAATAAAGGGTGATTTTATTGAAACATATGGAGGGGCAATTTTCCCCCAAAAAATTCAGTGTAGTGTCCAACAGGTAGGAAAATGGGAGGCATTCCCAGTCAGTTGTTGGGCACACTGAGTTTTATGACCTCATGGGACTCTTCAATACAGAGGCTGTCAGGCAATTCACATCAACGGTTGGGTGGGACTAAACCCGCTGGAGAGGCTGGCAGTAGAGTGCTGAGGGGGATATTGGTCATGCGCCCATGCCCGCCTCCCCGACCCTTCTTCTCATCATTGGCCTCCTGACTGTTTGCCCCAGCATCCTCCATCCTTAAGTATCACCAGCCTCCTGACAGTAGGCCCCCGACCCCATGGTCACCCCACCCCTTTTTCCAGGCACTGGTAAGGTACCAGGCTGGCCTGCCTAAGGGGCATCAACTCCCAACCTTGTGAAAAGTGTCAATGGCTGTTGCTGGGGACCGATGTGATCCTGCTGGTGTGGATCTCCACCAGGGAAGTCAGAAACCTAATCCCAACAGATTTAAATCAGCTGTTGACTATTAAAATAGCCTTTGCTGCTCCTTGGAGTGAGGCTGATAATGACTGTAAAAGTGGCCTAGGAAAATTGCAGGCGCCTGGCGTGATTCCCATTTTTGGCCTCCTACTTCCCGTCCTGCTCCGCTAACCAAACCAGCATAGTGGGGCAGGAAAATCGCACCAAAGATTTGGAGGGGGTTAGGATTGATTCTGAGAAGATGTCTTCCTTCATGGGGGGATCTAGAACTAGTTTCAGAATGAAGAGTATGCATTTAAGATTCTCTATCATAGGGAGAAATGGAGGTTGGGCCATTGAATATATTCAAGACTGAGTTGCAGTTTTTTTTTGACCTACAAGGTTGTTGAAGGATGGGGAGTGAGCAGGAATTGAGGCATAATCTTATTGAATGGTGGAGCAGGCTCAAGAGGCCAACTGGTCTTCTGGAATCATAGAATCCCGACTATTCAGAAGGAGGCTACTTGACCTATCGAGCCTGCACCAACAATTCCATCCAGGCCCCATTCCAGTAACCCCACATATTTATTCTGCTAGTCCCCCTGACTCTATGGGAGAATGTTGTCTGGCCAATCAATCTAACCTGCACATCTTTGGAGCATGGGGAGGAAATCAACGCAGACATGGGGAGATTGTGCAAAGTCCACACAGTCACCCAAGACCAAAATTGAACCTGAGTCCCTGGTGCTGTGGGCAGCAGTGCTAACCATTTTTAGTGCCCCTATTTTGTATGCTTTTAGTTTCTTATGTAAATTAGCCTCCTTTAATTCAACAGATGGGTAGGTGGTAGAGTGGGGTCTGTGGTTATTATATGGAATAAGATTGTAAACACTTTGAACAGATTTACAACATTGTTTAATCTAAATGCCAAAAGGCTTCTTTTCCGGCTCAGTCTGAGTTTTCCACAAGGTGGCAGTGGAAGCTTGTAGTAGTTCCAGTTCAGTGTGTTGGAGAGAGGACATTTTGTGATCACATTTTTAGATTAAGTTGTATCTAAAATGGTATGACTTGTCCTATTTTTATACTGAGCAACTCATGATACTTATGCACACTTTGTAATCAAACATAATCTTTGCATTTTCAAATTTGCCAAATTTTAGACAGTTTATCTTGGTGAGATTTAATGCGGCCAACTCCACTTTGGAGATCTTACAGGAGGTGTTTCCAGGTGATAGTTTGGCTTTACCTAGCGCACCCCATTGAGTGACCCCAACACTCCTGCGTTGGGTGGTCAACACGTTCAAAATCATCCATGATGCTTGCAAAGCAGTTAGGCTCCCCATTGCACAGTTTAATGATTCTGGAGTGTCAGTCGAACAGTCCTTTTCCCCATGTCCTATAGTTAGTTAGGAAATCATAGAATCCTAAAGTGCAGAAGGAGGCCATTTGGCCTATCGAATTGCACCCACTACAATCCCATGCAGGCCCTATCCATATAACTCCATGTGTTTAAAAATAAAGTTTATTTATTAGTCACAAGTAGGCTTACAATGAGTTACTGTGAAAATCCCCTAGTCGCCACACTCTGTACCTGTTTGGGATAATTTAGCATAGCCAATGCACCCTAACCAGCAATTTTACCTTAGCTAGTTCCCCTGACACTAAGGGATAATTTAACACAGTCAGTCCACCTAACCCGCACATCTTTGGATTGTGGAAGGAAACCGGAGCGAGAAAACCCATGCAGACACGGGGAAAATGTGCAAACTCCACATAGGCAGTGATCCAAGCTGGGATTAAACCCAGGTCCTTGGTGATGGGAGGCAGCAGTGTGTATTGCCAGACCACCCGTTCAAAGAAAATTTTTACTGCCATGATCTTCTTTCCCCTGGAATGCTTACAGCAGCAGAGCCTGGAGAATTAGTATTTAACTGCTGGAGATTTCTGTGATAACAATTGCTGGAGATTTCTGTGAGACATTATTAAGCACTGAGCTGTAGCCCTGAGCTTGAAATTTCAGGGATGAAGTTTGATTGGGTGGGTGGGATCTTGTACTATAGCTAAATCCCAGATTTTATGGCTGAGAGAATTGGATATTGCAGATGGCAATCTTCAGTGCTATAGGGGGAGCCTGTCTCAGGTGTGAATCAGCAACTGGTTTATCTTGTCACAGTATAATCAATTCTTTCCATTGAAACCAGCTGTTTTCCAAGTTCCCTGGTTTGGGAATCTAGATGTAGAGATGCCGGCGTTGGACTGGGGTAAACACAGTAAGAAGTCTGACAACACCAGGTTTAAATCCAACCGATTTATTTGATAGTAAACTCACAAGCTTTTGACCTTCAGGTCTTCGTCAGGTGAATGAGGTGTTCTGGTCTCAAACAGCACACATATCAGCACAGACAGTTTACAGATTACTGATTAGAATGCGAATCTTTATACCTAACCTGCTACTCAAGTCTTAAAGTGTCTAACAATGTGAGTGGAAGGAGCACTGAGCACAGTTTAAAGAGATGTGTATTGTCTCCAGACAGTATAGTAAGTGAGGTTTTTTGCTAACCCAGGCAAGTCATGGGGGTTACAGATAGTGTGACATGTCTGGGTGTTGAAAGCTTTTGAGTTTACTATCAAATGAATCAGTCGGATTTAAACCTGGTGTTGTCAGACTTCTTATTGGGAATCTAGAACTAGGGAACACAGCCTCAAGTTATGGGCAGACCATTTGAAAAATATCTTCACTCCAAAGGTAGCGACCTTGTGAAATTCTCAACCACAGGAGGTTGTGAAGGTCAAGCCACTGATGTGTTCAAGAAAAAGATAAATTTCCTTGATTTTAATGGCATCCAAGGGTATGGGAAGAAAGTGGGAATATGAGATCAAGGATCAGTCATGATCATGTTGAATGATGGAGCAGGCTTGAAGGGCCGAATAACCTAGAGGAATGATTAGAGAATCTGGTGAACTGGTCTCTCCCTCAATGTCAACAAAACGAAGGATATAGACATCGACTTCAGGAAATATAGTGGACAATGTGCCTCTGTCTATATCCATGGGGACAAAGCTTTATGTTTTAGGTGTCGAGATCACTAACAACCTGTCCTGGTTCCTCAATGCCAATGCTGTAGTTAAGAAAGCCCACTAACACCTTTACTTTCTCAGAAGGCTAAGGAAATTTGATAGATCAGCTCTGACTCTCTTTTACAGACGCATCATAGAAAGCATTACTTCTGGTTGTATCATAGGTTGGTATGGCTCCTGCTTTGCCCAAGACCACAAGAAACTACAAAGGGTTGTGAATGTAGCCTAGTCCATCATGTAAATCAGATTTTCATCCTTTGACTCTATCTATAGTTCCTGCTGCCTCGGAAAAGCATCAGCATAATGAAGGACCCTATGTACTCTGGGTCCTCTTCCACCTTCTTCCTTTGGGAAAAAAATCTGAGGTCATGTACCAACTGACTCAAGAACAGCTTCCCTGCTGCCATCAGAATGGACCTACCTTGCATTAAGCTTATCTTACTCTACACCCTAGCTATGACTGGAACGTTACATTCTGTACTCTCTTCCTTCTTTATGAACAGTATGCTTTGTGCAGCATGTAAGAAACAATAGTTTTCATTATATACTAATACATGTGACAATAATAAACCAAAACAAATAGATTCTGTGTAATACCCTTCTGTCTAGCATTGTATGTGCACAAATGATGTATCTCTGTTGGGTCTAGTTTCAGAATATGTCAACACATTGGGATAAAAGCCAGGGCTTCAAACACTACTGCAAGTATATAGAAGGTGTGCACGATGATGGCAGGTGCAGATAAAGTAGACCCAAAAAATACTTTCTTATTAGCTGATGAAAAGCTGGAGGTATAGATTTAAGGAATGTAGGGGGATTTTGAGAAATAATGTTTTTTAAGTCAACGAGTATTAATAATCTGAAACTCGCTGTCCGCAAGGCAGGTGGAAGCAAAGATGACCAATGATTTAAAAGGAAATTGGATAAGATTTCAGAAAATAAACTCACTGGGGTATGGAGATAGAACAGGGGAATAGGGTTGACTGGGTTGCTTCAGAAACAGCTAGCCACGTGAATTCAGTGGCTGAATGGTCTCCTGTGCTGTTATAACATGGAGGAGAGTGACAAACTGAAATAAACTTTTTCATGTTTGATAATGAATTTGTTAATTAGAACATATGACTAGTGTAATGTGCAAGCCCAATATAGAAGACTCATGAAGATTGTTCATGAGGCAGAAGATCTTGGATTGAAACTATGGCTGGTCAGACCTTTATTACTGAATCAGTTCTTACAAGATCTAAATGTTTATTTATTAGTGTCACAAGTCGGCTTACATTAACCTTGCAATGAAATTGCTGTGAAAGTCTCCTAGTCACCACACTTCGGTACCTGTTCAGGTATACTAAGAAAGAATTTGGCATGGCTAATGCACCTAACCAGCACATCTTTTGGACTGTGGGAGGAAACCGGAGCATCCAGAGGAAACCCATGCAGATTCAGGAAAACATGCAAACTTTGGACAGTGACCCAAGCCAGGAATCAAGCCCAGGTCCCTGGCACTGTGAGGCAGCAGTGCTAGGCACTGTGCCACCTTGCAGTTCTCCAAACATATCTTATAGGCCTGTCGGTATCTGATTTAATATAGAACATAGAACACTACAGCACAAACAGGCCCTTCGGCCCACAAGTTGTGCCGAACACATCAAAACCTACCCAGCCATAGACCTATCTATAACCCCCAATCCCATTGGATCCCATATACTCATCCAGAAGTCTTTTAAAAGACCCCAGCGAGTTCGCCTCGACTACCACCGACGGCAGCCGATTCCATTCACTCATCACCCTCTGAGTGAAAAACTTTCCCCTAGCATCCCCTCTGTACTTGCTTCCCTGCACCTTAAATCTGTGCCCTCTTGTCGCAACCATTTCAGCCCTGGGAAATAGTCTCTGAGAGTCCACCCTATCTATTCCTCTCAACATCTTGTAAACCTCTATCAGGTCGCCTCTCAACCTTCGTCTCTCCAGGGAGAACAGTCCCAGCTCCCTCAACCTGTCTTCATAAGGCATTCCTCCCAATCCAGGCAACATCCTTGTAAATCTTCTCTGCACCCTTTCAATAGCTTCCACGTCCTTCCTATAGTGAGGCGACCAGAACTGCGCACAGTACTCCAAGTGTGGTCTGACAAGGGTCCTATAAAGCTGCAGCATTACCTCCTGACTCCTGAACTCAATCCCTCGATGAATGAAGGCCAGTACACCGTAAGCTTTCTTAACCACATCCTCCACCTGGGAGGCCGATTTGAGAGTCTTATGGACCCGGACCCCAAGATCCCTCTGCTCTTCCACACAGCTAAGACTCCTACCTTTGATAGTGTACTCATTCTTCCCGTTGGATCTGCCAAAATGGACCACAACACATTTATCCTCGTTGAAGTCCATCTGCCACTTCTCCGCCCAGTCTTGCATCCTGTCGATGTCCTGCTGCAACTTTTGACATCCCTCCAGACCATCCACAACACCACCGACCTTCGTGTCATCGGCGAACTTACTCACCCATCCCTCCACTTCCTCATCCAGGTCATTTATGAAAATGACAAACAGCAAGGGTCCTAGAACAGATCCCTGGGCACTCCACTGGTGACCGACCTCCATGCAGAAAAAGAGCCATCCACAACCACCCTCTGCCTTCTGCAGGCAAGCCAGTTCTGGATCCACAAGGCCAAAGCCCCTTGGATCCCATGGCCTCTCACCTTCTCAAGAAGTCTTGCACGTGGGACCTTGTCAAATGCCTTGCTGAAGTCCATGTACACCACATCCACTGCTCTTCCTTCGTCAATGTGTTCAGTCACATTTTCGAAGAACTCAATTAAGCTCGTAAGGCACGACCTGCCTTTTACAAAACCATGTTGACTATTTCTAATCAACCTAAACTTCTCCAAATGCTCGTAAATCTTGTCCCTCAGAAGCTTCTCCATCAGCTTACTAACCACTGAGGTCAGACTCACCGGTCGGTAATTTCCAGGACTATCCCTGCTCCCTTTCTTGAAAATAGGGACCACATCCGCAATCCTCCAATCCTCCAGAACCTCTCCCGTCTCCATCGACGACGCAAAGATCATTGCCAGGGGCTCTGCAATGACATCCCTCACCTCCCACAATAACCTGGGGTACATCCCATCTGGTCCCGGAGACTTGTCTATCTTGATAGCATTTAAAAGTTCTAACACATCCGCTTCCTTAATATCTACATACTCAATCTTTTCAGTCTGCCGCAAACTTGTAGTGCATCCTCCCAGATCACTTTCCACCGTGAATACTGAGGCAAAGTACTCATTAAGCACCTCTGCCATTTCTTCCGGTTCCATACAGACTTTTCCCCCTTCACCTTTTATAGGTCCTATCCCTTCTCTTCTCATCCTTTTACTTTTCACATATTTGTAGAAGGCCTTGGGATTCTCCTTAATCCTACCAGCCAAGGCCTTCTCATGACCCCTTCTGGCTCTCCTAATTTCCTTTTTAAGCTCTCTTCTATAAGCCTTATACTTCTCTAGATCCCCAACATCTCCTAGCTCTTTGAACCTTTTATACACCTTTCTTTTCTTCCTGACTATGTTCACCACAGCCTTCGTGCACCACGGTTCCCGCGTCCTACCAAAACCTCCTTGTCTCACCGGAACGTTGTCGTGCAAAGCTCCAGACAAGCATTCCTTGAATATCTGCCACCTTCCTTCTGTGCTTTTCCCCAAGAACACCTCCTTCCAGTTTATTCGCCCCAACATCTGCCTGATGTCTTCATATTTCCCCTTATTCCAGACAAACACCTTCCTAGCCTGCCTGATCCTATCCTTTTCCAATGCAAGGGTGAAGGAGATA
Organism: Sphyrna mokarran; assembly: GCA_024679065.1. Taxonomy (NCBI): domain Eukaryota; kingdom Metazoa; phylum Chordata; class Chondrichthyes; order Carcharhiniformes; family Carcharhinidae; genus Sphyrna; species Sphyrna mokarran. The sequence continues at coordinate 15,430,651 of JAGIQG010000033.1, read as the reverse complement.
GCGTTATGATCTCCATCCCCAAGATGCTCTCCTACCAGAGAGCCATCACCTGTCCTGGTTCATTAGCTAGTACCAGGTCCGGTACAGCCTCTCCTCTCGAAGGCTTGTCCACGTGCTGTGTCAGGAAACCCTCCTGAACACACCTAACAAACTCCTCCCCATCCAAACCCCTTACCCTTGGGGTATTCCAGTCGATGTTTTGGAAATTGAAGTCTCCCATCACAACAACTCTGTTATTTCTACATCTCTCCAGTATCTGTTTCCCTATCTGCACCTCAACTTCCCTGTCACTATTGGGCGGCCTATAGAATACACCCAACAACGTCACCGACCCTTTGCTATTCCTAACTTCCACCCACAGAGACTCCGTAGACATTCCCTCCTCGGTATCCACCTTCTCTGCAGCCATGACACTGTCCCTGATCAACAGTGCCACTCCACCACCTCTTTTGCCTCCCTCCCTGTCCTTCCTGAAGGATCTGAATCCCGGGACCTGTAGTACCCAGTCCTGTCCCTGAGACATCCAAGTCTCTGTAATGGCCACCACATCACAATCCCAAGCAGCAATCCACGCCCTAAGTTCATCCACCTTATTTACTACACTCCTGGCATTAAAATAGACACAGCTCAGTCCCTCAGACTGGACATTTCCCTTCTCCCCCACTCGTCTAACCTGCCTCTCATCCTTCCTAGAGTCCTTCCCTACCTGGGAGCTAACTTCCTTGCTCCCAGTCTCCACATCACTATTCCCTCCCCCTAACCTTTCTAGTTTAAAGTCCCCCCAGTAGCCCTAGCTAGTCTTCCCGCCAAGATATTAGTCCCCCTGGGATTCAGGTGCCACCCGTCTTTGCTGTACAGGTCACACCTGCCCCTAAAGAGGTCCCAATGATCCAGGAACCGGAATCCCTGCCCCCTGCTCCAGTCCCTCAGCCATGTATTCAACCTCCACCTCATACTATTCCTGCTCTCTCTCTCCCGAGGCGCAGGCAGCAATCCTGAGATTACTACCTTCGCTTTCCTCTTTCTCAGCTGCCTACCCAGTTCCCTATAATCCCTTTTTATGTCCACTTCCCTCTTCCTGCCTATGTCAGTAGTACCTATATGTACTACAACTTCCAGTTCCTCACCCTCCCCTTTCAGGATGTCCGGGACACGCCCAGAGACATCCCGAATCCCAGCTCCAGGGAGACATACCACCATCCGCGACTCCCGTCTGCGTCCACAAAAACGCCTGTCTGCCCCCCTCACTAGGGAGTCCCCTATAAGCACTGCCTTTTTGCTCTGTTTTTTAGGTTTTTGTTTTTGTTCAGCTCCAGGGAGCTGGCCACCGCTGCCTCCCTTGGATGAGCTGTCCCCCACAGTAGTACTCAGGCAAGAGTACTTATTTTGAAGGGGGACATCCACCGGTGTACTTTCCATCACCTGAAGTTTCCCCTTCCTAATAGTTACCCATGTGCCTTCTCCCCTTTGCCCTGGTGTGACTACTTGTCTGTAGCTCCTATTAATAATCTCCTCATTCTTCCTAATGAGTCGAAGGTCCTCAAGCTGCATTTTCAGTTCTTTTACCTGGTCCCGTAGGGATTTGTGAGGATATTTCTCAAATTGAGACATAGAAAACGTGCAGTGGGAGCAATTTATTTCCATTTGTATCAAATGTGTAGCATGCAGTCAGCATTTGTACAAGCTGACACTAGCAGTGACTTGAGTAAAATGAGCTAATTACAAAGAAATTCAACATTTTGGTTGATATTAATCATAGATCATTGATTGATTGTAGGTCACTCTGCAGAATGTGGTATTGTTTAGCAGACACTTTGCTGCTGAACAGTATCTCGTGAAGGTCGTGTTCTTCTAACAAGCACAAGTTGCTGTGCTTGGGCAATGTGACAAAATAAAAAGGGTCTGGTATGTAGTGACATCCAGGGTGCTACTACACTCGTAGAATTCTCCAGTCCCACGTGCCCCATATCTGCTGACAGCGAGAATGGAGAATGTGGCGATCAGCTAAATCTCTGTTCACAGTAGCGGAACGAGAGAATCCCAGCTGCAGGTAGGTTGGAGAATCTGTCCATAATCTTAGAAAATAGATGTTATAATCCAACTGCGGCTCTGAGAATTTGATGTCAAAAACTGCTGCTGCTAGTCAAAATTGACCACAAATCATTGGGTTGTTATAACAACCTGGCTGGTCCTTAGGTGTTCTGGATGATTCCAGTGGTTAATTCTTCACTTCCCTTTGAAGTGACTGATATTATACTTAGATTTGGTAAGAACTTAAATCCTCCTTTCACGTGCAATATTGAAACACCTATTGTTCACCATAACAATAGAGCAAATGTTGCAGTCATGTTAGCCTTGGCATTTTTGACAGCATTGTTGGCACGGGAGTCAGAAGATTCTGGGTTGAAGTTCCAGTATAGAAAAAACTCAAAAAGCATAGGCTGGGTGTGCTGCACAGTTGGAGGTGTCATCTTTCAGACGGGACATTAATCCTAAGAACGTAAAAACTAGGAGCAGGCCCCTCGAGCCTGCTCTGCCATCCAATAAGATCATGACTGATCTTTTCGTGGACTCAATTAGCCACCACTCACCATAATCCTTAATTGCTTTACTGTTCAAAAATTTATCTGTCCTTGTCTTAAAAACATTCAATGAGATAGGCTCAACTGCTTCACTGGGCAGGGAACTCCACAGATTCACAAACCTTTTTGTGAAGAAGTTCCTCCTCAACTCAGTCCTGAATCTGCTTACCCTTTGAGGCTATGCCCCCTAGTTCTAGTTTCACCAGTGGAAACAACTTCCCTGTTTTTATCTTATCTATTCCTTTCATAATCTTATATGTTTCTATAAGCTCTCCTTCTAAATTCCAATGAGAATAGCCCCAGTCTACTCAGTCTGTCTTCATTAGCCAATCCTCTCCGGAATCACCTAGTGAATCTCCAATGCACCCCCTCCAATGCCAGTATATCCTTTCTCAAGTAAGGAGACCAAAATTGTATACAGTATTCCAGGTGTAGTATTAGCAACACCTTATACAGCTGCAACATAGCTTTGCTGTTTTTAAACTCCATCCCTCTAGCAATGAAGGACAAAATTCTTTTGCCTTAATTACCTGCTACAGCTGCAAACCAACTCCTTGAGATTCCTGCATAAGGACACCCAGGTCACTCTGCACAGCAGCATGCTGCAATTTTTTTACCATTTAAATAATAGTCCATTTTGCTGTTATTCCTACCAAAATGAATGACCTCACATTTACCAACATTGTACTCCATCTGCCAGACACTCGTCCACTCACTTAGTCTACCTATATCCCTTTGCAGACTTTCAGTGTCCTCCGCACACTTAGTTCTGCCACTCACCTTAGTGTCATCTGCGAATTTTGACACACTGCACTTAGTTCCTAACTCCAAATCATTGATGTAAATTGTAAACAGTTGTGGTCCCAATACTAATCCCTGAGGCACACCATTAGTCATTGATCACCAACCAGAAAAATACGTATATACCCCCATTCTTTGCTTTTTGTTAGTTAACTAATCCTGTACCCATGATAATACATTACCCGTTACACCATGCACCATTTTCTTATGTAGCAGTCTTTGGTATGGCACCTTATCAAATACCTTCTGGAAATCTAGATAAGCCATAATCACAAGTTCCTCATTGTCCACTGCACATGTAATATTTTCAAAGAATTCCATCAAATTAGTCAAATATGACCTTCTCTTCATGAACCCATGCTGCGTCTTACCAATGGGACAATGCAGATCTCTTGCTATTTCTTCTCTAATGATAGATTTAAACATTTTCCCTATTATAGAAATTAAGTTAACCGGCCTATAGTTACCCACCTTTTGTCTACCTTTTTAAATAGTGGCGTCACATTTGCTGTTTTTCAATCTGTGGGAACCACTGTGGGAACTTTGGTAAAATTTGCTGGACTCTGGATTTGGCTTCTGACCAAGGTGTAGATGATCCCATGGACTATCTGTAGGAAGCTCAGGGAGTTCTCAAATTTTTTTTACTCCAGGAAAGGCCTTGTTATACCTCTTTTGTTTTGTTTATTCATTCATGGTGATGTGGACATTGCTGGATTACGAGCTAGGCCAGTATTTATTGCTCATTCCTAATTGTCCCTGAGAAGCTGGTGATGAGCTGCCTTGAGCCACTACAGTCCCTGTGGTGTAGGTACACCCACAGAGCTATTGAGTTTGGGGAGATAGCAGAATGAAATTCCAGGATTCCTCAAACAACATGAAAACTGACTTCGGGTTCTTATTTGCGAGAGATTACTGTGCACTGATTGCCGTCTGTGTTTCATAAGACAACAACAGTGACTTTACTTACGTTGATTGTTAACATCCTTAAATCATGAAAGGTGTTTAGTAAATGCAAATTTTTCTTATTTTAATGCACTTCTTTTAAGTTCCACTATAAAATTAGAATAATATTCACACGTTTTGGATCAGCTGTGACTCAGTCATGCGTCTCACATGTCAAGTTAGAAAGTTATGGATTCAAGTTTCACATAAAAGATTTGAGCACAAAATCCTGTTCTGTGTTGGAGGATTGGGTACTAATGCTATCTTAAACCCTGGAGGACTTGCAAGTTCCAGTGGCAGGCAGTACTGAAGAGCAGGAGAGTTCTTCCCAGTGTCCTACCTCATATCGTCATTTGCACCGTTAACAGATTAATAATGGGTGAAGACAGTATTCGGTAAAGCACATACCTCTGCCATGCTCTTACAATTATGCAGCTCCTCTTTCTTGCCTGATTGATGTTCCGTAACTACAAAACTGAAATAAAGACATGTTAAGAGCATCTATCACACTGAGAAAGGTTCAAGCTAATCTACATCCAACAATCTGCTCAGAAAACTCTGCTCATATTTTAACAGCTGAGAAAATTAAAACATTCCAAAACAACAACATTCTCTCAAGTAATCCATAACATTGTTTTAAAAAAAAGTCAATTCATCTATTTTCATAATGTTAAGGGATTCTTTAAAAAAATCCAGGATCTATCTTCACAAATCTGTTCTTCCTTTTGGCCATGTCTACCAGGTGTTCATAGAATTCCTACAACACAAAAGGAGGCCACTTGGTCCATCGAGTCTGCATGGATCACAATACCACCCAGGCCTTATTCTCAAAACCCCACTTATCTATCCTCTTATTCCTCCTGTCACTATTAGGGAATTTACTATGGCCAATCAATCTAACCTGCACATCTTTGGAGTGTGGGAGGAAATTGGAGCACCTGCAGGAAACCCAATTGGATCCACGGAGAACGTGCAGACTCCACAGAGACAGTCACCTGAGGCCAGATTTGAATATGGGTCTCTGGCGCTGTGAGGCAGCAGTGATAATCAAAGTGCCACCGTGCCTCATAGCACCAAGGACCAGGGTTTGATTCTAACCTCGGGTAACTGTCTGCGTGGAATTTGCACATTCTCCCTGTGTCTGCATGGGTTTCCTCCAGATGAACAAAGAACAAAACAGCACAGGAAACAGGCCCTTCAGCCCAACGAGCCCGCGCCGCCACCCAGATGTTCACACCTCTACCTGCGATCCCTGTCCATGTTTATAGATCTATGGATTAAAAATCAAATTTGAGTCAATTTAGGGAGAATTTGTTTTGCCAGTTAGCCTAAGAGCACATCTTTGGGATGTGGGAGGAAACTGGAGCTCCTGGAGAAAACCCACGCAAGCATGGGGAGAATGCGCAAACTCCCACAGACACAGGCCCAAATTGATGTATCTACACAGCACAGCGATAGTCACTGAGCTGGTGTGTTGCCCATCAGATGGCCCAGGTCAAACATACACTAACGACGTGAAGCAGTAGGATACTCTCGAAAAAGATCCAAGAGCAGCCCTCTCACGACCTATCGTGTGTATGCCCCTCGTTAGACAACAAGGTGGACCAAAGCACCTGTAGGATAAAAACAAGTACATCAATATCATCATCTATTTACACACTTCCCAGGGACTCCCAAGGCTCATGATCCCTATTTTAAATCAGTTTTCTATACCCCTCCATTCCCATTCTGTTCATGTGCCCATCTAAGTATTTCTTAAATAACTCCAGAGTACCTGCCTCCACCACTTTACTTGGCAGCGCATTCCATACCCCCACCACCCTCTGTGTGAAAAATCTCCCTCTAGCATCCAAATTATACTTTACCCCCCTCACCCTAAGCCCGTGACCCCTCGTGCTATTTGAGTCCATCCTAGGAAAAAGCTTAACCCTGTTTACTCTATCTATCCCCTTCAAAATCTTGTACACCTCTATTAGATCTCCTCTAAGTCTACGTCTTTCTAAGGAAAACAGTCCCAATTTGCCTAATCTCTCCTCGTAACTCAGACCTTCTACACCAGGCAGCATCCTGGTAATCCTCCTCTGCACTCTGTCCAGAGTCTCCATGTCCTTCCGGTAGTAAGGCGACCAGAACTGGATGCAGCATTCCAAATGAGGTCTAACCAGCGTTTTATACAACTGCAACATTAAAGGCCAGCTCTTGTTGTCTATAACCCTTCCTATAAAGGCTAGCATACTATATACTTTCTTCACAACCTTCTCCACTTGCTCTGCCACCTTCAGAGACTTATTCACCTGCACCCCCAGGTCCCTCTGCGTTTCTATACTCTTAATAGGTCTATCCTTTATCATATACCTCCCTGTTACATTCTTTCTCCCGAAATGCATCACCTCACATTTATCAAGATTGAATTCCATCTGCCATCTGTCTGCCCAAGCTACCAGCCTATGTCCTGCTGCATCGCCTGACAATGCTCCTCACTATCCGCAAGTCCAGCCATCTTTGTATCGTCTGCAAACTTGCTGATCACTCCACTTACTCCCTCTTCCAAGTCATTTATATATATTACAAATAGAAGAGGTCCCAGTACCGAGCCCTGCGGCACACCACTAGTGACTGACCTCCAGCTAGAGAAACACCCTTCCACTATTACTCTCTGTCTCCTATTACCAAGCCAGTTACTTATCCATCTAGCTACCTGTCCTTGTATCCCATTTGCCTTGACCTTCTCGACTAACCTCCCATGAGGGACTTTGTCAAACGCCTTACTAAAATCCATATAGACGACATCAATGGCTCGCCCTTCGTCCACCGTTTTCGTCACCTCCTCAAAAAATTCTACCAGATTTGTAAGGCACAACCTCTCCTTAACAAATCCATGCTGCGTATCCCTAATCAGATCGCAATGTTCTAAGAGCCTATACATCCTATCTCTAAGAATCCCCTCCCACAGCTTCCCTACCACTGACGTCAAACTCACTGGCCTATAATTTCAAGAGTTATCCCTACTACCCTTTTTAAACAATGGTACAACGTTAGCTATTCTCCAGTCCTCTGGAACCTCACCTGTGTCCAAGGAAGAGACAAAGATTTGCGTCAGAGGCCCAGCAATTTCACCTCGCACCTCCCTAAGCAGTCTGGGATAAATGCCATCAGGCCCAGGAGATTTATCAGTTTTAATGCTACCTAGAAGATCTAACACTTCCTCCCTCGGTATGGATATTTCCCTCAACTGGTCCACAGCTCCCTCAGAGACAGGAGCTGTCAACAAGCCCCTCTCCTTCGTGAATACCGACGCAAAGTATTCATTCAGGATCTCTGCCATTCCCTCGGGCTCTAAGCACAGTTCCCCTCCTCTGTCCCTAAGAGGTCCGATTTTTCCTCTAACCACCCTTTTATTCCTAACATAGGAGTAAAAAGCCTTTGGGTTTTCCTTAATCCTATCCACCAAAATCATTTCATGCCCCCTTTTTGCCCTTCTAACTCCCCGTTTGAGCTTCCTCTTACTCTCTCTATATTCCTTCAATGCTGTTCCCAGCTGCTTTGACCTATCATACGCGTCTCTTTTCTTCTTAACCAAGTCCTCAATATCCCTAGTAATCCACGGCTCTCTAATCCTACCTTTCCCATCTTTCCTCTTAGCCGATGCTCCGGTTTCCTCCCACAGTCCAAAGATGTGTTGAAATCCGTCCATTAGTTTTTGAAATATATTGCTTACAGACGAAGAAATGGGCAAAAAATGTTACCACTATTCTCCTTCAATGGTAGAGATAACAACAGAAAATGCAGGAAATACTTTGCAGGTCTGACAGCATTCTATGCAGAGAGAAATCATTACAATTTCAGATCAATGACTCTTCACAGGTACTGAGTACTGACACCATTTTCTATTTTTAAAATTTCAGATTGCAAGCATCTGCAATATTTTACTGTTTCATCAGTAACAGATTAAGTAATTAGCTAAGCCATTACCTGCACGGTGGCACAGTGGTTAGCACTGCTGGCTCACAGTGTCAGGGATCTGGGTTCAATTCCAGCCTTGGGTGACTTATTAATCACAAGTAAGCTTACAGTCTAACTGCAATGAAGTTTATGTTAAAATCTCTAGTCTGTGTGGAGTTTTTAATTTCTCCCTGTGTCTGCATGGTTTCCTCCGAATGCTCCAGTTTCCTCCTGTAGTCCAAAGATGTGTGGGTTAGGTGGATTGGCTATGCTAAATTGCCCCTTTGTTAGGGGGAATAGCTAGGGTAAATGAGTATGGTTAGAAGGATAAGGCCTGGGTGGGATTGGTGTTGGTACAGCCTTGATGGGCCGAATGGCCTCCTTCTGCACTATAGGGATTTTTATGATTCTGATTGGTGTTTGTGAGAGCTTGTTATGCTTGAATTGGTCACTGCGTTTCCAACATCGAAAGAGTGGAATAAGTTTCTAATATACTTAATTGGCTGTAAAGTGCTTTGTGCATGCTGAGGTCATGAGAGGCGCTATATAAATTTACATCTTTCACATCCTGTACAGATCACATTTTATTGTTTTTCTCAGAATGACTTGGTGAACTCGAGTAGGTGCTGAAAACCCTTTGCAAAATTTTTGCAAAATCCCCAGACTTTTTTGTCTAGAAACCGGCAGAGGTCCCAGGAAAGTGGTGGGGGCTCGGGGTTATGCCAGGTACCTGCTCTTTTCCATTGGATTGCATCGGCAGAGCTCTCACAGAATTTAAGAGCCAGTGTTAGAAAAAGATTCTGGGAAGCAGCGATTGGAAAGGTCCTTTGCCCAAATTCCTGCATCCATTTATTGAGTTTACACTGGGGAATTTTTTTCATTTTTTCTCGTCTCCAAATTTCCATTGGGTAAAAACACATTATGTATTAATCTAAGATGCTGTAAATTTCATATTATAAAATGTACAATTTTAATTCATGGGGAACTGGAAACAGAAGTCTTTAATGAGAAAAGCAGAGCTTGTCACTCTTGGAGTGATTCTGAGAACAGGCATAAAGCATGAACCACTGAAATTTCTGAGGATTGACTATTTTAATTATGAAATGGAAAATGTAGGTATGACATACAAATCTATGTACAGGTGGCATGATGGCACAGTGGTTTGCACTGCTGTCTCACCTGGTACAATTTCAGCTCGGATGACTGTGGAGTTTGCACATTCTCCCCGTGTCGGTGTGGGTTTCCTCTGGGTGCTCCGGTTTCCTCCCACAGTACAAAAATGTATGGGTTAGGTGAATCAGCAGTGCCAATTTGCCCCTTAAGTGTCCCAAGATATGTAAGTGAGATGAATTATCCACAGGAAATGTGCAAGGTTACAGGGATAGGGCCTGGGTAACTCACTGTCAGAGAATTGGTGCAGACTTGATGGACTGTATGACTTGTCTTCTGCACTGTAGGATTCTGTCATTCTATGACATTCATGAGCAGATCCATTTCTTCCTCTTATATGGTAAAAGCTTTAAAGTGACAAGATGTTTCCATCACTGTGTTCTTTGCATGTGAAAAAAATGGGGCTAAGAGGACACACATTGCTAGAATCAACTGTCAGATCATTGATTCCCTTCTAACAGCTAACTCTTGTGTGAAATTGATGTGCTCAGCTCCACAGTAATTAATCTATGAGTGATTGTACTACATCGACTCAAACCCTATACCATTTGGACAGAAAATTGTGAGCTAAGTTCATAGTTTTGCAATACACATCTCAACATATGCCAAGGAGCTGTACATATTTCTGGAAAAGGAGGCTTTCTTAGAAAGATTTGTATTACTTGATTGACTTCAGGCTATTCAAACTCTTGTTTAAATGCTTACCTAACAGATCTGTTAATCTGGTGCTAGATCTGTTTAAGATTTGAGCCTGAATAATGATCAGGAATTGTTAAAGAAAATCAGGTCAATTCACAACAATTGTGATCTGGATATTTTGAGATAGCAACTGCAAAGGTTCCATGTTGAATTGTCCCGTTTTGCTGTTCACTTTCATTCCATGGAACTTTGAGAATGGGGAAATGCACAGAATATTCAGAAATCACCTAAGACTAGTTGGAACATATGGGAGAAGTCTTGTCAGGGGTCATGGGCAGAGCATAAAGGTGATGTACTGTGTGCATAATCATTTCATAGAATCCTTACAATGTCCATTGAGTCCACATTGACTGTCTGACAGGGTACTTTACCAGGCCCTCTCCCCACTTTTACCCAATCCCTGTAATGCCATATATTTCCTAATCCAACTAACCTATACATCATGGGACACTAAGGGGCAATTTAGTATGGCCAACCCACATCACCTGTGCACTTTTGGAATGAGGGAGGAAACCGGAGCACCCGGAAGCAATCCATGCAGACATGAGGAGAACATACAAACTCTAGGCAGGCAGTCAGTCACCCAAGGCAGGAATTGAACCTGAGTTCCCTGGAGCAGTGAGGTAGCAGTGCATATTGGGTAAAGCAGCACCATACGCCCTTTTTTGATAACAGTAAAAGCCTGACTCCATAGACGGTGTGGTCTGTACAGGTACTTTTGTCACTGAAGTGGTGAACCCCTAATTGAACTTCTATATGGGCCACAAAGGTCAACATCAGTAAAACAAAAGGATTTAGTAAAATGGAGACAAAAATCAAAGTACAGGATGTATAATGCAGCAAAAGAAGGAGGATTAGCTGCAAAACCTCAAAAATTGCTAGATTAATTCCAACAATTCAGCTTTGAGAGAATCTCCCCAGCAGTCTCGGACCCGTTCCAATATCACTGTCCATGGGTGGGGAGCATACTTAGCAGAGGCTAAACTCCAGAAATTTGGCTTGAAATCCGAATGTCATGATTTAAATATTGAAAAGTAAGTTATGCTGATCTAACTTTTACCACCAAGATTGTGCCTCAGAAACTTAGGCACACACACACTGATTTTAACTTCACAAAGTCTGTCTGCAGCGCCTCAGAGTATACACTCTCATTTGTCTCCATTCACACTGGCACCTCCAAAACCTGATCATAGCTCGTAGGGGATTGTTAACTTGAAATGCTTTTGAGTCACTCTTTTTTTTGTTTTAACATTATTATTACTTTTCTCTCCAGCAACTGCAAGACATTTCGGACAATCAAAATTTTAATTTCCCTTGACTCTATTAAAAGTTTATCTTGAGATGTGTGGTGTGGGCTTCAATTAAGTAGCTGTTAAGAATGAAAAATTGGGTTCAGTAATTGATTGTCCTTGCCAGAGATTGCTTACACAAAAACTTCTGCATTAGTGGAAAGCAGGACCATTTAACAACACCCCCCTCCATTCACCACCGCCACACACAAAGCAGTGAATGTACTTTTTTATTTTGGCATCATGCTTTTGCTCTTTTTACTCTGAAATAGTTCTCTTCCTTCTCAATTTACTCTCCCTCGAGTAGAAGCTCTTTGCTAGTGCATGGGATCTAGCAGCTTTTATTGCGTAAGCCTTTATTGCTGATAAATTTTCAACCATGGGTGGTATCACTGTAAAGCTCAATCCTGATCTCATCTGCTGCATACACGTGGGGTGGCATGGTGGCATAGTGTGGTTAACACGATTGCCTCACAATGCTGGGAACCCTGGGTTCAATTCCTGGCTTGGGTCACTGTCTGTGCGGAGTCTGCACGTTTTCCCCATGTCTGCGTGGGTTTCCTCCAGGTGCTCCAGTTTCCTTCCACAGTCCGAAAGACATACTAGTTAGATGCATCGGCCGTGCTAAATTCTCCTTCAGTGTATGCGGACAGGCATCGGAGTGTGGTGAGTAGGGGGATTTTCACAGTAACTTCATTGCAATGTTAATACTTGTGATGCTAATAAAGTAAGCATGTATTTTCAAGCAGGAATTAGAAAACAGCATTCAGCAGTGAGAAACCTAACTGATTTTGCCCATCCCTGCTCCCTGTTGCACCTTCCCCAGTCCAAAGACTGGGTGGGGCTTGGGCTAATCTTACTTGATGTGGGCTGACTTAAGGCTAGTCAAGAATCCAATCAAACTTTTGCCTCTTGCCAATTTTCTTCTTTCCTCTCCGAAGGGTTTCTGAAGCACAGTTAGCCACATGAACAATTATTGTTTCCCATGTGTCCATTATTCATGTTTGAGACTGGGGCGAGGGTGGGAATGGACAGTTACATTCAAGACTGGGTCTGGTCTTAGTTGATCTCGCCATGTTCACTTTTTACAGGGGTTGCTGATTAATCATACAATCCTTACAGTGTTGAAGGAGATCATTTGGTCCATCAAATCTGCACTGACAACAATCCTACCCAAACCCTATCCCCGTAACCCTGCATATTTACCCCACAAATATCCCCAACACTAAGTGCCAATTTACCATGGCCAATCCACCTAACCTACACATCTTTGGACACTAAAGGGCAATTTAGCATGGCCAATCCATCTAATCTATACATCATTGGGTACTAAGGGGTTATTTAGCATGGCTAATCCACCTAACCTGAATGTTTGGATTGTGGAAGAAACCCACGCAAAGTTGGGCAGAATGTGCAAACTCCACACAGTCAAGGCTGGAATCGAATCCGGGTCCCTGGCATTGTAAGGCAGCAGTCTAAACCACTAAGCCATCGTGCAGCCTGAATGATTGTGAGTAGTAGCTCAGTTTGGTTTTTTTCCTCCTTAACTGGGACGCACGGAGCAGTTACAGCCCTGACCACCACTTGGGCTGATTGTAGTAAACTGCAGCTACCAGGAATCTTTCCTTTCCGCCTGGCGTGGTAACTTACTGGATCCAGGGACCATAACAAGCTGGGTTCTTAACTGTGTTTTGTTACCAGGACAAACCAGGGTTTGTCACATGAGGAGCTGTTGAGGAGTCTGGGTCTGTAGTTTAGAAAGATGAGGGGGAAATCTAATTGAAACTTACAAAACACTCAAAGGCTTAGATAGAGTGGATGTTTCCACTAGTAGGAGAGACTAGAACTTGAAGGCACAACCCCAGAGTGAAGGGACGCTCCTTCAGCTGGAATGAGGAGGAATTTCTTCAGCCAGAGGGTGATGAATTTGAGGAACTCATTACCACAGAAAGCTGTGGAGGCCAGGTCATGAGTGCCTTTCAGATAGAGATAGATAGGTTCTTGATCAATAAGGCTATCCAGGGTTACTGGGAGAAGAGAGGAGAATGGGATGGGAATCATATTAGCCATGATTGAATGGTGGAGCAGACTCAATGGGCTGAATGGCCTAATTCTACTTCAATGTCTTATGGCCTTATGGTCATAGGTCTGTATTTCAAGTTAGAAACTGCTCTTGTATCTTGTATGAAGAGAATCTGACAAATGATTGGATTCTCAGTAACTGGAGCTCACTTTTCTGTTTCAGAGAATGGAAATTGAGGCCTATAGCAATGAAGAGTAAGCTTCTTGTCCAAAAATGTGCAGGTTAGATTGATTGGCCATGCTAAATTGCTCCTTATTGTTAGAGGGAAATGTCAGGGAGATTAGCAGGGTAAATATATGGGGTTCTGGGGATACTGCCCGGGTGGGATTGTTGTTGGCGCAGACTCGATGGGCCAAATAGCCTCCTTCTGCAGTCTATGATTCTTCAATGATTCAAAGAGTTGCTGAAAGGCTTTCTGCTCGGTTTTAGTGGCACATCTTCTGGGTATGTGCTGTAACCTGATCTGTCAAACCTGTAAAGCTATAACCAAATTACCCCCCATGAAAGCACAGCTGATCCAGTAAAATATCTATATCATGACTTTAGATCATAGAACATAGAACATTACAGCGCAGAACAGGCCCATCGGCCTTTGATGTTGCGCCGACCAATTAGGAAAAAGCAATGACCCTCTAACCTAAACCATTCCCTTTTCGTCCATAAACTTATCTACTAACCTCTTAAACGCCCCAAACTTGGCGCATCTACAACTGACGCAGGCGGGCATTCCATACCCTTACCACCCTCTGGGTAAAGAACCTACCTCTGACATCCGTCCTATAACCACCACCCCTTAATTTAAAGCTATGTCCCCTCGTGCTAGCTTTCTCCATCCTAGGAAAAAGGCTATCACTGTCCACCTATCTAAACCTCTAATCATCTTATATGTTTCAATAAGGTCTCCTCTTAGCCGCCTTCTTTCTAACGAAAACAACCTCAAACCCTCAGCCTCTCTTCATAAGACCTGCCCTCCATACCAGGCAACATCCTGGTAAACCTCCTCTGTACCCTCTCCAATTCCTCCACATCTTTCTTATAATGCGGGGACCAGAACTGCACACAAGACTCCAAGTGCGGCCGCACTAGAGTTTTGTACAGTTGCAACATGACGTTGCGGCTCCGAAATTCAATCCCCCTACCAATAAAAGCTAAGACTCTATATGCCTTCTTAACAACCTTATCAACTTGATTGCCAAATTAAGTCGATAAGGCCATAATTAAGTCGATTAATTAAGTCGATAATCCATGTGAGACATGGATAAAGCAGGGACAGGAATGGTTGTTGCAGGTTCTGGGGTTCAAATGCTTCAGTCGGAGTAGAGAAGGAGGTAGAAGAGGGGGAGGAGTGGCATTATTAGTCGAAGACTGTATCACAGTGACAGAAAGGAAGTTTGATGAGGACTTGTCTGTTGAGGTAGTATGGGCTGAGATTAGAAACAGGAGAGGAGAGGTCACCCTGTTGGGAGTCTTTTATAGACCTCCTAAAAGTTCTAGAGAGGTAGAGGAAAGGATTGCAAAGTCGATCCTGGTCAGGAGTGAAAGTAATAGGGTAATTGTTATGGGGGACTTTAACTTTACTAATGTTGATTGGAATAGCTATAGCTCTAGCTCATTAGAGGGGTCAGTTTTTGTACAAGGTGTGCAGGAAGGTTTTTTGACTCAGTATGTAGATAGGCCAACTAGAGGTGAGGCTACATTGGATTTGGTGTTGGGCAATGAGCCAGACCAGGTGTTAGGCTTGGAAGTTGGTGAACATTTTGGTGATAGTGACCACAATTCGGTTACGTTCACCTTAGTGATGGATAGGGATAGGCATGAAGATGGGGGCAGTAGTTATAGCTGGGGGAATGGTAATTATGAAGCCATAAAGAGGGAATTAGGGTGCATGGGTTGGACTAGGAAACTACAGGGACTGGGAACATCTGAAATGTGGAGCTTATTCAAGGAGCGGCTACTGCGAGTCCTTGATAAGTATGTCCCTGTCAGGCAAGGAGGAAATGGTCGAGTAAGGGAACCATGGTGTACTAAAAAAGTTAATTCGCTGGTTAAAAGGAAAAAGGAGGCTTATGTCAGGATGAGGCTTGAAGGTTCAGTTAGTGCAATGGATAGCTATAGATTAGCCAGGAGGGAGCTAAAGAGTGAGTTGAGGAGAGCTAAAAGGGGACACGAGAAGACTTTGGCTGATAGGATCAAGGAGAATCCTAAAGCTTTCTTTAGATATGTTAAGAATAGAAGATTGGTTAGGGCAAGATTAGGACCAGTCATAGACAGCAGTGGGAAGTTGTGCGTGGAGCCTGAAGAGATTGGAGAGGCACTGAATAAATATTTCTCTTCGGTATTCACGCAGGGAGATGTAAACGTAGTTGTGGAGAACACTAGGATACAGGGTTGCAAACTGGAAAGTATTGAAGTAGATCAGGCTGACTAACCAATAGAAGGAGTACAGATTAAAAGCCGAGTAGCTTCAGACCCAGAGGAAACCAGGATTTTCAATCCAATTACTTTGAATGGTAAATGTCCTCATTACTTTAGCTTGTTTGTCTGATTTGCAGACAGATTATCGGGCTGTTTTGTTTTTGAACAATATCAAATTTGTTCTAAAATCCGTTAACAAGGAACACATGGTCAGAATTAACCAAACTATATATGGATAGTCTGAGCATTGACATGAGAATGTAAGTCTGTGACTGAACTTTAATTCATTTCCAACCCCCTCGAAAAAATAGGAAATTGATGACTCATATGTGCAAACAACTTAAGTGGGAACTGATGTTGAAATAATAAATATCAGGCTTTGGATGTATCTCCTCAGCTGGGAAAAGAACATTTATCGCTTAGTACTTCTCAGTGTTTTGGGGCAATTGACTTTGAGTGAAGAGGGGCTGTTTTGGTGAGCCAGTTAAACCTACGATTCGACAAATAGTAACTGGATCAGTCCATGCAAAAGTATTCTGTTGTAAGTGTAGTTAGTAAGGTGAAGGGGGTGTGGCCTCAATAGATAACTTGGCATAGTTCAGCCAATTGATTCTGATGGAACAAGTACTATAAATCATGGTGTCCCGAGTCAGTCTGGCCCCAAAATCATGTTTATGCATAAACTTGACACCCCTCCCCATCCACTTTTCAATCATAACATCTTCGTAGAATCATAGAACTCCACTGTGCAGAAGGAGGCCTTTCAGCCCATTGAGTCCACACTGACCACAGTCCCACTCAAGTCCCATTCCCACAACTCAACACACCTAGCCCGCTAATCCCCCAACACTAGTATCAATTTAGCATGGCCAATCAGCCTAACCCGCACATCTTTGGAGTGTGAGAGAAAACTGGAGCATTTTCTCTGGAAAATGGAAACCCACGCAGACATGGGGAGGACATGCAACTCTACACAGAGTGACCCAAGCTGTCACTTGGTTCGAACCCAGGTCCTGGCACTATGATGCAGCAGTGCCAACCACTCTGCCACTGTGCTGTCCTCACATTTGCAGTTGAACTCAATTTTTCACCCTGCAAATGCATGTTTTATTTACCAGTACCTTCTAACTGGGCACAAGGGATTCAAACACATGATACAAACTCTGTAAAAAAAAAAAGTCTCCATATTCCCAGATGACCATAAGGCTAAGGGGGAGAGCTGACCAGTGACTTAACCTTTGGATCACCAGGCAAGGGGCAAGGAATAACCT
This sequence comes from Sphyrna mokarran, assembly GCA_024679065.1. Taxonomy (NCBI): domain Eukaryota; kingdom Metazoa; phylum Chordata; class Chondrichthyes; order Carcharhiniformes; family Carcharhinidae; genus Sphyrna; species Sphyrna mokarran. The sequence continues at coordinate 15,413,457 of JAGIQG010000033.1, read as the reverse complement.
CAGCCGGTGCAGGAATTGAATTCGTACTGTTGATGTTGCTCTGCATCACAAATCATCTTGTCCAGCCAACTGAGATAAACTGGCTCTTTGCAATTGGATGCTGACAGCCTTTTGAAATGGCGACCATCATGTATACACTGGGAGTTTTCAAATGTCAAATTGTACGCTGAAATCTATGGTGTCTTATGTTTGTTAATACTAGTACATCTTTAAAATTTACACATTTCATGGTCAACTTATCCCTCTACACAGCGAACCACAGACTAGTGACCACACAATTTCTTTCTGACATGCCACAGCAGATGGCCTGCTCTGTAGCCATGCAATCTAATTCCACGAACTGGCTGGAATGAATGTTATTTGGAACATGTCTGGAAGTGTGATGGAAAGGAAGTTAGCGTGGGTCGGCTTTAATATTTTGCAACATATCATCGGCAGTGCTTTGAATTTGAAAGTATTTATTGTTTGTTGCTTTTGGCCTACACACAAGACTGCAAACATGATCACAGTCTCACATGCTATACACTGAGCTGTTCAAGTCCAGTAATGTTCCAGGGAGAATCACAACTTTTCAGAATAATTGGTCAACTATATTGAGTTTGAGCTGCCTATAAATGCAAGTTTTGCTGGCTGTAGGGACCTGTTTTCTCATATTCCACGTAACCTGAAGTTGAATCTCGTCCCACAAGTTGCAAGAGTAGGGTCAGAGCATTCTTACATTGAAAGTCAACAAGCCACAATTCCAGCCCAAACAGTCAAGACAGTTAGAAATGGAAGCGATAGAAGTGACCACTATAACATAGAAAATTTTTATTCAGAAGATCCTTTCATATCTCAGTGCCACAACTCTTTCTACCCGATTCTGAAACTGTTTTACAAAAATAACCTTGAATTTCTCCCTCCAACCCTAAATAAATTTGAGAAAACCAGATCATCTCCAGCTCAATGTGCCCGTGTCAAAAGAGCTATCCAATTAATCCCATTCCTTTGTACATTCTCTGTAGTCCTGCAATGCTTTGGTTTTCAAATACTGATCTAGTTCTCTTTTGGAAGTCATTATTGAACCTTTTTTGCTCCAGAAACTAAAACTACTGGTTGCAGTAAAACATTATAATGAAATGCACTGCGCTTTAAATCTGGTAACTGGTGTGAATGTGTGTGGCAATGTCAGTTCAGCATCAGGCACTGTTTAGCTACATGTCAGATGCCATGGTTAAATTGCCTTCGGACTGTTCCTGTCATTGTTATTACCTGGATGAATAGTGGAGGGTGTCTAGGGCCTGTAGTTTTGTGTTAAAAGAATTCCCAATCATAGAACACCCTCCCTTCCCCCCTTCCACATATTTGCCATGGCCAATCCACCTAACCCACACATCTTTGGACACTAAGGGGCAACTAAGCATGGCCAGTCAACCTAACTCGCTCATCTTTACTGTGACTGTGGGAGGAAATCAGAGCATCAGGAGGAAACACACGCACACATGGGGAAAGTCCACACAGACAGTGACCCAAGGCCAGAATTGAACCTAGGTCACTGGTGCTGTGAGGCAGCAGTGCTAACTACTGTGCCACCATATCACCCGTTCATACATTCGTATGTCATACATTCAGCTCATTAAATATGCACCTGTGAGGAGCTCAGTGAATCTGGCAGTGGGAAAGGGGACAAACCAGCCAGTCCGCTCTGTCCTCATAAGATCAAAGATCCTGACATTATACTTAAACAACACCCTGATAGCTGTACACTCATTGCAAGCCAGGAGCTCCGTATTACTCTGGAAGACTACTCTATGTGGTTGCGACTCATATTGTGAAACTGACAGATCATAGAATCCCAACTGTGTAGATGGAGGCCATTCAGCCCATCAAATCTGTATTGATTCTCTGGCAGACCATCTTACCCAGGTGCTCTCCTACACCCTATCCCCATAACCCCACACATTTTCCATGGCTAATCTCCACTAACCTACACATCTTTGGATTGTGGGAGGAAACCAGAGCACTAAGAGGAAATCCACGCAGACATAAGAAGAACATGCAGACTCCATGCAGGCCGTCATCCAAGGCCAGAATCGAACCCGGGTCCCTGATGCTGTGAAGCAGCAGTGCTATAACTGCTGTGCCATTATCTGTCCCAAAACTCAATACATTTGGCTAAATCCCTAACAGTACTTGGTGTGTTGCTATATCCAAAGGTTTCCCAATGCCCCATGTTGCACCCAAAGACTTTACTCAGCCCAGCGGTGTTCAGTGCTTCTCATCTGATATCTGACGATATCAAAAATATGCAAGAAGTGGGGAAAAAAATTGGTGAGAAGCATATTTGGCTAGTAGTTCGAGAATAGGAATTTGACATAACGCCATCAACATGTCTTCAACCAAATCATTAGGGGCAGCAAGGTGACACAGTGGTGAGCACTGCTGTCTCACAGCATCAGGGACCTGGGTTCGACTCCCAGATTGAGTCATTGTCCATGTGCAGTCTGCACATTCTCCCGTGTCTGCATGGATTTCCTCTGGGTGCTCCGGTTTCCTCCCATAGTCCAAAAGATGTGCAGGTTAGATGCATTGGCCAGGCTAAATTCTCCCTCAGTGTACCCGAACAGGGGGCAGAGTGTGGTGACCAGGGGATTTTCACAGTAACTTCATTGCAGTGTTAATGTAAGCCTTACTTGTGACACTAATAAAGAAACTTTTAAAAATCTGCCATCTTTACCTGAACTTATCCCTACAATGTGGTTGATTCTCAACTGTCATATCTTGGCCAACTAGGGATGGGCAATAAATGTCGGCCAGTCAGCAAGGCCCATGCCCCACACAAATGGATAAGAATAAAAGTAAAGTTTTAGATATAATTAGGTTAAAAGTAATGTTTTAGGTATAGATATATTGTTATAGACACTGGCAGCGTCTGTGCAGGAAGTAACAGTTAATAGCTGGATTTTTGTCTCAAGTTTGGAGTTGTCTTCGTGAAAACAAAGTTTTAAAAATTCAATAGCTGGTTTATATTCTGTACTTAAAATGCAGCCAATCTTGTTGTAAGGGTGGGTGATTCCGTATTAGGTCATTTTAATTGCTGGGTCTTGATTGCAGTGGTATCTACAAGCCTGTAGCTCATCATAGAAGAATTTTGGTTTATTTTTAAAACCTTTTAAAATATCACACATTGGTTTAGAACACTGAATTCCCTCAGATAGTTCATAACAGTGAAAACTTAATAAATTCTACCAGGATTAGACGTGTTAGACTAGATGCAGGGCGGATATTCCCAATGGTGGCGGAGTCCAGAACCAGGGGTCACAGTCTGAGGATTCAGGGTAGACTATTTAGGACAGAGGTGAGGAGACATTTCTTCACCCAAAGAGTGGTGAGCCTGTGAAATACATTATCACAGGAAGTAGTTGATGCCAAAACATTGACTGTATTCAAGAAGCGGCTGGATATAGCACTTGGGGTGAACAGGATCAAAGGTTATGGAGAAAAAGCAGGATTAGGCTACTAAATTGGATGATCAACTATGACCATAATGAATGACGGAACAGGCTTGAAGGGCCAACTGGCCTCCTCCTGCTCCTATTTTCTATGTTTCTAAACTCTCATATGTTCAGGTTTAATGCTCAGATGTCAATGAGAATGCGTCAATAAAACTAGATTGAAAATGTTATAGTTTACCTGAAATACAATGAGGCCAAGTTACTGTTCCTGGAATTGCTGAGAAGACTAACCTGATTTATTTAATCAGGGCAACTCCTATTCATTGTTATCCGACCATCACATGCTCTTATTCTAGTTCGGTTAAAGCTGTATTATTATAGCATTATCAATGGGAATCATGTGGTATTATCAGTCCTTTGTTGCAGACAACAAAACCACAACAATGCAAATGGCAGTGCATGTGCTTCCTTCCTGATTGGCAACCCCACACTACCAACTCCTTTCCAGATCCAGCCTCTTCATTCTCACTCAGTTACCTCATGTTTGACTCAGCTACAAAGCTGCTCTGTTACATTTTTACAGTTCATCTAAATCTAACTTTTCTCCTTACCCAGATGTTTTGCTGAAATTGCTGACCTCCTGCCTTTAGCAACGGTTTTTCATGGATTAAAGATGCCTCTTAAAACTTTCCAAATGCTTTCTACATTTTTTATCTAGATTGCCATAGTCACAGTTCATTTATATTTGACTTTTCTCCCATCACTTATGTCACGCCTGTGTCCTTCTGAACCAGCACTGGTTGCTGTGAATAATTAAGATTGGACAAGAAAGTTATACAGAATTTTTCACTTGATCAGTCAGGATTTACATCAGTTCAAAACTGTTTTGTATGTACTTAAACCTGAAGATGAAAATTACTGACAGATGATTTAAAACAGATAAATTATAGTCAGAATCTTTGACCCAACCGAACATGCAAGGACAGTTCTGTCATGTTTTCTAACTGATGGCAAGAGAAATCAAGCAACGTTTAAATGTACACGTGTGATTTTCTCGGCCTGGCTGACAATTATTCAAATCTGCAAAGGAACAATACGGGGGAGACAAAGAATGTTGGTGATATGAAGAGGAGAAAGATATTTGATGTAGAAATGAATAATGCTAAAGCAACGGGTCAGGCAGCATCTGTGCAGGAATTAACAGAGTTAATAGCTGGATTTTGGTCTCAAGGGAATGGTTTAGTTTGGAGGGGCATTGCTTTTTATATTGGTCGGCGCAACATCGAAGGCCGAAGGGCCTGTTCTGTGCTGTAATGTTCTATGTTCTATGTTCTAAGTTTAGGAAATGTGAGTTGTCATCCTGAACCCACCACCTCTTTTCATACTTGTTATTTGTTTGTTTCTGAGAGGTGAAAAGGCAAGGTTCGAGTCTGCTGCTTCCCTTGACAGACTTAAAGCAGTGTGAAGTAGCCAAGGCCACTTAGAGGCCCTTCTAAGCCAACTTAGAGGGCCTGCCTCATTCCTCAAGGTATTTGAGCCAACTAGCTCTTAAAATTGTTCTTCTGTCCCATGCCCCCAGCTCTCATCATAAAATTGCTACAGTGAAGAAAGAGGCCATTCGGCCAATCAGTCTGTATCGAATCTCCAAAAGAGAATCTTACCCAGATATCCCCGTAATCCCGGCATTTACCATAACTAATCCGTCTAACCTACACATCTTTGGACACTCAGGGCAATTTAGCATGGCCAATCCAGCTAACCTGCACACCTTTGGACACCAAGGGGCAATTTAGCACGGCCAATCTACCTAACCTGCACATCTTTAGCCTGTGAGAGGAAACTGAAGCATCTGGAGGAAACCGTCACAGAGATGGGGACAATATGCAAACTTCACAAAGGCCCTTCCACATCCCCTAACATCTTTCATTCAGGCTCATATCCACATTCTCCTCCAACATCCCTTTCCTTCCTCATTCCATCCCCCCAACCCCCATCCTTGTTCATCCCCTCCACCCAATTCTCTTTAGCCAGTATCTAATATGGACAGATCTCAGAAGCCATGAAATTGAAGCCTTTGAAATTTATTGAATAAAACTAACAATCAAATAAGTGATTACATTGCACAAACAGATCAAGTCCCACTGTAAACATCTTCAGAAGCCACATCTAACTGTCTATCATGTTCTCAATCCCTGAATAACTATAAACAAACATGGCACTGAGCTAAAAGCATCACAGATTTTGAAATTCAGCCAAGCATTTGTAATAGGTTTAGCTGTCAAAACAAATCACTACAGTTGCAGACAGTAGAACCTAGTGAAACTTAAAGAACAAAGATTAACACCACACAGGAAACAGGCCCTTCGGCCTACAGGCCCATGCCACCCATTTTAACATTCAGTGAGTGCCTCATTCCAATCCTTCTTCTACCTAAGACTTTTGTCTACGCCTCTTGGACTCCATAGTAAAGGTGTGCGAAGATTAAAGATGAGAGTCTATTTCTAGTTCAAAGCATGCATCAAAAGGAGTGCAGCAGGCAACTGTTCCTATCAGCAGCAGGCCAATGTTTGTCTTGGGTAAAGTGCTCTGGAAATTTAAATCATTGTTCAGATTGATAGATTGGCTCTCAAGTACTATTTTTTTTAGTTTTGAATGCACAATAGCACATTTTTCAATGAGGGAAGTATTCTAATGCTTTTCAGTACTTACACAATGCTTGTCAACATCATGGTCAAATTACCTTTGTATATCCATTGGAGTGTTGTTAGGAAGGCATATGGAGTCTTGGCATTTATTGGTAGAGGGATTGAATTTCGGAGCCGCAACGTCATGTTGCAACTGTACAAAACTCTAGTGCGGCCGCACTTGGAGTATTGTGTGCAGTTCTGGTCCCCACATTATAAGAAAGATGTGGAGGCATTGGAGAGGGTACAGAGGAGGTTTACCAGGATGTTGCCTGGTATGGAGGGCAGGTCTTATGAGGAGAGGCTGAGGGATTTGAGGTTGTTTTCGTTAGAAAGGAGGAGGCTAAGAGGGGACCTTATCGAAACATATAAGATGATTAGAGGTTTAGATAGGGTGGACAGTGATAGCCTTTTTCCTAGGATGGAGAAAGCTAGCACGAGGGGACACAGCTTTAAATTAAGGGGTGATAGTTATAGGACGGATATCAGAGGTAGGTTCTTTACCCAAAGGGTGGTTCGGGAGTGGAATGCCCTGCCTGCAGCAGTTGTAGATGCGCCAAGTTTGGTGGCGTTTAAGAGGTTAGTTGATAAGTATATGGAAGAGAAGGGAATGGTTTAGTTTGGAGGGGCATTGCTTTTTATATTGGTCGGCGCAACATCGAGGGCCGAAGGGCCTGTTCTGTGCTGTAATGTTCTATGTTCTATGTTCTCAACTGGCTTCATAAAATACTTTGGAGTTTGTGATCTGGTAAATTAACAAGACTAATAATATGATTATTTCAAACCTACGAGAACTAGAAGATATAGCATGGCAGTAGCAGTGTCTATATAAGACTCAAATACTTTAGGTTGATTTAATGTTGAGTTAGATTGAGAAATATCAACCTAATTGGTTTTATTATTAGAAAATGAATAGTTTGAATTAGTGCCAGAGAGAAAAAAAACTGAATGAAATGTGTGAAAATATAATCTGGGGAATGTATGAACCCTGCCTTCCACCTTCACCATCTCCATTTATTTTATTTCTTCTTTTCATCTCATTCATCCATTTTTATCACTTTGCATTTTTACTCTATTTATTCGCTTTCAAAATTTCCCTCTTCATCTCATTTCCAACACTTCACACCCCCACCAGCTCCCATTCTCATATTCCTCTGGTAGTTTGTTAACAATCTGCATCTCTTCCACAATTCACACATTCTGATCGCTTAATGGGCACATAAGAACATAAGAAATAGGAGCAGGAGTAAGTCATCCAGCCCCTTGAGCCTGCTCCGCCATTCAATAAGATCATGGCTGAACAGGGATCCAGGTTCGATTCCTGACATGGGTGACTATCTGTGCGGAATCTGCACGTTCTCCCTGTGTCTGTGTGGGTTTCCTCCTGGTGCTTCAGTTTCCTTCCACAGTCCAAAGAAGTGCGGGTTATGTAAATTGGCCATGCTAAATTGCCCTTAGTTTCAGGGGAATAACAGGATAAATATTTGAGGATACAGGGATAAGGCCTGGATGGGATTGTTGTCGGTGCAGGCTCAATGGGCAAATGGCTTCCTTCTGAACTGTACAGTTTCTATGAGTCTGAAAGGTGCACTGGCGATGCCAAACTCTCTCTCTGTGTACCTGAATAGGCACTAGGGGATTTCCACAGTAACTTAATTACAGTGTTTATGTAAGCCTACTTATAACACTAATGAATAAACTTAAACTTAAAACCATTATTTAGTTTTATCCTGGACTTGAAAAATGTGAGAGCTACACTTCAACAGTAAATGCTCTGTTTGCTGAGTAAGGAGTTCATGAAAAAGTAAATGTGATAATAGATCCCAATTCATCCCCAGAGCACGTAAGGAATTTGATGAACAGTATGGGTTCAACATCTTTGCCCAAAGGGACAGGGGTTTATAGAAAGACATGTCCAGAGGATCAGAGGAATACTCAGAGCACATGGAGAGACAAAGGAAGACATGTTCCCTTATGTTGTCAGTCCAATCTAAAACTCTTGAGGTTGATGTGATATCACCTGAGGAGCTGTTGAATGGAACAAAGTAGGAGATAACACTGTCAAGCAAGCTACCTCCTCTAAATGACCTAGGGGGATTAAGACAACAAGTCGCAGTTGGAAGGAGATCAACACTTCAACAAGCATGCCAAATCGTGCCTGAGCTCTTGAATACACCAACTATATGCCAAGTAAAGTGGTGGAGGCAGGTACTCTGGAGTTATTTAAAAAATACTTAGATGGGCACATGAATAGAATGGGAATGGAGGGGTATAGAAAACTGATTTAAAATAGGGATCGTGAGCCTTGGGAGTCCCTGGGAAGTGTGTAAATAGATCATGATATTGATGTACTTGTTTTTATCCTACAGGTGCTTTGGTCCACCTTGTTGTCTAACGAGGGGCATACACGCGATGGGTCGTGAGAGGGCTGCTCTTGGATCTTTTTTCGAGAGTATCCTAGTGCTTCACGTCGTTAGTGTACGCTTGACCTGGACCATTTGATGGGCAACACGACAGCTCAGTGACTATCGCTGTGCTGTGCAGATACATGGATTTGGGCCTGTGTCTGTGGGAGTTTGCGCATTCTCCCTGTGCTTGCGTGGGTTTTCTCCGGGTGCTCCGGTTTCCTCCCACATCCCAAAGATGTGCTCTTAGGCTAATTGGCAAAACAAATTCTCCCTAAATTGTCTCAAATTTGGTTTTTAATCCATAGATCTATAAACATAGACAGGGGTCGCAGGTAGGAATGAGAACATCGGGGTGGCAGCGCGGGCTCGTTGGGCCGAAGGGCCTGTTTTCCGTGCTGTTTTGTTCTTTGTTCTTTGTTCTTTATACACGTACAAGATCCAATCACAAAAGAGATGGAACCCAGCAAAAAGATGTTGGTGAAGCTGACACTCAAAGGTCTTTGAGACTGAAACTGATTGGCGAATGAAAGGGAACAGTGTCCATATTTGACATATATCTGGGCTGGAAATGCAGGAAAGATAAACACCAAAATTAGGAGTATTGCTAACCAGAAAGGCACCATCAACAGCATCACCAGCAAGTGACACAACATCAGCAACATCAAACATGACTCCTACATCAGGAGGAGAACACATATGGTACCATGCCAATTTACTCCTGAGAGCAATTAATGCCAAATCTACAAGACGGAACCTCAACACCCTAAGCATTAATATTTTGAGGAAAGATAATAAGCTGTAACAAAGTCTGAGGGTGTCCAGTTTAATTGTAAAAATTGATTATGAATCTTTTAGTTAGATCTGACAGAAAAAATTTTAAGGGTGGGATTTACCACCTTCCTGCAGCATTTTGAGGAGATGGCTTGCCATTGGTCAGTAGTGGGATCTCCTGGCCCTGCCGCTGTTGATGAGTTTTCCTGTTGTTCGCACCATCTGACATCAGGGAACCGGTGGCATGAGGGGGAGAGAGCCTAATTGTCAGCAGGACTGGAAGATGCCGCCAGTGGGAACAGCTGGAAAACTTTGGCCAAAGATTGGAACAGATATTGATATGGCCGCATATTCCTCAAAGAAAGTGGGATTATATTGTTTTATTATCCATAAAGAAATAGGAACCAAGCTGAGTGTACACATCGGATGCCCCAGTTACTGGTGTACTGTACTGAGGTTCCGAGCAATCAGGTCTGTGCAGATCGTCAGAGACTGGCCCAACATGTGTTGGGATCTCGCAGAAGTCCTGATGCACTGACTTAGTGGGAAGTACCTGGGACGTTTGATCTTCTAATGGGTGATTCCCTATTCCCTAGGATACATGAGTTGGAGTTAGACTTTGGACGGGTCTGTGGTACTAGGAAATGTTAGACAGAAAGACTCAAGTCTAATTCTTAGATAACAACACAATTGATCTTTATTCAATGACACTGGCACACCTGATAAAAGCAAGAAAGATCATTAGCAACATCAGTAATATCACTAACCAGCAAGCCCTCCAACTGTTCCAAGACTCAACTATCTCCCTGATCTGACCTGACTATCCACTACCATCCACCTCTCTACCTTCCCACCTAACAAACAATTGCCATATGTATCCACCTGTTACCCTATTTCCTTACACACCAACCACCCACCTATCTGCTACCTGACCTACATGCCACCATCATACCCACTTGACTTCACCCACCTATCCAGTCCAATAATATTCACACTGGAAACTCACCTTAGCTGGTGCTGCAAAAAGGGGGCATGGCTTCTACACTAATCGTCTTTTACTGCTTTCTGCTCAGATTCTATACTGAGCCAGGTTTTTCTGCATGTCGGATTGGAAGTCTGGACTTTGTAAATGTGTCCAGCTAAGTTTACAGTCTAGTCAGTCCTGGATACAGTGGTCCCAGTGCTGTTTGGAAGATTTGGATCAATGTGTGAGTCCACATGGAGAAGTGTAAGAAATGCACTGGAGGATGTTGAGTCTAGAAGTGTGAATATTTTGGATATATAGGATCCAGGAAATGTAACATGGTGACACATGTTTAGCACTGCTGCCTCACTGCTCCAAGCACACGGGTTTGATTCCTGGCTTGGGTCACTGCCTGTGTGTAATTTGCACATTTTTCCTGTCTCTATGTGGGTTTCCTCTGGGTGCTTCGGTTTCTTCCCACAGTCCAAAGATGTGCAGGTTAGGTGGATTGGCTATGCTAAATTTCACCTTAGTAGTAGGGGGATTAACAGGCTAAATATGTGGGGAAACAGGGATAGGGCCTGTGTGGGATTGTTGTTGGTGCAGACTCGATGGCCTGAATGGCCTTTTGCACTGTAGGAAATTTATGATTCTAACAATTTCTGTGCTGTAACAATGAATGATTCTGGGTGAAATGGTTGCTGTCAACCTGACTTTCACCAGCAAAATGATGGAGTATTGAAAAGCTGTCTGGGTGTCTCCCTTTAAAATATTATGTCAAATACATTCTCCTTATAAATGCTACAATCAAAGCATTTGGCTGATAATTTTAATCAGGCTCCGGGCCATGTTCCTGTTTGTAAGGAGTTTAATTTCTCTGTCCTCTGAGAATATTGAACAGGGCAGCTGGGATTTGGATTTGGACAGACTGCAAGTTTTTTTCAAAGGTAAGAATTTGATATTTTGTGCCATCCTGCAGCCCCCAATGCATACATTCCCCTAGATGGAAATTCCCTTCTCCAGGATTCTCCTAATTTGGAGTTGGTTATTTTGACAAATAAGTGCCACATTTCTTTCTCCCATTAACCTTTGGAGGCCGTTACCATACACTTACAGTGACTAGAAACATGTGCATTGGCAGTTTTTCCCCTGCTATAGAAGATGAGAGACCTCAAGGAATGCTAGACAATGTTTAAAAAAAACTGCAATGATACTCTTGTAAAACTTCCAAATCTTCAAATCTTTGTAACAAATTTTACAGAATGTAACAGTAACTGTGAGATTTATTATAAAATGGAGTTTACTGGTTACATCTGGCCAGCCTTTTGCTAGCATTGCTGCTCCGTGTTCAAAAATATGGTGATTTATGCAACATCTTAGCTTCACAGCTGCAACAAGTCTTGTAGAAATGGATAAGTTCTTAATCTAATTTTAGACTTTCATCATGATGAGCAGGTAGAGAGTCATCAGAAGCCCCCACCGAGGTTACTTGATGAAGGAATTTGTCTTATTTTTCTTGCTTAATATTTCAATTTTTCAATTGTTACATTTGTCTCGGCCATTTTTTTGTCAAACCTTTAAGTGAGTAAGTGGACCCTTAAGGTTCCTCCTGTGCCCCCTGTCCCTCCACTCATGAGGGTATTAATTATTACTGAGGAACAGCTTTGAGGTTCCCAGGCGTATCCTGTAACTCATTCAACTGATCAGGAGTGTCAGAAGAATGGCTTCAATTTAAACTCCCCAACACAGGCAAAAAAAACACTATGCTGTTTGTCATTGTGGTAAAACCCACTTGGATACTTTTGCCTTTATTCATTTGTGAGACATGGATGTTGCTGGCTGGCCTGCATTTATTGCCCATCTCTAATTGCTCTTGAACTGAATGAGAGAGCAGAGGGCAGTTGAGAGTCAACCACATTGTTATGGCTTTGGAGTCACATATAGTCCAGCCCGGGTAAGGATGGCAGATTTCCTTCCCTAAAGGACATTAGTGAATCAGATGGGTTCGTCTGACAATCAGCAATGGTTTCATGGTCATCAATAGGTGCTCAATTCCAAATTTTTTTTTAAGTTGAATTTAAATTCCACCATCTGCCGGACAGGATTTGAACCTGGGTCCTCAGAACATTAACTGAGTTTCTGGATTAATAGTTTAGCGATCATACTATAGGCCATCACCTTCCCTACTTAGTCAACATCCATATATTCTCACCAGTAATGGTCACACAATCAATAGAAAAACTAGCATTGTAGTAGCAACACTCAAAGTACTTTACAACCAGTGAAATACATTTTGAAGTCGGGTCACTGCTATAATATAGGAAACATAACCAATTTGTGCATAATAAGATCCCACAAGAGCAGGGTGATAATGACAAAACAATTTCTCTTTTTAGTCATTTTAGTTGGGAGATGACTATGAACTGGGAGCTTTGGGAGAAGTTTCCTGCCCTTTCATATTGCTAGAAGATTTATTACACCCATCTAAGATGGCAGACTCAGCCTCTTTTATAGTCTCATCCAATTAGACAGCATTGCCGACTGGTCAACACTCCCTCAGTGCTCCACTGGAGGATCAGCCTAGGTTTTGTGCTCAAGTTTGTAGAGTGGGACAATCATCTGACTCTGAGATTGGTCCCCGCTGTGGCCAGGCCAGCACTATCTGCAATTCGCCCCTGAAGCTTTAAATTCTTAACTGTGGTCTGCTTTCATGGGATCAAGCTGCCTTGCTCAAGTGATCTAATGGAAGCCTTGCGAACTGACTATGTGATTTCTAAACCTGAACCTGATTAACACACGTGCATTTTCAGCATGGGCCACTGGACAGTGATCAGGGACAGGAAGGCGGACTAACCTTTGCCCGAGGCACTCAGTCAAATTCAAGAACCCCCATTATCATCCTGGCTAACATCAAGTTATTCAGTTGAGACTGGGGTCAATTGTACAACCTCACACTGCCCCTTCCTGTGTGACTCAGTACCATACAAAGTTACTCAAATTCAATACACAAGGTTGGCACGATGGCACAGTGATTAGCACTGCTATCTAACAACGTCAGGAACCCGGGTTCGTTTCCTGGCTTGAGTCATTATCTGCGTGGAGTTTGCACATTTTTTGTGTGTCTGCATGGGTTTACCTCCCACAGTCCAAAGATGTGCAGGTTAGGTGGATTGGCCATGTTAAATTGCCTCTTAGTGTCAGGGGATTAGCAGACTAAATGTTAGCCAGATTTTGGGGAAAGGGTCTGGGTGGGACTGTGGTCGGTGCGGACTCGGTGGGCCGAATGGCCTCCTTCTGTACTGTAGGGATTCTGTTCTATGATTCATTGGTAAAGGGCAACGACAAAGAGAAACATCTAAAGGTTTTGATAAATGCAATTTGACTGATGTTTAGCCACTTTAAACTTTTAACTTTTTGATGGGTCAGAATAATACAGAATAGGCCTGCTGATCAATGGGGATTGATCTTTCTCCTCCTGAATTCTAGGAGAGATAAGTGAGTAAAAACCACTAAGGTAGAGGAGTCTAAAACTAAAGGGCATAGGTTTAAGGTGAGAGAGAAGAGATACAAAAATGTCCAGGATGTCAATTTTTTCGCAGAAGGTGGTGAGTGTCTGGAAGAGCTCCTAGAGGCAGTATTAGAGGCACTCTTTTAAATCTTTTAAAAAGCATTTAGACAGTTGATTGGGTAAGATGGTTATAGATGGGTATAGAAGGATATGGGCCAAATGCGGGCAACTGGGACTAGCTTAGGGGTTTAAAAATAAAAGGGCAGCATGGACAAGTTGGGCCAAAGGACCTATTTCAATGCTGTAAACCTCTACAGCTCTATGACCACATTTTTTTAATATATGTTTTAAACACAAAGGCAAAGTACTATGAGTGCTGGAGATCTGGAAATGCATTGTGTGTGAGAGTCAGGATCAATTTTCATTTGTGCAAAGTGACTAACCATCAAACCAGATCCCAGTGATGACCCAATGTCTTCAACAGAGGAAAGACAAACGGTTATGCTGCCTGACCTGTATTTTCACCATTTTCTGATCTCATTGTACATTTTTAATATTATCTCTTTCTGTCTTTCTTCAATTTTAATATTCAATGTTACACCTCCAATATAGCTAATTTTTTTTTTCACACACAACTAGAAGTATAAAGTTTAATTTTTATTTCAGGTGGTGTAGTGGTTAGCACTGCAGCATCACAGTGTCAGGGATCCGGATTTAATTCTGCCTCAGGTCACTGTCTGTTGGAGTCTGCACGTTCTTGCTGTGCCTGGGTTTTCTCCAGGTGTCCAGTTTCCTCCCACTTTCCAAAGGGTTAGGTTGAATGGCCATAGTAAATTTCCCCTTATTGTCAGGGGGGCTAACTAGAGTAAATACATGGGGATATGGGAATAGGACCTGGATGGGATTGTGGTCAGTACAGATTTGATGGGCCTAATGGCCTCCTTCTGTACCATAGGGATTCTATGATTTTGATAATTTGACAGTTCTAATGTGATAATTTAACACTTCTTTATTTATATAGACGAACAGTGGATTATCTATTATATATTTAGGGCTGTGATCGACACGGGATTTAGAAATAAGGACATAGGCTAGAAAATGGGGCATTTATTTGTGAGTCAAAATATGTAAACTCCTACATTATAATTCATTTTTCATCCATTGTAAGTTTCTAAAACAGGAGCAGTGAAATGTAGCCATCGAGTTCTTTTGCTTAGCTTCCAGCATGTCTCAGTGGTCTACTAAATCTTTTATCCCAAGTCTTTTGTTGCTTGAGAGCATACGATGGAGACTCAGGGGTCACATATAATATTCAGATCTTTATTCCTATTAATCTGAGCATATGTCAACTAGCTGATACTAACGGACCTTCATATTCAGAATTAGAACTCATTCACCAGTCCTTTCTGAACTGCAGCCTCATGAAATTCAGTCAGAACAAACAACAGATAAGAGATATAAGCACTTATAGGCCTGAGTCGTCTTGAGATCCACGGTCTGGATTTCCAAAACCAGGATCCAAGATCCCGGCACAAAAATGCTTCTGTTTCAGGACACTGAAGATCTTTTCCTCAAGCTCACTCAAAGAAACAGGTGGAAGATCTGAAGATTAGGAGGCCAGCCACTCAGATAACAGAAACAAATTGGGAATGCATTTTTGGATGAATATTAGAAGAAAAAAAAACACAGTGGCTCGGATATTCTGGCCCTCCCGGTGGCGGGAATGGGTACTGGTGGGACAGGAAGATCTGGACAGGGGCCAAAACCTTGTTGACTTTGGATGGAAATTCCTGCTGCTGTGTTTTTTTTAAGAGAAAGTAACTTCCACCAGCAGAGACATTGCATGACGTTATTCACTTTCCTTTTTAATTATTTTGAAAGCTTTCCAACTACTCTCCCTCCACTGGTTAAGAGCACAGTGTTCCCATCCGAACCAGATGTTTCTTATTTTCTGAGAAGCCTATTGTAAATGTAGAGATGAGTAAACGATGCCAGAGAAAACCAAACGTGAAATGCCATCAGTATTTTGCACCATGTAAAGGTTTTAAAAATGCATTTAAAAAATGAGGCAGCCATACTGGGGAATATCCAAGTAGTTAAAGGCAGAGAAGGAGAGAGTTGGTATATCTGTATTGTGTAACCTTCCCCCTCCCAGGTTGCTGGGATTGGGACAGACTAGAATACCTAGCTCAGAATGTGGTCTCTAATTGCACACATTTAGCTTGCTGCTGAGCAGGAAACAGGAGTTAAAAACCATAAGATCATAAGACATAGGAGCAGAATTAGGCCACTTGGCCCATCAAGTTTGCTCCACCATTCAATCTTGGCTGATATTTTTCTCATCCCCATTCTCCTACCTTTTCTGTTAATGATAGCCTCTGTATCCTCAGATTTCCTGGCTTCTTGACTGTTCTAGTCTTGGGTGCTTCTGTTTTGGGGTCTTTATATTTGGAAATATATTTCTAAGCTTGAATGTAGTAATGATAGTTTACAATAGACTTCAGTTTGGAGTATTTCATACTCAGCCTATGTTCAATATCACAGATAGAAATTTCAAACATAGGTCAAATCACAGTTTCCCAAGTTGAATTACTGGGCCATAACTTTCAGCTAGTGTTGGAAAGTATTGGCCAGCTGGAATTACAACTGTTTAAAGTGCACTTACAGGCCAGGGATGGGGCTCGCTCTGGGTATTTAAAATAGTTTCACTGAAGTTAGAAGTGGTTTTATTTCTCCTAACTTTTTCAGAGAAACTATTAACATTTCATTGGCAGACCCATCTGCAGTTAATGAATTAAACCCCTCTGCTGGTTGGATCCCAGCCCAGTACAATTGTCAAGGGGTAGTTAGCATTTCTGGACAATTGCCTTGGGTGGCACAGTGGTTAGCCCTGGGTAAGATGCCCTTTCGAAGAGTTGGTGCTGTCTCGATGGGCTGAATGGCCTCCTTCTGCACTATAGGGATTCTATGGAAACCTTTTGCCTGAGAATTTCCAAGAGGGATTCCCCAGCACATCTTTGGGGGAGACACAGCACAGGCTCTCACTTAGTACACAGAAAATCTGGGGTGTGGTTCATGCCATCACTCTGGCTATGTAGTAGAGGGAGGAAGCAGGAGACAGGGAATGCCAGCAGGCAGTGCGAGGGCACTGCCCAGGCTTGTTCCTCTATCCTCTGGGCATTATGTCTAAGGGCTGGAAAAATCGGGAAATGAGAACTCACAGGCGAGGATCCTGTTTCCCTGTCTCTCGCAGAATTGTGCGACTCCTTTGTGGTAAAAGCGGGGGCAATATCCCACATTATTCCCCTCCACATTTTTTCTGATTCTTTAGCCAATTCACTATTCACCTGAAAACATTTTACTCTCTGTGATTTAATAAAAGTCTGTCAGAAAGCTATTCGTTAAATATCTTCAGAAAACCTAAAAACACAATAGCCACAAAATGACCAGCGCTCACCAGACTTGTTACATTTTCAAATGTAACTGTCAGACATGACCTGGCTTATGTACAGCCACTTTGTCTTGGAGTTCAGCTTGTGCTCGTTAATAACCCTCTTCAACTGCTTCCTTTATAACAGACTCCAGGATATTTGCTGTTGTTGACCAGCCAATACTATCCAAGATTAAACTACTGACCTTTTTTAAAAATTGGCAAATAAACCTTTTTGCAATCATTTAGATCGGCCTAATTTTCTAATGGCCTGTCAAGCACTTCAGCTACAACTTGTTTCAGTTTTCCCCTTTCTTCCTTACGTATTTTGGAAGCATTCCACCTGGCACTGTTTCCTGACAAATATTTAATTCTTTTTAATTGCCAATTCATTGCTAACCACTGCTTTGTCCAGGACATTGTATGTACCTCTCATTCGCCTAACAATCAGATAATTTTAAGTGACAATCTTCAGTCATATTTGTTCCCTGGTTTGTTATTCAGGGTACCATATTCATAAAAACATAGAAATTAGAAGTAGGAATAGATCATTTGGCCCTTCAAGCCTGCTCTGCTACTCATTTTGATCATGGCTCATCGTCAAATTCAATTTCTGATCCTCCCGTCCCCCCATATCCCTTGAACCCTTCAGCCCCAAGAACTATATCTACTTTCTTTTTGAAATCATTTTGGCCTCAACTACTTTCTGTGGTAGTGAATTTCACACATTCACCATCCTCTGGGTGAAGAAATTTCTCCTCACCTCAGTTATAAAACGTTGACCTCATCCTCAAACTATGACTCCTTGTTATGAATTCCCCCACTATCAAGAACATTCTTTCTAATCTACCCTGTTAAAATATTCTTTTAACACTTTTTCCTGCAGATAAACATTGCTTGTTTTCAACCACAACGTGTTCATAATTATTTTTCTGCCTAGCTTTTAATTTTTATTGTGGATGATTTGTTTGAATGGTTTCAACTGAAAACCTACTTTTTAATTCTCTTTTCAGCCTTGGAGAGCTTTGTATTTTTATCTTTGGGTTCTGTTTAACTTCCTAATTTAACATTCTGTTTCTCCATAGTTGTGTCTGCATTTTTTTGCGATAGGTTGTGTGGTGTTTGGAGACATTGCTGAAATATATCACTGTCTCCTAAAGTCAGTGTAAAACATTATAAATTTGTTGATTTATTTCCTGGAAAGTGAGGGTGATTCATTGAGAACAGGCGGAATGGTTCCACGCCTGACTTGCTGTTCATTCTCACCACATGTTCACCCAAGAATGGGTGGATTTTTGGTGAAAACCTGGGCTTATTGTCAACTATTTAATTTTATTAGGAAAATGTAATTGCGGACACTCTTTTAAATGCAATATTTTTGCAATTAATCCAATCCTGGAGTTAGAATGTCTTCTGCAGACTCCATTAAAACACGTCAGTAATTTTTCTAGTCTGTTTAAAGTGAAGGAAAATTGTAAGCAGAGCTCCAGTAAGTACCAATTGCGCACTGTCAAAGCATGAGGCGCTACTCACGTTCAAAAAAGAATTGTACCCCAGTCCTGTGGATAGTTTTAACTTTCAATAGAAATAAAATATACTCCATGGCATTGCTGAATTCAAACTGAGCTTGTATTGCTTCCAACAAGAACAGGTGCCAGTAGGATACTCATGTGGAATATCATACAACTGAGGCATGGCAGTAACAGTGCCCGCCTCACAACAACACGGCCCAGGTTTTGATTACGGTTGAGTCACTGTCTGATAGAGTTCGACCGTGTTTCCCCGAAAGAGGAGAGCAAAAAAAAACTAAAAAAAAAAAAAAAAAGCAAGAAGAAAAAGAGAGCCAAAGAAAGAGAAAAAGAAGAGGAAAGAAGGAAAAAGAAAAGAAAAAACAAACCGCAGAAACCTCCCCTCCTGTGTCTGTATGGGTTTCCTCTGAGTGCTCCAGTTTTCTCCCACAATCCAAAGATGCGTGGGTTGGTGGATTGGCTAAATTGCCCCTTAGTATTAGGGGCACTAGTTAGGGTAAATGCATGGCGTTGTGGCCATAGGGCCTGGGTGGGATTGTGTCAGTGCAGCTGCGATGGGCCGGATGACTTTCTTCTACACTATGAATGACTAAGAAGGTAATAAAGAAAGATAGAGTATGAGGCTAAACTAGCTCTAAATATAAAAAAAGACATTAAAAGTTTTTACAAATATATAAAGAAAAGGAGACTGGCTAGAGTGAATGTTGGACCCTTGGAGGACGAAAGGGGGGATTTAACGGTGGGCAATGAGGAAATGGCTGAGGCTTTAAACAGGTTTTTGTGTCGGCCTTCACGGAGGAGGACACAAATAGTTTGCCAGATATTAAAGATAGAAGGATGGTAGGAGACGAGGTCCTTGTTGCAATTACAGTCACTAGAGAAGTGGTGCTTCATAGACTAACGGGGCTGAGGGTAGTTAAGTTCCCGGGATCGGATGGAATGCATCCCAGGGTTCAGAAAGAAATAGCAGTGGTGACAGCGGATGCCTTAGTAATTATTTATCAAAATTCGCTTGACTCCGGAGAAGTGCCAGAAGATTGGAAAACGGCTAATGTTACTCTGCTGTTTAAAAAAGGTAGCAGACAAAAGGCAGGGAATTATAGGCCGGTTAGTTTAATGTCTGTAGTTGGAAAAAGGCTTGAATCCGTTACCAAAGAAGAAATAGTGAGGAACCTAGAAAAGAATGGTTTGATCAAGCAGACACAGCATGGATTCATTAAAGGGAAATCGTGTTTGACGAATTTATTGGATTTCTATGAGGATGTGACTAGTGCGATAGACAGAGGGGAACCGGTGGATGTAGTATTTTTAGATTTCCAGAAGGCATTTGATAAGGTGTCTCACAAAAGATTGCTGCAAAAGATTAGAATGCAAAGAGTTGGGGGTAAGGTATTAGCATGGATAGAGGATTGGTTGTCTAATAGGAAGCAAAAAGTAGGAATCAATGGGTGCTATTCTGATTGGCAGCTGGTGACTAGTGGAGTGCCCCAGGGATTGGTGCTGGGGCCTCAACTGTTTACCATATACATAGATGATCTGGAGGAAGGGGCTGAGTATAGGGTAATGAAATTTGCTGATGACATGAAGATGAGTGGAAAAGCAAATTACATGGAGGGAGTGGAAAATCTGCAGAGAAATCTGGATAGGTTGAGTAAGTGGGCGAGAACCTGGCAGATAGAGTATAATGTTAGCAAGTGTGAGGTTATCCACTTTGGTAGAATTAATAGTAGGAGGGATTATTATTTAAAAGGTGAAAAGTTGCAGCATGCTACAGTGCAGAGGGACCTGGAGGTCCTTGTGCATGAATTGCAAAAACCCAGTCTGCAGGTGCAGCAGGTGATCAAGAAGGCGAATGGAATGTTGGCCTTTATAGCTAGGGGTATAGAATATAAAAGTAGGGAGGTCTTGTTGCAACTGGGTGCTGGTGAAGCCAGAGCTAGAAGACTGTGTGCAGTTTTGGTCGCCGCATTTGCGGAAGGATATATTGGCCTTGGAGGGAATGCGGAGAAGGTTCACTAGGCTGATACTGGAGATGAGGGGGTTAGCCTGTGAGGAGAGATTGACTAGGATAGGTTTGTACTTGTTGGAGTTTAGAAAGCTGAGGGGGATCTTATAGAGACATACAAGATAATGAAGGGGATGGATAGGGTAGAGGTAGAGAGATTCTTCCTGCTTAGAAAGGATAGCAGGACTAGAGGGGACAGCCTCAAAATAAACTGGCGGGGAGTGGGGGGAAGTTTAAATCGGAGTTGAGGAGGAACTTCTTCACTCAAAGGGTGGTGAATCTTTGGAATTCTCTGCCGTTGAAGTGGTGGAGGCTACCTCGCTGAATATATTTAAGTCACAGGTAGATAGGTTTCTGATAGACAAGGGGATTAAGGGTTATGGGGAGAAAGCAGGAAATTGGAACTGATCCACTTCATATCAGCCATGATCTTATTGAATAGCGGGGCAGGCTCCAAGGGCCGGATGGCCTACTCCTGCTCCTATTTCTTATGTTCTTATGAGCTGTGTGGAATTCCTTGAGGGCAAAACCAAATCTAAAGGTGGGATTCTCCAGCTGCTGGATTCTTCCTGTTGAAGGTGACGCCCTCCTCCCCATGTCCAAACACACACACACACACACACACACACACAACACTCTAGAGATTGGTAGGATCGACAGATCACTCAGGCAACCAATGGCGAGCCAGAAACAGGTTGGGGGATGGAATCCTGCCCACATTGAGTCTCTCAATTTCAAATTATTTCCATATTTGTTTCTCTTTCATATTTTCTCTCTCTGCCTCTGTTTGTCTCTTTGTCTATGTATGTCTACATTTATCTCTGCGTCTGTGTTGCTTTTGCTCATGCCTTCTTTCTTTTTTGTTATGGTCGGTCAAAAATGAAAGGAAACTCGTTTCCCCTTTTCCTTAATGTCTATAATCAGTGTGATTTTGGAGAGGAAGATTTATCCTTTTGCTAAAAAGGAGACATACAATCAAAGCTTTTCACCTTGTACTCAATTTGCAAGAAGTTACCAACAGTAGAGAGGAACAACAATTTATATTGCATGAAAAGAGAATGCCTTGTGGCAAGTGAACTCTGATTGATGGAAGCGTTACCAGGGAAAATGCGGCATGGAACAGTTAACAGTTCAGCTTTGTTGAAATTAAAACCAGACAAGTGAAATACGATTGATTCATTGCCCTGGGAAATGACCTAAAGAATGACTATTGAAAAAGGTGCAAAGTGTGGACCTGATCCTTCTGACAGCAATACTCAGGCTCTGTGCTGCTAAACAACAATGGGTGGAAGTCTCCCATTGAGACTAAATCCTGTGACAGGGGTGGAAAAATGGAGTGTTTTCCACTGCAGAGACTTCTGCGTTGACCTCATTAATTACACAATTAAGTGCCTTGTGCCATTTCCATGGTGGAGCTGGCCTGCTGGTGCATAATCCTAAAGCTGGTGTTATGTCAGCTGACTAACTGGTTTCTGTTTCTTGCATTAATAAAGGAATTGCAATAAGAAACCAATTTTATCAAGTTCCAGGGTGTTTGATATGCAAAGGGGAATGATTGGTAACCAAACAACCTACCAGTTATGATTTGCTCATTGAAAATCTTACTTGATGTTCTACCTTCTCATCTGGCCATCATTGTTTGTTAGATCTCTTCCACTGAGCTGGTAGCTGAGAAGCCAATTTGAGTTTGAGAACTTTCTGGAATCATTTTCATACGTGAGTTAATCTTTTGTCTGTGCCAAATTGCAAAAGGACCTTTGGCAGCCAACCATACACAATGGTTCATGCAGCTCCAAAAGACAGCTCCAGAAGTTTATACAGCATGAGGTCTATGTTAAGATATGCCTTGATGTGGAGATGCTGGCGTTGAACTGGGGTAAACACAGAAACAAGTCTCACAACATCAGGTTAAAGTCCAACAGGTTTATTTGTAGCAAACACCACTACCTTTCAGAACTCAAGGAACAGCCAGTTCCGAAAGCTAGTGGCGTTTGCTACAAATAAATCTGTTGGACTTTAACCTGGTGTTGTGGGACTTCTCATGAAGATACACCTTCATTGGGCCTGAATGCCTTTCAATTTGCTCTGTCCCTTCATAATCTTTGTCTTTTTATGTCTGATAATTTCATACTTGCTTACTGTGCATCATTATTCAAGGTTTTTTAGTCTCTCATGCTCCCATAGAGATGTTTGCAGGTTATGGGGCAATTTAGCATGGCCAATCCACCTAATCTACACACCTTTTTTCACTCAGAGGGTGGTGGGTGAGTGTAATCGGCTGCCATCAGTGGTGGTGGAGGCAAATTCAATATGGTCTTTTAAGACACTTCTGGATGAGTATATGTGGCTTAATAGGATTGAGGGTTTTAGGTAAGCCTAGTAAGTAGGGATATGATCGGTGCAACTTGTGGGCCGAAGGGCCTGTTTGGGCTGTAGTTTTTCTATGTTCTATGTTCTGTCTAGAGCTAGATTCAGAATACAAACTTCTGATGAAGTTTTCTCTCAGTCTCTGAATTTGGTTTGGGGCTTGGATGTTTAAAATTTATTTATGTCACAAGAAGGCTTATATTAACATTGCAATGAAGTTACTGTGAAAAATCCCTTAGTTGCTACATTCCAGCATCTGTTTGGGTACACTGAGGGAGAATTTAGCCCAGCCAAAGCACGTCTTTCAGACTATGGGAGGAAACTGGAGCACCCAGAGGAAACCCACGCAGATATGGAGATAATACGCAGACTCTGCATAAACAGTGACCCAAGCCGGGAATTGATCGTGGGTCCCTGGCACCATGAGGCAGCAGTGCTAACCACTGTGGCTTATTGAACTTGATGGGGAGAGAGTGGGAAATATAAGTCTGAGGTTGGGCTAGACACATTGTGTGGGATTTTCTGTGCATCCCACCATGTGTTTCACTGCTGCCTTTGGCTAGCAGCAGGAACTTCTGGTCCCATCATTATCAATGGGGTTTTCTATTGAATACACCCTCACCAGGGGAGTTGCGGGGGGACACCTTTGGTGGAACCAGAGCATCCAGTCGGTAGGAACTACAGCTAAATTCCGACCATTGTTGCATATGTTTTCTCGTGTTTATTATTAACGCAGTTATCATGTGTAACTTTGACTGTTTTATATAGTGGGCCTGAGTTCACTTAAAATATAATGGCATATTAATGATACATGCCATTGTTAATGTGCCAATTGGCCAGCTATTTCTGGCAAGGGAGAGATACCCTGAAAACCACAAATCCCTGTAAACTGCTACACGTTTTGCACTACTCTGCCCTTAGCTTTGTGAAATTGGCATCTTGCACCTTGCCTTCCCATGAGTTTCATTAAGCTGCTGCTGTATTTTTACATTGGTTGACCATTAATTTTCCCTCAAAAAGTTTCACTCTAGTAGTTAATAGTGTAATATCCTTTTCACGATGCGATAATGGTTAATGACTACCTATCAGTCACTGGCCAGAAAAATGATCAATTAGAAGCACCATTATTATTATCATATCGTTATTTCAGGTATTGAGCTGTTATTGGAAATTTAAATTTTTTAAAATAACTTTACCTTGGTTTAATTTTTCTTTTTTTCCTCCAACTATTTCCCTTTTTTGTACCTCATTTGAAATTGAATTCACTCACTGCAATTCACCCTCCTCTGTTTATTTCTTAATCTTTAAATGTAATTCGTTAAGAAGGTACATTTTTGGTCCAATTGCTCACCAAGGTTCTGGAAGCCTTGGCAGGTTCGATATATTATTTTCGATGTCACTCACATTTCCAAGGAAGAACATTTTAAGCTGAAAGTTGTTATGTCCACCACCCCCCACCCCACCTCCCTGTCGGGTAAGGTTCCCCAATTTTGTTGTTCCAGTGAGACCTGGGGTGGCATGGCAGCACAGTGGTTAGCACTGCTTCCTCATACCATCGGGGACCAGGATTCAATTCCCAGCTTGGGTCTCTGCGGAATCTGCATGTTCTTCTCTGTCTGTGTGTGTGTTTTTTTCTCAATTATCATAATGGAATGCAAAGAAAGGTCAAACTGAAAATTGCTGTGGACTGCTCTACTGTGGCAAATTTCTGAGTGTTGGTATCTTTTACAGTTACTATACATTAATTTTTTTAAATCAATCTAATTTCACTTTATTTATTGTACAAGATTCTAATTAGACCTCAGCTGGAATATTGGACACACTTATGGAATGCCATACTGCAGAAAGGATATGAACACATTGGAGAGAGTGCAGAAGAGGTTTAAAAGAATGGTTCCAGGGATGAGAAACTTCAGTTATAATGATAGAGAGGAGAGTTTGGAACTGTTTCCCTTAGAGAGAAGAAAGCTCAGAAGAGATTTGATAGAAATGTTTAAAATTGAGTGGGCGGAACAGAGTAGACAGGGGCAAACTGTTCCCGTTTGTAAAAGGATCAAGAACGAGAGGGACACAGATTTCAAGTGATTTGCAAAAGAAGCAAATTTGCAAATCACTTTAAATTTGTGACCCCTCATTTGTAATCCTTTTACAATTGCTGCATGGAAGCGTGATGGAGACAGGTTCAGTCGAGGCTATTGAGAGGGCATTCCTTGATTATTTAAATGGAAGCAATACACAGGGGTATAGGGAAAAGGCGGGAGAATGGTACTAAGTCACGATGCTCATTTAGAGTCAGTGCAGACACAAATGCCTTCTCCTGCGCTGTAACAATTCTGTGATAGCTGTGAATATTTTGCATTATTATTCAACATCTTGGATGGGTCAGCTCGGGTCCAGTGATTGGGCAGCCATTGGAGCAAAAGAGTTGGAAACCAGGAGGCAACAGTGTTGTTGTTAAATTCAAAACAGTCGAGTGATCATAGGAATAAAGGCAAAGGAGAGGGGTCACTTACCCTCAAGCTGGTTCCACCATACATTGAGTTCACAATTGACCTGTGACCTAATTCCAGATGCACTTTATTGCCCTCAATATTTTTGCTAACAGAAATCTAAGATTCTAAATGAATAATTAACAGAGCATTGAAAAGAGTTCCAAACTTCTCCTGTTCCTTGCATGTAGAAATGTTTCCTAATTTGAACACCAAAAAGGCCTGGCTGTATTTTTTAGGCTATGTCTCCATGTCCTTGATTTTCCAACAGGTGAAAATAGTCTTTATCTACCATATCAATCCATCTTAAAATCTGGAAAACTTTGATTGAAACTATCCTTAATCATTTAAAGTCCGCAAAGTACAACCTCACTTTATCTAATCTCTCCTTACTATTTAACACTTGGAATCCAGGTATGCAACACTTCAAAGTCTTTCCTTGAACTAAGCACTGTAGCCCAGATGTGTTCTAGTCTCACCAGGATATCTGCACGCTATAGCTTGCTTTTTAGCGGTTGTTTAAAAACCTGGTTTAGTTAGAATTCCCATTACAGTCAGTAAGTAAGCCCCAAGAATCTCAAGTCGCTTCCATGTTAGTGGACTGAATATCACAGTGCTCCATTCTTACCGTGAAATTTGAAAAATAAAGCTAATTTAGTTGAACACCTGATTTTATTTATCATCTATTGCAGCAATAGGGAGTGAGATTACACCAGGTAGAAGAATACTAGTCTCCTAATTAGCAGAGGACCAAAACCGCAAGAAACTATAAACGATTGTGATTGTAGCCCAGTCCATCAAGCAAACGGGCCTCCCATCCACTTACTCCGTCCACACTTCCTGCTGTGTTGGAAAAACAGTAAGCATAATCAAGGACCCCATGCAACCAGACATTCTCTCTTCCACCTTTTTCCATTGGGAAAAAGAAACAATGGTCTGAGATTACATATCAACTGACTGAAGAAGAGCTTTTCCTCTGCTGCCATCAGACTTTTGAATAGACTTGTCTTAAATTAATCTGGTCTTTCTTTATACCTTATCTGTAACTGCAACACTGAATTCTGCACCTACTCCTTTCCTTCTCCCCTATGTATTCTATGAATGGTATACTTTGTCTGTACAGCACGCAAGAAACAATACTTTTTATTGTATCCTAACTTACGTGACAATAAAAAATCAAATCAACTTGTATACAGTCCATACTCAAACACCTAAAATACTTTCCTATAGAAATGCCTATTGCAAGTACAGAGCCTTGTGTCTCCTCCAATCCCAAGACACAATGAACATCTATATTCATAGGGATTTATATGAATATTTATAGACATAACTCAAATAAAACTTCCAGTTTCTTTCAGCATTATTTATTGTGGTATAAATTTAAACTTTTCATATATGCAATGGATATGGTGAAAGCTAGGTGGCACTGTTGAATTATTTTATGATTTGGGGTAGGGTGGGGTGGTAGTGAAGGTGGGGAATGTGTTTAAACTTATCCCTGTTCACCTTTAATGCAAATTTAAATAATGCAAAGCTACATTTGTTTCTTTGTCAATAAAGAATTTGACCAGACGTGGTCCAGCTCTTTAACGTTGCCGGGAACTGTTAAGTGAAAAAGCAGCTTAACTTGTGGGCTGATACAGGAGGATCCAAGCACAAAATTAAGAAGTCCCAAGTGAGCTTAGAATTTGGAATATCTTTTTCCTCGAATCACAATAAATTGTTGGAAGAGTCTCTCAGCAGAGGCAAATTTGTACCTTTGAAAAGAACCAGATAAAAATCAGATTGAGTATGAGAGATGGCATGTAGGTTGTGCAACACAATGAATTTGGAACAATTTGGTCAGCGGATGTTTTGTACCAAGGGAAATACCCAGTCAACATAGAACGATGATGTAGCTTTTTTGAGGTTGGGTCACTATTCTGGAGATAGCCTTTGGGGATGGGAGGTATTTTACACAGCTGTTCCTCAGAAGATTGTACAAGTTGAGTGGAATTTACAGTAAGCTATTTGGAATTAATATCTATTCTTAACACCTGAATTTTCAGTTCAGTGGACCAAGTGGTTTTTGCTTGTGCCACATGGTATGACACCAGATATTAATTACTTCAGTGCCCTTCTTCCTGTTACTCTCCATTGGTTGTCATCACCCTGTTGACACTGGATCCATTCATAGATTCATAAAATCACTACAGTGCAGAAGGAGGCCATTTAGCCCATCGTGTCTGCACTGACCACAATCCCACCCAGCCCCCATCCCCATAATCCCACATATTTACCCTGCTAATCCTTCTGACACTAAGTGGCAATTCAACATGGCCAATCCACCTAACCTGCACATCTTTGGACTGCGGGAGGAAATCCATGCAGAATCAGGGAGAACGTGCAGACTCCACACAGACAGTGAACGGTGGCTGGAATTGAACTCAAGTCCCTGTGCTGGGAGGCAGCCATGCTAACGACTGTGCCACCCAACTGATGAAAGGTTATCCAACTGTTTTTTTCTCCATGGACTCTATGTATTTCCAACATTTTCTGTCTTTTTTACAGATTTTTACAGGTGGCAGAGCAGGTTGAGAAGGTTGTGAAGAAAGCACAACCTTTGTAGGAAGGGGTATAGAGTACAAGAGCTGGCCTTTCATGTTGCAGTTGTATAAAACGTTGGTTAGACCTCATTTGGAATACTGTGTCCAGTTCTGGTCGCCTTACTACCAGAAGGACGTGGAGACTCTGGAAAGGGTGCACAGGAGGTTTACCAGGATGCTGCCTAGTATGGAGGGTCTGAGTTACGAGGAGACGTTAGGCAAATTGGGACTGTTTTTCTTAGAAAGACATAGACTTAGAGGAGATCTAATAGAGGTGTACAAGATTATGAGGGGTATAGATAGAGTAAACAGGGTTAAGCTTTTTCCTAGGATGGACTTGAATAGCACGAGGGATCACGGGCTTAGGGTGAGGGGGAGGGTAAGGTATAATTTGGATGCTAGAGGGAGTTTTTTCACACAGAGAGTGGTGGGGGTATGGAATGCGCTGCCAAGTAAAGTGGTGGGGGCAGGCACTCTGGAGTTATTTAAGAAATACTTAGATGGGCACATGAATAGAAAGGGAATGGAGAGGTATAGAAAACTGAATTAAAATAGGGATCATGAGCCTTGAGAGTCTCTGGGAAGTGTGTAAATAGATGATGATATTGATGTACTTGTTTTTATCCTACAGGTGCTTAGGTTCACCTTGTTGTCTAACAAGGGCATGCACGCGATGGGTCATGAGAGGGCTGCTCTTGGATTTTGAGAGTATCCTAGTGCTTCACATCATTAGTGTACGCTTGACCTGGACCATTTGATGGGCAACACGACAGCTCAGTGACTATCGCTGTGCTGTGCAGATACATGGCTTTGGGCCGGTGTCTGGGAGTTTGCGCATTCTCCTTGTGCTTGCATGGGTTTTCTCCGGGTGCTCCGGTTTCCTCCCAATCCCAAAAAATGTGCTCTTAGGCTAATTGGCAAAACAAATTTTCCCTAAATTGTCTCAAATTTGGATTCAATGCATAGATCTATAAACTTAGACAGGGATCACGGGTAGAGGTGGGAATATCAGGGTGGCAGCATGGGCTCGTTGGGCCGAAGGGCCTGTTTCCCAAGCTGTTTTGTTCTTTGTTCTATTTCCAGCATCTATAGTACTTTGATCTTCTTATCTATGCAGCCATAGCCAGAGAACCATCCACAAAATTTTGCTTTAACCACTCCTGCTGTTATTACCTCTAGAGTTCCTCAAGGATCCTTGGCCAACTCCTTCATGGAATGCCAGAAAATGTTCTTTAAATAGCTTAGCACAGTGACAGTACCCAAAAGCCACAGCCTCTGCTTTCTCTGTACAATATTTACTGTACAACTTCTGGCAAGAAATGGCCATGAGTCAATCAAAGATTGAGGGTGAGGCAGATAGTCTCATTAGTGACTACACAAAATAGGATAGTGTGGATATTACACATACAGGCAAACTAGAGAAACCTATTGGAATAAACAGTTAGAATTTGCTCCAATATCAGGTCAAGGATAATAACCAGTGGATCCTCCAATGCCACCAGGAACAAGTGACACATTCGGAGAAACTACATGTTTCCTGATTAAGGATCACAATCAGTGACGGGAGCTATCAACAACAGTACTATCAAATGACACATACACAGTAATAACAAGCTCACTCCTGTTTTGTTTAGATTCTGCCAGAGCCACTTGGCTCCTGATCTTGTTACAATCTTGGTCAAACGTGGACAAACAAGCTGAACTTAAGTGGCGAGTTGAGAATGACTGCTCTTAACATCAAGGCATCAATGTGGAACCAAGAAACCCGAGGAAAAGTTCTGAGTCAGTGGGAATCTGGGAAGTCTCTCTACTAGTTGGAGTCAGACATAGTACAAAGAAAATGATTGTAATTATTGGAGGCTGATAATTTCACCTTGATATTAATGCAGAGCTCCTTAGGTTTGTGACCTAGACCCAGGCATCTTCACCTACTTCATAATGACCTTGTTTCTATTGTAAGGTCAGAATTGAGGATATTCACTGATGATTGCACAATGTTCATTACCATTAGCAACTCCTCAGATATAATCCATGTCTATGTGCAGCAAGACCTGAATAATATTTAGGCTTGGACTGATTAATGACAAGTAACATCGTGGCACAGTGGTACTGTCTCACAGCACCAGGGACCTGGGTAAATTCCCAACATGGGTCACTGTCATGTACATTCTCCCCATGTCTGTGTGAGTTTCCTCCAGGTGCACTGGTTTCCTTCCACACTCCGAAGATGTGCGGGTTAGGTGGATTGGCCAGCTAAATTGACCTTTAGTGGCAGGGGGACTAGCTCGGGTTAATGCATGGAGTTATGGGAATAGGATCTGGGTGGGATTGTGGTGCAGACTCAGTGGGCTAAGTGATCTCCTTCTGCACAGTAGGATTCTATGAACATTCATGCCACATGATTACAGGAAATGACTGACCCAAAAGACAATCTAACTACATACCCCTAACATTCAACAACATTACCATCACTGAATCTCCACATCAGCATCTTGGTATTACCATCGACTAGAAACTGATCTGGACTGGTCAGGCGACAAAAGCAAGAAAGAACCTGAGTATTCTGTTGCGAGTAGGGTCACCTCCTGACTCCCCAAAGCTTGTCCACCATCTACATGCCAGAGATGTGTGATGGAACACTCTCCACTTGCCTGGATGAGTGCAACTCCAGCAATACTTGACCCATCCAGGTCTAAGTAGCTGACTTCATTGGCCACTTGACCCTGACTCAGGACTAGAAGGCAGAGAGAAATTGTTGTTCAAACTGAAGGAAATTTTATATGTTGTTGTCTCTCGGGTTAGTATTAGATCCACTGCTGTTTTTGATATACACTGATGACATTGACTTGTACATGAAAAGGGTGTAAGTTCAACATGTGCAGATGAAATTAAACTCAGCAATGTAGTAATCAGTGTGAGGATTGTGGTAGGCTTCAGGAAAACATATTTTTAATCCTTTTAACAAGCTGAGTATTTCCAGCATTTTCTCTTTTTATTTTGATTTAATTCCTATTTTGTTTAATGACTATTTATTTCAGGATATGGGTGGTGCAGGCGAGGCTAGCATTACTTAGAACATAGAACATTACAGCGCAGAACAGGCCCTTCGGCCTTCGATGTTGCGCCGACCAATTAAGAAAAAGCAATGACCCTCTAACCTAACCCATTCCCTTTTCATCCATAAACTTATCTACTAACCTCTTAAACGCCACCAAACTTGGCGCATCTACAACTGACACAGGCAAGGCATTCCATACCCTTCCCACCCTCTGGGTAAAGAACCTACCTCTGACATCTGTCCTAAAACCACCACCCCTTAATTTAAAGCTATTTCCCCTCGTGCTAGCTTTCTCCATCCTAGGAAAAAGGCTATCACTGTCCACCCTATCTAAACCTCTAATCATCTTATATGTTTCAATAAGGTCTCCTCTTAGCCGCCTTCTTTCTAACGAAACAACCTCAAATTCCTCAGCCTCTCCTCATAAGATCTGCCCTCCATACCAGGCAACATCCTGGTAAACCTCCTCTGTACCCTCTCCAATGCCTCCACATCTTTCTTATAATGTGGGACCAGAACTGTACACAATACTCCAAGTGCGGCCGCACTAGAGTTTTGTATAGTTGCAACATGACGTTGCGGCTCCGAAATTCAATCCCCCTACCAATAAAAGCTAAGACTCTGTATGCCTTCTTAACAACCTCATCGACTTGATTGCCAACTTTCAGGGATCTATGCACATATACACCAAGATCCCTCTGTTCTTCAACACTATTAAGAGTCCTACCATTAGCCCTATACTCTACACATTTGTTATTTCTGCCAAAGTGTCCATCCCTGGGCACACATGGGAAAATGATGCAACCTACCCTTGAACTGCTGCAGTTCATGTGGTGAAGATGCTTTCACAATACTCTTAAGGAAGCATTCCAGGCTTTTGATCCAGTGTAACATTTATCCAGATCAGGATGGTATTTGGCTTGGAGGAGGGAAACTTGGAATTAATGTTTCTTTCAGTTGAACTCCGTAGAGAATTCTGACCTTCCTGTCTTATGTCTCCTCTTGGTTAGATCATGTTACAGGAATCTAAATGCCACCCTGAAAGTGCAAAGTACTCAGGGCAAAATATTAAACACCAACAACCATTTGGAATTCTGAGGATTGAACTTCCTTGTAAAGGGCATTTTTTTAATGAGTTGAACTCAAATTTGAGAATTTTAAGATCAAAGTGTTACCTGATTGGGAGCCAATCAGGAGCAGAAGTAGACCACTGGAGTAGAGCATTCCAAATATTCACACTGTGAAGGATGAAATGCCTCATCTTGTGTCTTTCCTCTGGGTGCTCCGGTTTCCTCCCACATTCCAAAGATATGCTGGTTAGGTTGATCGACCATGCTAAATTGCCCCTTAATGTCAGGCGGAATAGTCAGGTAAATATGTGGGGTTATGGGGGTAGGCCTGGGTGGGATTGTTTCTGGTACAGGTTTGATGGGTTAAATAGCCACTTTCTGCATTGTAAGGATTCTATGAATGATCTCAGTCCTATCAACCCCTTATCATGAAAGTGTGCTCTCATGTTCTAGTTTCCCCAGTCAGAGGAAACAAAAACGTCCTCTGTTGTGCTGTCCTGCTTTGGATAAGACTAAACTCAGATAATTGCTGAATCCATATCACATTCCTGCCATTAAATTCAGAGACATTGTTTATGTTAGTCAGTTGTGTTATTGTAAAACATTCCTGTTCCTGCTTCTATCTGGGCTCTGAACCCCCATGGGAGCTCATTCATGAGTCAATGTTCAGTGCTGCTATTGGACCATGGGAGATATCACAGCTAGTACTCACTGTGTTCTCCCCTACCCAATGACTCCAAACCTTCCCACCAGTATATGAAGCGGAACCATTTACAACTTCAGCATCCGATTTGAACCAGAGACTGATCCACATATCCTCCCCAACATTAAGAGCACCTAAGGTAGTATACCACCTGTAGGTAGTATACAGTGGAGCGGGATGGACAAGACTTAGTGCAAGTTAGAAAACAGGCTGTAGTGTGTGGATGAGCTGAGCTTTGTGGAGGGTGCTAGGTGGGAGACAAGCAAGAAGAATGCTGGAACAGTCAAGTCCAGAACTAGCAAAGGAATGGATGAATGGTTCAGCAGCAGAGAGCTGAGACAGGGATAGAGATAAGAGGTATACAGGAAGTGGAATTAGGTGCTCTTAATGTTGGGGAGGATATGTGGATCAGTCTCTGGTTCAAATCGGATGCTGAAGTTGTAAATGGTTCCGCTTCATATACTGGTGGGAAGGTTTGGAGTCATTGGGTAGGGGAGAACACAGTGAGTACTAGCTGTGATATCTCCCATGGTCCAATAGCAGCACTGAACATTGACTCATGAATGAGCTCCCATGGGGGTTCAGAGCCCAGATAGAAGCAGGAACAGGAATGTTTTACAATAACACAACTGACTAACATAAACAATGTCTCTGAATTTAATGGCAGGAATGTGATATGGATTCAGCAATTATCTGAGTTTAGTCTTATCCAAAGCAGGACAGCACAACAGAGGACGTTTTTGTTTCCTCTGACTGGGGAAACTAGAACATGAGAGCACACTTTCATGATAAGGGGTTGATAGGACTGAGATCATTCATAGAATCCTTACAATGCAGAAAGTGGCTATTTAACCCATCAAACCTGTACCAGAAACAATCCCACCCAGGCCTACCCCCATAACCCCACATATTTACCTGACTATTCCGCCTGACATTAAGGGGCAATTTAGCATGGTCGATCAACCTAACCAGCATATCTTTGGAATGTAGGAGGAAACCGGAGCACCCAGAGGAAAGACACAAGATGAGGCATTTCATCCTTCACAGTGTGAATATTTGGAATGCTCTACTCCAGTGGTTATGATAATCAAGGCTGACTTTGATAAATTTTTAATCTTTTGGGGAATCCAGGGATAGGGGAGATGGACTGGAAAATGCTGACAGTCAGCTTGATCCTGTTGAACAGTGAAACCAACCTGATGGGCTACATGGTCTATTTCTGCTCCTGGCTATTAACGCTGTTCCAGAGAGACTTTTCTGCAGGTCAGGATGAACTTTTGGTGTGCTATCTCGCAGTATAAGCAGTAGTCTCAAGTTGCTGGAACCTAAAGGAGCTTGTGCACAGCCTAACTTAGTTGGAATGGAAAATATCCAGCAAACCAGAATTTGAAGACGGAAAGAACTCTTAATTGGTGTCCATTTTTTAATGTAACGGTTTTCATTTGTTAGCAATCCACTGGGATCTGTATCATCTGCAATGCAATATAATCAGAAAAATATCTGCTGCTCACGTAGCTACCAGAACAGTATGTTGAAATGGTGCCAATCAGCTATCCGACATCGAAGAGCACTTATTCCATGCCAATTTTTGAAAATGAAATAGGTTGAAAAATTGCAACAATATGTTTTCAGGACAATGAAGAATGGTTTGATGCTAACTTTTTTGGCTGGTGATATTTTAGACTGGTGCTGACATCTGTAAGGGAAAAGGAAAGGACTTGCATTTGTACTGAACTTTTCCTGAATTCAGGATTTCCCAAAACACAATACAGCCAAAGACATTGGCACTGCTAACTCACAGCACCAGAGACCCAGGTTCAGTTCCCCAGTTCGGGTCACTGTCTGTGCCGAGTTTGCATGTTGTCCCTGTGTCTGCATGGGTTTCCTCCCACAGTCCAAAGATGTACAGATTAGGTGGATCGGTCACGCTAAATAGCCCCTTAGTGTCCAAAGATGTGTCGATTAGGAGAATTCAGGGATAAGTACATGGGATTACAGGGATAGGGCTTGGGTAAGATGCTCTGTTGGAGCAAACTTAATGGGTTGAATGGCCTTCTTCTGCACTGTAGAGACTCTGATTTTAAGTACTTTCAGAGTGTGCTTAACATTGTGATGTAGGGACATGCAGCAGGAAACTTGCACACAGCAGTGAGAAAAGGTAACAAGGTAAATGAATAGATAATCAATTTTCTTGAAGGATATCACCTGAGATATAGATATTGGCCAGTCACTAGGAGAACGCTTCTGTTCTGCCTTAAACAGAATTGTGATATCTTTTATTTTCACTGAGAAGGTAGACTTGGCTAATGTTTTAAGTCTCACCAAGTCAGACTTTGGGACTTTATTAACACAACTGGAATTAATTACAGGTTAGCACTGCTGCCTCACAGCATCAGCGACCCAGGTTTGATACCTGGCTTGGGTCACTGTCTGTGTAGATGGGTCTCCTCCGGTTTCCAACTATATCTAAAAGATGTGCTGGTTAGGTGCTTGACCCGAACAGGCGCCGGAGTGTGGGGATGAGGGGAATTTCACATAACTTCACTGCAGTGTTAATGTAAGCCTTACTTGTGACATGAATAAATAAACTTTAACATTTTAATATAACTTACCATGCAAGAGTCTGCTAAATGGACACTTTCCTTGCATTTAATATTAATGATTTACGCTTTATGATGCAGTACAAGATGAGATAACTAATCCATGGATAACTAATACTTTTTAAAACATTAGGCACAATCATTGTATTTATACAAGTTTAATAATTATTATTAAGAATACAATCACAGAACAATGATTCTAGTCTGCAGGCTTTCAAATTAAGAATGAGTTATCTTTTGTGATTTTATTAGCTAGAAGTCAGTTTTAGAGGTTGTTTATCCTTGTCACATATGGAAATCCTGCAGTTATATACTCGGGTTTGATTTTAAACGTTAGTACTCCTGCCAACTATATAATTCAATCCATGAGAAATTTAACGCATATATAACTAACTGAAAAATAAGTTCAATAAGGGCAGTCAAATCTCTTGAGGGCATTGGTTATCATATTACTTCACGTGAACATCTTCCATTCACTTACTACGAACGTAAGCACTTTTGGAGTCCTCTATATGTATTGAAATCAACCATAGAATAGAATAGAATCCCTACAGTGCAGAAAGAGGCCATTTGGTCTACCTAGTGTGCACCAATTCTCTGACAGAGCGCCCAGGTCCACCCTCAGGTTTATCCCTGTAATCCCACATATTTTTCCCGCTAATCCCGCTTTACACATTTTGGGACATTGAGGGCAGTTAAGTATGGTCAATCCACCTAATCTGCACATCATTGGACTGTGGGAAAAAACCGGAGCACCCAGAAGAAACACACACAGACATGGGGGGAATGTGCAGATACCACACAGACAGTGACCCAAGGCCCGGGTCCCTGGTGCTGTGAGGCAGCAGTATTAACATTCTGATAACCCTTTTGTCTAGATGGTTACTGATTCTGAAAAAACCGGAGCACCACACAGACATGGGGGGAATGTGCAGATACCACACAGACAGTGACCCAAGGCCCGGGTCCCTGGTGCTGTGAGGCAGCAGTATTAACATTCTGATAACCCTTTTGTCTAGATGGTTACTGATTCTGAAAATGGAAGGTTAAAGGGGCAGCGTTAGATATTCCCTTAGAGTTTGAAAGATTGAAATACTGAGTAATTTGTTGAACTGGACTTTAATTTCAGGGACCCATCATTTGAAGCACTGCTGAAGTTTTGGTAACTAGCAGATTGGTTGCAGCAGTGCACATCCCCTGGTAAATGATAAATAGTCATAGGTGAAGAGTAGCTTTCGTCTTCAAGATGTGTATTAAAGACTAATTACATTGGCGCCTTCCAGGAAGAGCTTCCTAAAAGCTGCCATGTAGCTTTAAGTGCTCTTTCCCTTTTTTGATTGTTGAAGCAGAAAATAAAAGGTTAGACTTGCAAGAGAATCCCATTTGTATTGAAGATGAGCTGCCCACAGTCAAAAAAATAAGCCTCAATCTGCTGACTGAAAGGACTTTAAACATCCAGGTTTCATTGAAATATACTAGCTCAATGGCTGCCTGAACATAGTCTCAATGATTTGTTACTGATGTGAGAGTCAGATGAGCACAGCTACAGGCTGCTGCCTGACGAACATGGATCACACTCAGGAGGGAAGGTGAAGCAAGGCAGGATGCATTGAAAGAGCACATCTGTTCCTCTTTGCCCATAAAGAAAATCCATTTTTTAGAATTAACCAACTTGCTGGCCTTTTTTGTGTCTGTGACAATTGTTTCCTTCACAAAGCATGCATCGGCAGGTGCCTAGCTGTCAATATTTTTAAACCTAACCTACCATAAAACTGTCCCATTAGCAATCTCAAAACAGTGTTCCTTTGTCACTGCTTCACTCATCAGAAGGACAAACTTTGCCATTAAAAAAGAAATCTCGCAAATCTCTTACCGTCAGTGATAATAATAGCAGTATTCCAAATTTGCTCAGTTCTTTTTTCATGTTCCTGGCATCTACACTACACATGCTCCATGGCTTTAGTGTCTGTTCTATAATGCTGTTAGCCCATACTGAATGCAACTCTTCAGATAAGACTTTAAACAGATATAAATGGGATAACTTTATCATTACTACACAGCTTCTATTTCTAAATCCCCAAATTATTTTTTATTATTGTTTTATCTAATTGTACTTACAGTTTCAAGGCATGATGTGTTTGCAGGTCAAGGTGTATTATTCCGCCATATCCTTCACTGTCTTCCCCTTCACCTTATATCTCAATTGGTGCCTTTCATGCTAACATGCATTACCTCAAACTTATGTAGGAAGATGGATTTGAGATAAAAGATCAGCCATGGGGATTTTTAATTGTGGAGTTCTTAAAATTTATGTTGTATTTCCCTTGTTAAATTTCAATTGTGTAAATTGACATTGGTACTGGATTGTAGCATTAGGAACTGGAGATTTGGCATGATGACACAGTGGTTAGCACTGCTGTCTCACAGCGCCAGCGCCAGGAACCTGGGTTTGATTTTATATATATATCAGCTCTCTTTTGAAGCCTCGGGTGAAAGTTCTGACTGTGTTTGTCTGAGATTCCCGCCTGACTTCAATGGACCACGCCTTGCCCACTAGAATTCCAGTAGCAAAGAGCATGGGGAGAATCTAGCCCTTCTATGGAATCCACCTCCACCACTCTCCCAGGCAGCACATTTAAAATCCCATCAACTTTCTGAGTAAAGAGGTTTCTCCTCATCTCACTCCTGGCTGTCATAAAGACCATCTTGAAATTGTGACCCTTACAGCGCCAGGGACCCAGGTTCAATTCCCAATTTGGGTGATTGTGCAGAGTCTGCATGTTCTCCCTGTGTCTGGGTGGGTTTCCCCTGGGTATTCCAGTTTCCACCCAAAGTCTGAAAGATATGCTGGTTAGGTGCATTGACCTGAACAGACACCAGAGTGGCGACTAGAATTTTATAGTGACTTCATTGCAGTATTAATATAAGCCTTACCTGTTTCTAATAAATGAATTTTAAACTTATAGTTTCAGATAAATCTAAATAAAACTAAGCAAAGACTGACTCTGGTCTCATCGTTGACCAATTGGTTGTCATGGTAACAGAGAATCGGTGGCGATTGGAAACTAAAAATTGCTTTATAAAGATGAAATTACAACATTAGTAGCTTTTGTCAGGAATGGCTGAAAGCAAATGTAAATTGTCAGGGTATGATTACCTGCCAACATTCTCAGAGTCTGAATCCAGTGACTTGTGGAAGAATCAAGTTGACATGTGAACACAGGTCATGTCCTAAACAAAGGGAGATGAGGTATTTGGCATTGTCGCTTCTTCATTAGAGTAAAATCAGAAACAAAAGGTTTTGTGAGCTCACTGCCCATCAGTGGGTTATAGAGGAAATGGCTTTTTATTGAATTAAATTTTTAAAAATTTAAATAGGACATGGTGTTGCTGGTTGGCCAACATGTATTGTCCATTTCTAGTTGTCCTTGTTCAGAGGACAGTTGCGCGTCAACCACATTGCTGTGGATCTGGAGTCACATGTAGGCCAGATCAGGTAAGGACTGTAGATTTCCTTCCCTTAAGGGCATTAGTGATCCAGATGGGTTTTTCTAACAATCAATCAACAATGGTTTTATGGACATCAGTAGATTCTTAATTCCAGATTTTTTAAATTGAATTCAAATTCCACCATCTGCTATAGCGGGATTCGAACCCGGGTCCCTGGAATATTAGCTGAGTTTCTGGATTAATAGTCTAGCAATAATACCACTAGGCTATCACCTTCTCTATTCTCTAAATGGATGACATTTAGCAAATAGACGATCCATTGCATGCCTACCAGACATGGTCAGACTTGGATAGATTTTCAAACAAGACTTTAACCGGTTGATAAACCATTTCAGAAATTCAGCTTGGGGATTCCTTGTTCAGTGCTGGATTGTAATCGGATGTCAAATATGTACCAGTGTGGGATTTAAAGGGGGGGGGGCAGGGCATGACTCTCGAAAAGAGACTCCCTTTTGGAACACATACGTGCTGCATTTAAAAAAAAATCCCAGGGAAGCAATTATTTACAGCAGCTTTGATGGCACTAATGGGACAATACATGGTATCACAAAGGATGAAGGAGTCAATGATCATGGTATTTTGGGATTCTTAGATTGGACACAGGCAGAAGCCCTAACAGTCAGAAGGAATGAGGATGAAAGTTCTTTTATCAAGCTGTTTATCACAGCAGATTACAGAATTGGAGCAGCAATAGGAGGCAAATGAACTCCAGGAATGCCTTGCAATAGGAGCCTCACAATAACACATGTTCAAAACACAACAGCAGGGTTTTCAAGGTGATATATGATACAAAAAATTGAGGCACTGAAGATTATGTTAATGATCAGTCTGGAGGTATTATCCTAGTCAGAAGAATCTTTAATCTGGTACACATGTATTAGTTGCAGAATATTAACTGTGGTGTTAGATAGTTGTTGTACCTTGACAGTGTGGAACAGATCGGCTAAACATTTATTTAGATCCATGCAGTAGAGTGAATTGATTAAGATCTGACCATGAAAGTTTTACTTTTGAGGTTCAGCTATGACAATACATTGAGGGAATTAAAACGAGTGGTGATTCCATGCAAAATATCATAGAATCCAACAGTGCAGAAGAAGCCATTTGGTTCATCAAGTCTGCACCGACCACAATCCCACCCAGGCCCTATGCATTTACTGTAGCTAGTTCTCCGGACACAAAGGGACAATTTAACATGGCTAGTCCACCTAATCTGCACATCTTTAGACTGTGGGAGGAAACTGGAGCATCCAGAGGAAACTCACACAGACACAGACAAGGCCAGGAATTGAACCTAGGACCCTAGGAACCTAGGTGCTGTGAGGCAGCAGTGCTAACCACTGTGCCGCCCATCTCTGGAACTGCTAATGTGATCTCTAGCAAGATACTTTGCTATTCATGAAAAAGCCATAAGTAAAACTGGACATGGATTATGACAATTTAGTTGTTTTTGGAAAGTCAGTGGATTGCAGTTTACTCAAAATAAAACCCTGACACTTTTAATCAGAGCGTTAGATAAATATTTAATAGCACAGAACAAGAGAGAAAAACAGCCAATTGTCTACAAAGTTTTAAGACAATTTACTCTTGTCAAAGATTAAAAATTCTGCTGATGAATCAGGTGTGGTAGATGCAAAGTTTACAAGGCTTATTATTAAAGAGAAGTGCAATATGTAAAACATATGGAAGGATGCTGCTACATTGTATTGTCAGCCTTCCATTGGCATGTGACTTTAATGAGGTAGTTCTTTTCATACCAGCCAAATAAACAAACTCAAATTAACTAAGATGTAGTTATGGATCTAAAGGTATGGGACAAAGACATTTTGATTTTTCACTTAATAGACATGGCAACAAGAGTTAGTTTTTCTACATTAATATACGGCAAGGGCAACATGGCTTGGCATCCACTCAGCAAAAATGTCATCAACCTCTGTTACAAAGTCCTTTAAAATTTTCTTCCACAAAGTCCTTTAAAATTTTCTTCCTGAAGGACAACTTCAGCTTCTCATCTTATGGACATAGCCTGACAGCACCAACCACTACCCCCCACACACACTCCCCGGCAGTTGATAACAGTGCACAATCAACCCAAGGAGGAACTGTCTTCATCAAAAATGGCTCCCATCTGTAGAACCTCCTCAATTGTTTCTAGTGGGATGGGAATGTAGATTAATAATATGAAAGCAACATTCAGCGTGAATACTTTCAGACAGAAGTTTTTCTGAAACTGCTTAAAGAGGCAAATGCTGAAGAAGGGAAATTATGGAAAATAACCAATGCGTTTATATTCTGACTGATGCTTCGTGAAGGTGTGGAATTTTTTGATGAGATCTGTTTTGCTCAAAGCTGTGTTCAACTAAAAGCAGATTCCCAAATATTTTACTGAGTAGCAAAAAGGGGAACTTCCAGGCATCTTTATGACACATGTTTCTGATCTCTGTTGGCATGGTACTATGAAATTTGAGAAATGTGTTATGTATAAAATTAAAGTGGAATTTAAATAGAAGTTGTTTCCAGGGCTTTTAATTGGTTCAGACATATAGCATAGTAGGTCTGAATTAGCAATCCTATATAATGCTATCCCAGTTAATTATGCTGGAGACAGAACAGTTGTGAAGCTTGATTCATCGGTTGTGTTGGTTATGGATGCTAGTTTGTATTATATGAAGTAGTAAAGTCAAGGGTGTTTTAAATAAAGCATTTAACATTAAAGTTCCCACCCTGGGTGAACCAAAGGATATGTAATATGTTTTATTTTGTGATGCTTCTTGTGCTGATCTTTCCAACTAGTTGCATGACATGTTTAATGGGAAATGTTGTCTCTTAGCCTAGGAGGCTAAAGGGATCAAGGGATATGGTGGGTAAGAGGGGGATCAGGATATTGGATGCCATGATCAAAATGAACGCAGAGCAGGCTGAAAGGGCCGAATGGCCTACACCTGCTTCTATGCTTCTAACATAAAAAGAGGGAATGTGTTATTTGTATAAATCAAATGTGAAGTAAAAAGTAAAGTTTATTTATTAGTCATGAGTAAGGCTTCCATTAACACTGCAATGAAGTTATTGTGAAATTCCATTAGTCGCCACACTCTGACGCCTGTTTGGGTTAAGGCACCTGACCAGCATATCTTTTAGATCATGCAAGGAAACAGGAGCACTTGGAGGAAACTCCCGCAGACATAGGGAGACTATGCAAACTCTGCAGAGACAATGACCCAAGTTGGGAATCGAACCTGAGTCCCTGGCGCTGTGAGGCAGCAGCATTAACCACCACTGCCTCAAGTCTACGGGGGTGGGGGGAGGC
The DNA here is from genome assembly GCA_024679065.1 of Sphyrna mokarran. Taxonomy (NCBI): domain Eukaryota; kingdom Metazoa; phylum Chordata; class Chondrichthyes; order Carcharhiniformes; family Carcharhinidae; genus Sphyrna; species Sphyrna mokarran. Next base: position 15,371,035 of record JAGIQG010000033.1, on the reverse strand, counting down.
AGTGGGAGGAGAGAACATTCACTGGATAATTGTGCACATAGGATGAGATACTTCTAGATACTGCTGGCAGGTTGCAGAGCCATGTAGATACTGCTATAGGAGTATAAGCATATGCTTCTCAAACAGCTAATAACTTAACATACATAAAGGCACTAAACTCACCTGTGTATTTTGCAGTGTATTAACCATCTTAACACAGATTTAATCAAGAGACACTGAATTGCCAGACAGACATTTGCTGCCTTGTAAAATGAGTCAAATGTGAGGATTCACATTCTCCTCTTGATAAATGATGAATTCCTTCTAAACCTCAGAAATACATTCAACAACACAAAGTATTTCTTTCTTTCATTTTTTTATAGGAATTTTATATATTATAGAGGTTTACCTTTATGGAAGAGCTGCATGATATTGGCAAGATACACTGCTATAATTTCAAAAGAGTACCTTTTTCCTGTGGTGAAGTTAAACTCAAAGTAATAGGAGTATAATGTGGGAAAATGCAGAATGTTTTAAGCCTATAAATTCTGATGATACTGAAATGGAACTTCCGTCTGCTGTTTTGGACTAATACACAGAACATTGAATAATTAGGGTTAGGCTACCAGAAGGACTTGACACATGGTGCATGTGTAGTCTCAGAGATGTTGGCATTGCTAAAAAGTACAAAGACAGAAAGTTTTTTCCAAACTGTTTCTTTCCAGTGACTTATGAAGAATCAACTTCTATTTCCCTGTGTAGTCATTGGGCCTTATTCGCTCACAATCAAGATAGATACCTTCTCTCAGGAGTGATAACCTTATTGTTCTGATTAAGACCTTGGACAATTGGATTCACAGTGGTCAGATGTGCCGGCACCATCAGATTTTGAGTCTGTGAATGAGACAGAATCCCAGCCCATTGAGTTTCCCAGATTGTGTCATTTCTACTTGTCTATGTTTTGTATCTGCACTATCCCACAGTACATTTCAGAATGAACAGATATTTGGGTTTCTCTCTTTAGCATCAGAGAAAGCCAGGAAAGGGCAGAATTTTGACCCTTTGGTTCATTCTTTCCTGAACAATCCACTAAAACTGGCAGGAGTTTAGCCTTGAATGCAATTCAAGGCCTAAATTTTTTTTGGACTATTTGGAATCTATTTAGATTGAAATCCTTTTCTGAGATTACCTTTGCTTGTCCTTTCCTTTCAAGGCTAAAATGTTCAAATAATGTTAATTAAAGTGTGATATGTCCAGATCTTTCCTTGGTGCAGTCTACCCATCTCATGATGGCAGGTTTTGTATTGCTGATCTTTTGGCTGGTTTTTACATTTTTTTGCTCAGTTAATTTCTTATAGAACATAGAACATTACATTATGTCCTAAGACTTTGTCTTACTCCAGTCCTGCATTTTGTCTCTGATTGTTGCTTGTCCCTTCCTATCTTTATTCTGAATCTATTTCTCTACTGCTCTTCTACTTTTACATCAGTTAGTTGTCTCACTTCATAGTTACTCAGAAATGGTTAGAAGACTTGAAACCTCTTCTAACTTCTGCATAAATATTGTTAACACCCAGACCAATTATCCCATCGCCTCATACCTTTGATAGAACTCTCTGCACACCGACTACCCTGACCACCATCCCCCTGACCCTCACTGTTTTCCCCACCACCCTGACGCTCCAATGATTCCCCCCTCCACAGTTATATTGACCTCTGTCCTCTTCTGTCCAACCTTCGACCTTTCCAACTACCCAAATTCCTTATCTTCTCCCTGGCCTGCAAGTTTCATTGGGCCCTTTAAATCTATTTGCTTTCCAGCAGTGAATACAGTTAAAAAAAAAAAGGCCATCAACTCCTTGAATCTGCTGGAACTGAATTTAGCTAGGGCTTTGAGCACTTTTTCAGTGCAGGCTGAAAGCAGCTCTGGTCATCAGAAGTTTCAGTGCAGTTTTTAAGAGCAGGTAAGTGTGTATTAAATTCTTCTAATTCCTGTGTGCCATCATTTTCCACTGCTAGTTGGAGGTTATGGTCCTTTATTATGTACTTGCATGTGTGTGAGCCACTAAAATCCCTACAGTACATAAATATGACATGGATTAAGTCCGTGGGCTTCTTCTCAGACCTATGGGCTCTCATCTTCTCCTGCACATCATAATCCTTGATGAGAGGATAATATATCAAGTAGAAATGTCTGTGACATGCTCCTTTTGTATCAGAGAAATCCTGTCTTCCAGCCTTACAATTATCTTAATACAGCAACATAGTTCCAGGTGTTTATCCTGTTGTCCCTACAGATGAAAAGATGAAGGTGCTGCATGTTTATTGGGTTTAGTGTCAGAACAGGTCTGCCATTAACGTGTACGCTTACCACAAACTCCAGCTTTATCTTAAGTGGACCATTTCTTGCAGGAGACACGAGATCTGCTGCAACATGTAAGAATTCAACTGTATGAGTTGCTGCAGCTTCTATTTCAGCCTGCTCTATAATAAAATTTTTTTTTCCATGATCCTGGATGACCCATAGGCTGCACCCCTTTGAGGGGAGAATTGATTAATGGTGATTTTTAACCTGAGAATTGCCACACCTCAGGCAAGGAGCAACATTGAGAAGGTGAGGCCTTCATGAATAAGCTCAATTGATATGGGAATTGAACCCATGCTGGTGACAACATCCAGTATCAATAACCAGCAGTCCAGCCAACTGAGCTACTGGCCCTCTCTAAAATTAATCTACACCCTTTTTTAAAAAAAGCCTGCTTATTATTTTTCATGGTTCTAGCAGCTGCAATGAACACTTCGAAGTTGGACAACCACCATGCAAGTGATTCTACACTATATTCCAAAGAGGAAAATTTGATGCTTAATTTCATAGAAATGATGGGAGAAATTGAACAACTGTGATCCTTTTCAAACTCTTTGGGTGGTTAATTACCACTAATGCTATTACACAGCATTCCAGTGTATCTTGCTGTCTTATAAATTTCAATTCTCAAGATTTTTGGAAGCGCATGCTCCCCTTGTTTCTGGGATGCATCAAGTACTGGGGTTCTGAGCTCTTGCCCTGTAAAGAGAATACAGCAGAATGCAGTTGAATATTACTGTTCAATTATGGCTGCTACATGAACATATGAACGAGATTGAATTTCCTGGGGCAATGACTGGGAGAATACTTGGAAATTTAGGGACTTGATTTTAATATCTTGACAATATGATATATGCCGCAGAAATATTATACATGCTGTGTGGCATGAAGATTTTATGGCCAATAAACTCAACCAAGTATTTGTGTTTCTTTCTTGGACTTGTTCCCACTCAGTGCCACCTCATTTTCTGTTGGTGAAGCAGCTTAAGAACAAAAAAGTTATTCAAATTTAACAATGTCATTTATATTGTGCCAAATTATCTGTAAGTATGCTATTTCAACATATTTAGATAATTTGGCACAAATTAGTGTACATTTATCCTATTTTATTTCCAGAGTCACCTGCCTTTAGGCAGCATAGTGGCACAAAGATTAGCACTAAGGACCTGGATTTGACTCCTGGGTTGGGTCACTGTCTGTGTGAGTCTGCACATTCTCACCATGTCTGCCTGGGTTTTTCTCTGCGTGCTCTGGTTTCTTCCCACACTCCAAAGATGTGCAGGTTGGTTCATTGGCCATGCTAAATTCTCCCACAACAGGCGCTGGAATGTGGTGACTGGGGGATTTTCACAGTAACTTCACTGCAGTGTTAATGTAAGTCTACTTGTGACTAATAAACAAACTTTACTGAACAGTAGGTGCTTTTCTTATAAACATCAGTTAATAAAACCAGTACGATTTTCACTATTCATTATTAATGGCATGGTTACAATGGTAATAGAATATTACTGTTTTATCTTCTGACCTCTGGCAACCATGGCTCCTCCGAGAAACCATGTAGCCAAACTCAAGTGAATAATACCCATCAGTCAGAGGAGACTCTACCTTCATCATTTTAGACTAGATTCAAACCTCATTCCAAGGAGGAAAGTGGATGTACTTAACCAGTGCACACACATATGCTCTTTGCTGCTGTTAAGTTGTCTGCCTCACTGACAAGGGATTCTGTTTATGGCAGGCATTCATTGCTTTTTTTTGATAGAGTGGTGTGAACTTAATAGGACAAAAGGAACTGTACAGGTTCTGTGGGGTCATAATTCATTTTGGGGAATACTATAGAATGGACGATATTGTTGGCCATCTGTTTATACACACCACTTGATTTTGAATAAAATGGACCTGAATATTGAGAGGGGAATGTAACGGCAGCTAATTGATATTGACTATTTTGCATAGGAATAAATTTCTATTCCTATTTATTTGGTTATGAAAATAAAATGTTTCTTGCTGACTTGCTTATACTACATTTTGACTACAACAAAGATGTAATGTTTCAATGTTCATACATGTAATTTGCAATCCCTCTTTTTTACTATCTGTACAAATAAGGTGCTTTTTTTTCATATGTATGTAAGAATGTGGATGGTTAGTAGGATGTGTAGTTTCTATAAAATGTCTGTGTTCATGAATGTTTCAAATGAGTACTATAACTGGGTTCCAGTATGTGGCCAAAAGGCATCAAATTTATACTTACTATGTTTCAAAAGAGCAGAGAGATGTCAGTCATCATAACATGTAGATAGTCAGGAGGTAAAACCAATGGAAGAACAAGCTGTTGGGTTTTACAGCAATATTGGAGGTCATCACCCACCTTTTGACTAACAATGCTGTGTGGTTTGAGGAAATTAGGATTGCGGAGAGTAATTACTTTGAAGTATGCCGAACAAAGCTTCTTTTAAATAACACAGGTGGATTTTGTTTTCTTTCAGCATTTTTAAAAGTAATTAAAAGTGTATTACAAGAAAGTGCGGATAGATTTAAACCTAACCACGTATGTTTTAATAGGATAAATATTAAAAATAAGGGGTCTCCAATATAAGATGGAGAAATATTTTCTCTCAGAGGGCCTTGAGTCTGTTGAACTCTTTCTCAGAGAGCAGAGGTGATAGGATCATTAAATATTTTCAAGGCTGAGTTAGATTGCCTCCCTTGTCAATCCAGGGCAATGAGTTAGGAAGGCAAGTGGCATTTAGGACCCAATCAGATCATCCATAATTATACTGAATGGTGGAGCAGGCTCAAGGGGCTGAGTTCTGCTCTTAATTTTATGTTTGTAAATTAGATGGATGATTTAGTCTCATACAGTATCTTTATTCATAAATTCCCATTTATAAGATTTAATAACGAACTTCAACGACAAGAACATCACTGATAATTTTAAAACAAAATAGAAATCAAACAAGGAAATAAATCATACACAGTGAAAATGTTATTTATTTTATTCTTCTGCATCACTCTAACAGAATGGCTAAAATACATAGGCACAAATATACCATCTGTGGAGTGGGAATTACACAAAACTGTAGCCACACCTTTCTCACCCAAAATTCCGACGCAAGCCTGGTGGGAAAAGTGCAGTGCAGCTATTCAGCAATCTTCTCTTATGGCACTAGCTGCGCAAAGCAGGTAAATTCAAAGGCCAACGCATTTTGGAGTACCACCTCCCTTCGGTATCACACTCTGAAATTGTAAACTTATGGATCATAATGAAGTATGGAGATGTTAGATGGATTGGTAGATATAGATGTGATCGGCGCAACTCGTGGGCCGAAGGGCCTGTTTGTGCTGTAGTGTTCTATGTTCTAAGTACATCATTGTTTGAGAGAGGATAAGATAAAGCCCTCAAATCCTTATCATTACTATTAGTCATGCTTTATCATGGAAAGGTTGTACTCTAGAGGGAGTTTTTTCACACAGAAGGTTGTTGGGGTATAGAACGCACTGCTAAGTAAGGTGGTGGAGGCAGGCACGTTGGAGTTATTTAAGAGATACTTAGATGGGTATATGAGCAGAATAGGGATGGAGGGATGTAGAAGACTGACTTAAAATAGGGATCATCCTTGGGAATTGCGTAAGTTGTGCACGATATTGATGTATTTCTCTTTTATCCTACAGTTACTTCAGTCCGCCTTGTTGTCCAACAAGGGGCACACACGCAATGGGTCGTGAGAGGGCTGCTCTTGGATTTTTTGAGAGTAACCTATTGCTTCACGTCGTTAGTGTACGCTTGAACTGATGGGCAACACGACAGCTCAGTAACTATCACTGTTGCTGTGCAGATACACGGATTTGGGCCAGTATCTGTGGGAGTTTGCGCATTTTCCCCGTGTTTGCGTGGACTGGTGCTCCAGTTTCCTCCCACACCCCAAAGATGTGCTTTTAGGCTGATTGGCAAAACAAAGTGTCCCTAAATTGTCTTGCTAATTCAATGCAGATTTCTATAAACATAGACAGGGGTCATGGGTGGAAGTGGGAAAGTCGAGGTGGTGGCGCAGGCTCGTTGGGCTGAAGGGCTTGTTTCCTGTGCTATGTAGTTCTTTGTTCTTCAATGGAAGACCTGAGATGAACAGCTGAATCCTTGTGAATATCTTATCCAGCACTTGTTTAACTGTTAAAATAACTTCTTTTAAGGAAAAGGATGGAAGGATGAGGTTGAATGTTGTGCCTCCCTTATAACGTGAAAGAAAAATAACTTACATTTTTGCAACATTCATCACATCCTCATAATGTCCCTAAATACTTCAAAGTCAATAAATTATCATTAATGTATAGTGATTGTTGTTAGCTGGGGCCCACAGACAATAATGAGATAAATTACCACAGATAAACTATCTGTTTTTATGATGTTACCCGAGGAATAAGAGACATAGTATTGTACAACAGACTCTTTTAAGGTGAATTGTTAATCTTGCTTTGCAAATCATAGTAACAATCTTTATTCAACATTTTGTGTTATTCTAGTGAGTACTCAATGTGGAATGAACCAATTGAACCAAATGGAACCATTAACCAATTGAAATCTATACAATATTGTACTTAAAAGAATACTAAAGAACACTAGACTAACTTAAAGCATTACTCAGAAACAGGCATTGAAACAGACTTTTTCAAGTATCCATCTGAAATCCACTCCTGTTTTTAAATCATTAAACAAATGTTTTGTTAAAACAGGTAGCTGGGAACCATACAGTATAAATACCAACACCTTGGGAGTGAGTAGGTATGGAATCTGAACTCTGTCAGACAGTGATGCTGATCTGAAACTGCAGATTTACTTGAGGGGAAAAATAAATCAGGCAGAGTTCTGCTTGGGAAAATTCATAGCTCTTCGACAAGGGACCGATGGGGAAAGGTGTGTACAGATTACATGATTCAACCTGACCAGAGCAGGCACACAAATTATCAACTTCTACAACAGACTTCAGTATTATATCAGTAATACTGATATATCAGTACTATTTGGATTTGGGCCTGTGTCTGCAGGAGTTTGTGCGTTCTCCCTGTGGTTGCGTGGGTTTTCTCCAGGTGCTCCGGTTTCCTCCCACATCCCAAAAATGTGCTCTTAGGCTGATTGGGTAACAAATTGTCCCTATATTGGTCTCTATATGTCATTAAGACGTTAGGACGGTGGTGCGGGCTCGTTGGGCCGAAGGGCCTGTTTCCCGTGCTGTGTTGTTCTTTGTTCTTTGTAATACTAAATCTGTGACCTATGCACAAAGTGAAGGATCATTGAATAGCCTTCTCAAAATTAGACGATGTTTCTTGCTAATATTCTAGCATTCAGTTTGTGCATATTTAATCAAAGTATATAATGTTGGTTACTTACCTCAATAAAATATTGTCACAAAATAGTTTCCTTTACTAACTTATTAATTTGAGCTGCGATTAATTTGAAAGCTGTCTGCTTGCTGTTGAATATGGCACTGTTCAGAATTTACTCAAGTATTAATCCAGAATTGCATTAGTATTGAACTCCAAACAATACTATAAAATGGTTCCTGACAAAATATTGTTTAAACAGCTTCCTTATAAAGGACATGAATAAGATAATCTTGGGAAAAGTACCAAACCGAAGACTACTATGGTTAACAAACATGTAGACATAGCTTAGCAGTAAAAAAAACTGTGTTCACATAGATTCAGTGTGAATATATAAAAATCAAAGGCTCTGGAATTTTCTTCCTAAATATCCTTGTCTTACAATTAGTAGCTTCTCCTTTAAGTTGCTCTTTAAAATCTTTTTTTATTGCCCGACATGGTAGTAGTTACACACAGTGCCAAATTTTATTTGATAATGTGACTGAGAATCACTTTAGAGATATTTTACTGCTTCAAAAGCACAATACAATGCAAGCTGTGCTGTTTATCGTAAAATATATACCCAGGAATATTCAAGAATGGCAATCAAAAGTAATTGAGTATCTAATTTGTAATAATTCTGCACATCAGTGAGGCATTGGTATGCACAGTCTGACAGGTCAATGGTCAGAGATGACACATCATAATCAAGAGGAATTTGGTTTAATTTCCAAAACTTACATTTGTGGCAATTCTAAAGATTTCCTCTGGTTGCTTTTTGTTAGCATCCTGAACAGCAGGAATATCTAGTATGATTAACATTATTTTATCAGAAATAACAATCAGAAATCTTTCTGCTGTTTACCAGACTATTTGTGTATGTGCCCATTTCATAATGTGGGAGACATTCGCCAGAATTTTATTGCTCCGCCCGCCTCGGGAATCGGAGTAGGTGGAAGCTGGACCATGGAAAGGTACGTTGATCTCAGGTGGGATTTTATGGTTTTGGGATGAATGAAATCGAATGAGACTGGAAAATCCCACCCATTTTCTTTTTTGCACATGAACACGGTGCAAAAATTGATATTGCAGATTCAAAGAAACAGTGACAGGTGTATCAATGCCACAGTATCAACTTTTCCTTCTGACCTACTTCCAAACCATAGCAGCCATTTGAGCTCATATGATGAGCATTTGTTTGCCTGAAAATCACAAGAAAAAAAGTTACATTGCAAAGATATTTGAGAGGTGGAAAGGAGATGTTAGGTAGAGACAGTAAAATTAATCTTTTTCCGTATGGAATCATAACAGTTAACACAGTGAAGTATTAAAACTGAAAATACTGTTTTATTGTGGAATTACTGACATTGAAGATCTAAACATTTGTTGATGGTGAACTGCATAAAAATACTGGTATTGTTATATGTTGTTTTACATGAGACGGTCTTTGACAGTTTGATTGTCTCGCTTTAGAGAATGTTATAAATCCTATGACCTGATTGGTTTCTGTTCATTAAGTCCTCAATGTGTATTTTATTATTCACAGAGAGATATTGCATCTAACTTTTAGAAGTAGTTGTTCTTAAAGCACCATTACAACACCCTCACTCAGGGTTGGAATGAGAACGCACACACACTCACACACATCCACACACACATACACACGAAAAATCTGGTATACAAAATTTCCATGATAAAAAGTAGCATAGTTGCAGTATACACACACTTAATTTACATGAGTGAAAAATGCATAGTGAGATAAGCTACTGAACTAACTTTGGTTCTTTGTAAAGTAATGGAACAAACAATCTGGAAATACTTAAACTGAGTAATTGCATTTTTGGCTACCAAGTTTGTAAAATATTACAGTGCAGTCACAATCTAGGTTGACATGTTACTAGCACCAAGTACATGTATAAATGTTTGTTCTAGTGAAATGTAACTTGAAAAGTAAAACTTAAAAGATCAAAAATATGAAGTGTCTTCCAATGCAGATAATGATGTTATTGCTCTGCCAAAAACAATGGAAATTCTCAGCATCAGTGGTCCAACAAGTGGATTGGAAGGTCCATACATGTATTTTTCAAGATTCAACATATCATTATACAACATCTAAAGCTAGGCATACTGAAATAGCAGCGCTGCATTTATACAAAGCCTGAGTAAGTGGTTTAGAGCTATGGTATGCAACCCCGACTTTACTTTTCTAACATTAGGTGTAAGCAGTGCTCAGTCATATTACAATTAATAAGAGATTGTATCCATGATATGTAGAATCTGTTTGGCAATAAAATGATCCATCTTTTGGCGGAAGCATTGTGGCCTTCTCTTTCTGTATTAATGAAGTACAATCTGAATTTTCATTTGCAGGATTCCACCAAGCTCACCAGTGAGGTAGTCTTTATCATACTTATCTTCAAGACGATCAAGTTCCTTCCTTTTAAAGAGGGGCATACTACTTATTTCTAATGAGTAGGTTCCAGGTACTGGCTTCTTCTTGGTCAGATGCAGATAGCTTATACCATCCTTTTGGTTAATTTTGAAGAGACCCTTTTCATTGCCAAGGTCAACCAAGTAACGTACATGATTTGTCAAGGTAGAAATTGCTGGAATAAACTGTAAGATGTGATCTTTATTGCTGAGTTCAGAAATGTTAAAATTGAAGACAAGTTGATTTTCTGTGCTTAAACTGGCAAGGCTCATTGGCAAACTGTCTGTATTTTCTTCCTGAAAACAAAAGAATTGGGATACAAAGTTGTTCAATGTGATAAATTATGCATCTGCAAACTACTTTAGAACTTACAGTATACTTCCAATGTGGACCATTTGTTTATTAAACAAGAGTTGAACACCTGCGCACTGCCAGAATAAATGAATATCAGGGAAGATATATTTCAGATGTTATTTGGGCACGTGACATTGGCCACATAATTTGCAATTGCTGCAAATAAAAAAGGCATGCCATTCCCACATCATTAAATCATATGTCTGTAAATAAATTAGGCCTCTAATGGCTATTAATTGTCATTTGTAATACAGAACACGAGTATTGCTAAAAAAGGGTTTGTTGAAACTTTTTGTCTTGCGTTCATTAGGACAATCTGTAATACCAATGCAAGGGAAACAAATTAATACTATATGAGGGTGCTGATTGATTGACAGTAGACTGACCGGTAGAACTGCAACCACAGAGATACACCAGTTGATGGTGCCTAACAGTTAACTGCCAAACGTTGTTTGAAATTTTAATGTTGAGTACAAAACAAAAATCTTCAACAAAATGTTTCTTTTTTTTAGCATTACTATTCATGGTATTTTGATTCCTGTGTGTATATAAATTAGAATCATAGAAACTCTACAGTGCAGAAAGAGGCCATTTGTCCCATTGAGTCTGCACCAACCACAATACCACCCAAGCCCTACCCCATATCTTTACATATTTTACCCACTAATCTCTCTGACATATGCATTTCAGGATACTAAGGGGCAATTTTAGCATGGCTAATCAATCTAACCTACACATCTTTAGACTGTGGGAGGAAATCGAGTGCCCAGAGGAAACCTACCCAGACATGAGGAGAATATGCAAACTCCACACAGACAATGACTCAAGCCAGAAATTGAATCCAGCTCCCTGGAGCTGTGAAGTAGCAGTGCTACTGTGCCAGCCCAAATAGAGAAGGATAATTTGTGCCCTAGGGATTTAGACTTTAAAATATTAATATTTGAATTTTAATTTAGAAAAATTCAAAGGAAAAATAATTCCTATAATTATGTGAAGTACAGTACAAAAATATTGTATACACAACATACAATTCCTAATAAAATATAAATTGATGCATTAACTTTTATTAATAAAAATATTCCAAATACAACTGATTTTACTTCCAGCACTTTTCTTTTTCTTTGTGCAGCTATCATATTCTTCCAACATTCTTCAAATGCAGTAAATAAAGGTTTAAACTAATTCTGGAAAGCACCTTTCATTTTAATTCAACTGCCGGTGGCTTGGTGGCACAGTGGTTACCACTGCTGGCTCACAGTGCCAGGGACCCGGGTTCAATTCCAGCCTCAAGTCACTGTATGGAGTTTGCACATTCTCCTTCAATTTGATCTCCTTCAAATGGGAAGTTGGCAAATTGATATGTTCTGGCTATTCTTTGACATTGGCATTACTGATATACTGTGTCAGCTAAAGGAGGTGGTGTGAACTTGTCTTTGATTACTTCATGTTTCGAATGCCCAGTAGTACAAATGCTAACCTATTAGCCTAAGATTGGCAACATAGAAACCCTACCGTGTAGAAGGGAGGCCATTTGGCCTATTGAGTCTGCACTGACTACAATCCCACCCAGACCCTATTCCCGTAACCACGCTTATTTACCCTGCTAATCCTCTGACACTAAGGATCAATACAGTATGGCTGACTCACCCAATCTGTCTTTCGACTGTGGGAGGAAACTGGAGCACCCAGAGGAAACCCACGCAGACATGGAGAGAATGTGCAAACTCCATACAGTGACCTGAGGCTGGAATTGAACCTGGATCCCTGCCACTGAGACAGCAGCGGTAACCACTGTGCCACTTTGCCACTGGCAGTTGGATTAAAATGAAAGGTGCTTTCTAAAGTTAGTTTAAACCTTAATTTACTGCATTACATAAATAGCCTTTTGAATGAATGCCAATATTATGCTACCATTATTCTAAAACGTGGGCCCTGTTTTTCAGTCAGCAGTAAGGCACACGACTAACTATGATTTAAACTGACCTTGCCTTTCTCAGTGGAGCTGTTCTAGTTGTAGGACGATTCCTTGTCAGAGAAAGCCATGAGGGCTAATGGTGAAATGCTGAGGCTGTGCCCCTTTTATGTCAGCAATGGAAAGAATATCCCCTGAGGTCATCATTTTTAAAAAGATTTTGTAAATTTTAACTATATTTAATCTTGTAAAATATTTTAATTGCTTTTATAAGTTTGCATAACTTTTAATGTAAGTAATGGAAATAAATATGGAAAAATCTTGAAATGAATTTAAAAAGTATTTAAAATGAAATAAACTGTATAATGAAATTTTACAATATTGAATGTGCAGCCTCATAAAACAAGTAACAACTTTTAACTTTCTTAAAACACTTTTGCTTGCTTTTATGTTTTCATTTTAGACAGCTGCTGATTTTTGGGCTTTTCTGCTGCATCAGTATTTACTGCCCATCTCTGAGGACAAACTACATTACTGTAGTCTGGAATCACATGTAGGTGAGACCAGGTAAGGAAGGTCAGATTTCCTTCTATAGGGGACATCAGTGTACCAGATGGGTTTTTCCAACAATCGACAATGGTTTCATGGTCACCATTAAATTTTTAATTCTAAATTTTTATTGAATTCAAATTTCGGCATGGTGGGATTTGAACCTGATCCTCCAGAGTATTACTCCAGATCTCTGGATTGATAATCTAGCAACAATATCAACATGCCACCACCTCCCTCGAATAGTAAGACTTGTATGTTCAAAACATTTATAAAATGGGGAGGCTTTTGGATTCATTCCTATTTTCATAATAAGGCTGAGTGCTCAAACACAGTGGGTAAATAGATGGGAGTGATACTGATTGTTGTGCAAGTTTATTTAATTCCTTATACAATTTGTATTAAAAAAAACTTTCCCAATACATCTTCCAATGTCAATCACTTCCCTCCTTGGCCCCTATGTCTGTGATTAAAAGTTCTAGATACGCTGCAGAAATTTCTGGGAACATCAGGGGTCTCTAGCCCAAATCTCTGATTGCAGAATCAGTATAGGGGGGGCATCCATGGAGGGTTCCAGGGCAACTTATCTCTGTCATTCAGAAGTTTAATGTTCCAGTGTAAGTATGTGCACTAATCGGGACTTCCCGTGCATCCTGAAGCTCAACAACAACAAATGTCTGAATGCTTGCCACTTGATATTTCTAAGAATCAATGCTACCAAATATGATGTCCTGAAACATTCCCTATCTACAATTCAGGAGATGGGAATTGTGCGCAAGATCAACTGAAGAGAAAATGCTCTTAGGTATAATTTGATTGAAACAGATTTTAGACTCTCACCAACTTTTACAGATGGGCCAAAGAAAGCATTTCTTCTGGTTGTATCACAGATTGGTATGGCTCCTGCTCTGTCCAAGGGTCATGAATGAAGCCCAGTTCATCATGCAAACCTGCCTCATATCCATTGACTGTGTCTACTATCCACTACCTTGGAAAAGCAGTCTGCATAATCAAGGACCCCATGTATCCTGGACTTACTGTTTTCCACCTTCTTACATCAGGAAAAAAGATACTGAAGTCTGAGGTCATGTACCAACTGACTCAAAGACAGCTTCTTCCTTGCTGCCATCAAACTTTTGAATGAACCTACCTCAAATTAAATTTTTCTTTCTTTACACCTTAGCTATAACTGCAATACTTCATTTTGCACTCTTTCCACTCCTTCTCTGTGAACAGTATGCTTTGTTTGTATAGCACACAAGAAACAATACTTTTCACTGTATGACAATCCATGAGACAATAATAAATCAACAAAAAAAATTGCTGCATTCCATTCTTGGAAAATTAAAAGAAAATCAATGAAAATCATAACCTGGCTCTTCTGGTTTTGTAAATAAAACTGAATTGACTATAAGAACAAAGAACAACACAGCACGGGAAACAGGCCCTTCGGCCCAACGAGCCCATGCCGCCATCCTAACGTCTTAATGACATATAGAGACCAATATAGGGACAATTTGTTACCCAATCAGCCTAAGAGCACATTTTTGGGATGTGGGACGAAACCGGAGCACCCGGAGAAAACCCACATAACCATGGGGAGAACGCGCAAACTCCCGCAGACACAGGCCCAGATCCATGTGTCTGCACAGCAACAGCGATAGTCTCTCAGCTGTCATGTTGCCCATCTGATGGTCCAGTTTAAGCATACACTAACGACATGAAGCACTAGGCCACTCCTGAAGTAACATCCAGGAGCAGCCCTCGCACGACCTGCCGAATGCATGCACCTTGTTGGTCAACAAGGTGGACCGAACCGCCTGTGGAAACAATTAAAGTATTTAAACAGTCCTCCTATATCCCTCTATCTGCAGACCGCTCATGTGGCTGTCCAAGAGACCCTTAAACAACCCTAGCGTGCCTGCTCCTACCACCTTACTCGGCAGTGCATTCCACACCCCCACTACCCTTTGTGTGAAAAAAATGCCCTCTAATATTAGTCTTATACATAGCCCCCTTCACCCTAAGGCCGTGACCCCTCGTTCTATCCGATTCTAATGGTGGAAAAAGCTTACCACCATTTACTCTATCTATACCCCTCATAATCTTATATACCTCTAATAGATCCCCTCTCAGCCGACGTCTTTCAAGGGAGAACAACCCCAGTGTGTTCAACCTTTCCTCGTAAGACAGCCCTTCCATACCAGGCAGCATCCTGGTAAATCTCCTCTGCACTCTCTCCAAGGCCTCCACATCCTTCCGGTAGTATGGCGACCAGAACTGGATGCAGTACTCCAAGTGAGGCCTAACCAACGTTCTATACACTTGCAACATCAGACTTCTACTCTTGTATTCTATACCCCTTCCTATGAAGGCTAACATACCATACGCTTTCTTTATCACATTCTCCACCTGTACTGACACCTTCAGAGACCTGTGAACCTGCACCCGCAGGTCTCTCTGCGTCTCTATACTCCAGATAGTTTTACCTTTTATCCTATAAATCCCCTCTACATTATTCCGGCCAAAATGCATCACCTCGCATTTATCCGGATTAAATTCCATTTGCCATCTATCTGCCCAATCTACCGGCCTATCTATGTCCTGTTGTATTGCCTGGCACTGCTCCTCAGTCCCTGCCAATCCAAGTATCTTAGTGTCATCAGCAAATTTGCTGATCACACCACCTACCCCCTCTTCCAAGTCATTTATATAAATCACAAATAGAAGAGGTCCTAGTACAGAGCCCTGTGGCACACCACTAGTGACTGACCTCCAGTTGGAAAAAGAGCCTTCCACTACTACCCGCTGTAGTGGAAGGTGCAGTTCTCAACCCATCTACATACCTGGCCCTGTATCCCATGCGCCTTCACCTTTTTTTTTTAATCAGCCTACCATGGGGAACCTTGTCAAATGCCTTACTGAAATCCATGTAGACGACATCAACGGCTTGTCCTTCATCAACCGTTTTTGTCACCTCTTCAAAAAATTCCACTAGGTTCGTAAGGCACAACCTCCCCTTAACGAAGCCATGCTGCGTATCCCTGATCAGATCGCAGCGCTCCAGATGCTCATACATCTTGTCCCTGAGGATCCTCTCCATTAGCTTACCTATAACTGAAGTCAAGCTCACCGGCCTATAGTTCCCTGGGTTATCCCTCTGACCCTTTTTAAACAACGGTACTATATTTGCAATCCTCCAGTCCTCTGGGACCTCACCTGTGTCCAAAGAAGAGACAAAGATTTGCTTCAGAGGCCCAGCAATGTCATCTCTCACCTCCCTTAGCAGCCTGGGATAAATACCATCAGGCCCCGGGGCTTTATAAGTCTTTATGCTAAATAAAAGCCCCAACCCTTCGTCCCTCGTAATGATTATTTCCTTTAACGGGTCCTCAAAATCCTCAAAGCCAGCATCAGACATCAGGCCCCTCTCCCGCGTGAATACTGACGCAAAGTATTCATTCAGGATCTCCCCCATCCCCTCAGGCTCTAAGCATAGATTCCCTCCTCTGTCCCTGAGAGGTCCAATCTTCCCTCTAACCATCCTTTTGCTCCTTACAAAGGAGTAAAATGCCTTAGGATTTTCCTTAATCCTACCTGCCAAAGCCATTTCGTGGCCCCTTTTTGCCTTTCTGACACCCCTTTTAAGATCCCATCCACACTCTCTATATTTTTCCAGCGCTGCCTCTGTCCCCAGTTGCCTAGATCTAACGTACGCCTCCCGCTTCTTCCTGACCAAGTCCTCAACATCCCTAGTAACCCACGGTTCTCTAATCCTACCCTTCCCATCCTTTCTCCTTACCGGCACGTGTCTTTCCTGCAAAAATTTTAGTTTTCTCTTGAAAGATTCCCACATGTGCAGCGTCAACCTACCCTCGAACAGCTTATCCCAGTCGGTATCCTTAAGATCCTGCCTAATCTGGCTACATCTAGCCCTCCCCCAGTTTAACACCCTCCCCTTAGGGCATTAATACCCTAAAGCAGACAGAGTTGTCGTCACTATTAGACACATGCTCTCCTACTACAACGTCAACCACTGGCCCTGGCTCATTCCCCAGAACCAGATCCAGTATAGCCCCCTTTCTAGTCGGGCTATCCACATACTGCTCCAAGGACCCTTCTAAAACACACTGTACAAATTCCTCCCCGTCCGCACCTTCTGCTCTCGGCACCTTCCAATCTACCCCAGGGAAATTGAAATCTCCCATTACAACTATCCTATTCTTCTTACACTTATCTAAAATTTCCTTACATATCCCTTCTTCCACGGCACGCGGACTGTTGGGCGGTCTGTAGTACACACCCAACATAGTAACCTCTCCCTTCTTATTCCTCAACTCCACCCATAGCGACTCAATTCCTAACTCAGCCATACCACTCTCCTTCTGCACTGCTATGATGTGATCCTTAACTAATAACGCCACTCCCCCTCCTCTCCTCAAACCACCTCTATCATGCCTAAAACACTTATACCCCAGAATATTCAATTGCCAGTCCTGCCCTTCCTTTAGCCACATCTCAGTCACCGCCACCACTTCTAACTTCCTCTCGAACATTATTGCCTTCAGTTCATAAGGTTACTTTTGCTGAAATGAATTAGGAATGCTTTGGTAATTTAACTAGAGACTGTGGGAACTGTTGTAACAAGAATGCATTCCACTAAGTGTAATTTGATCGTAAATAAGCACTTTCAGTGATTTATATAATTGAAAATAAATATTTCTTAACCTGTACCACTCTCCCTGTAGCATTACCAGCTAACATGAAGGTAGGGTTGGTAGGATGACTTGCCAGATATCTGTATAGAAGATTTTAATTTTGGAAGCATAGGCCAACAAATACTGATTGATTTTGCATTTTCCTTTTTCTCTATGTAAATACTCCCATTACTCCCAAATGAACATGGCAAAGATTTAAATTGAGCATGAGAATTAGGGATTGTGGGCTAAATCCACACTACAATATTCCAAGCTATCAATATCACTAAGTTGAGTCAGTGTGGCAGTGTTCATGATGCCACAGAAAGATTAAAGTGTCCTTTAAATGTCCCGAAAACTAATTTCTAAAGAGTGCTCTCTTCTGATATATAACCTCTGCTAACTAACATAAAAGTAAGCAGCATTTACCTCTGCATCATTTGAAATCATGGCTTCTTTCTCATCTGTTGTTCTTCGTGTTCTTCCTTTTGAGTAGCCATTAATTTTGCAATCATAACACACCTCGGGTGATAGACTGTTGTCCTCTGTGTCGCCTCCTATTGGAAACATCTGGCCTCTACTGAATCCTACTCCAGAGACACAGTGCCTAATTGAAAAATGTTAAATGTTGAGCAATTTATACACTATAGTAAACTATTTATGGTATGGAATAGATTTTTATCTTCACCACCTGGGTGGTAATTAGAAAGAGCAGGCTGAGTGCCCACCTTGCGTTGAAATCAATGCACTGAAATTCAGGTAGGTTAATGTGTTTTTTTCTGATTACTTTTCAGATGATGAAGACCAAAATGTACCCCATCAAAATTACAATTATACTCACATTTATAAATTTACATTTAAACAAATCTTGATTCATGATGTACATGCTTTTTCACCAAATGCAATTGGACACTGCAACCAAATTGTGAGTATAATTTGGTATTAGAAATCTGTAATTAATTGTCAAGAAATTCTTGTTGGTGTAGCTCACATCATGTCTATATTAGAAATATGTAATTAACTGCCAAGCAATTATCAAAGGTGTAGCTAATATGTCTATCTAAAAAAATCTATTGCTTTGAGTTACATTAAGAAAATAATAAGGAAGTTGGTGAAGGAGTTAGTTTTAAATTGCAATAATTTTATAACATCTGCTTTTACCCTTGGCCAACTCGATAGTATCCAGGTGGACAGCCACATAAGTAACCTCCATCAGTGTTTGAACAGCCATAGTTACAAGGATTTTTGGAAGATGAACACTCATTTACGTCATGACAAGACCCAGAAAGCTGTTCAAAAGAGAAGCCCGTTGGACAAAGACACTTGTAGCTTCCCAGGGTATTGTGGCATGAAGCTCCTCCACAAACCTGAGAATTCATGCATTCATTTTCATCTGTTGGACAAGAAGGGTATTGAAATAATTATTTCAACTACTTGAGGATTCAGCTTTAGATATTTTTAAAATTGGATTTTTCTTGTTTCTAATACCGACTTGTCATATACATTAGGAAAATAATAAAACACAACACAAAAATAAACATTTTTTTACAAATAATTTGCCTATGATGTTATTTTCATCAACCACTGACTTATTTTCATCAACTAACTAACAAATACACAAAAACATTTGAATCATTGAAAAGGATATTTTTGGAATTGATATATTGAAATCCATGTGTTTAAATTCTCAGGCTGCACAATTGATAGTAAAAAACTTCATTTACTTGGCACAACTTTTGGTCATTTTTGTCATTTGGTCATTTTGGATATTTAACATCCAATTTTGCTCTGCAAATATCACAATGTATTTTCCCTATGGAGATGGGATAGGCAGTTCAAAAACATACTCCATGGGAGAACATAACGCCCTGAGCTTGCAACTAGAAATGAGCTACACATGCAGAAGATAGTCAATAATGGCCTATAGTTGACTATCATTTTTATCTTTCTGCTGGGCATCAAGGCACATGCTAAATGTATGTTAACAATACTATGCCATGAGGGATCAACACTGCATGTTGAATTGTAATGTATTGCAATGTTGGCCCCTCTCCAACACTCAAGTTAACTTGAAAATGAAAAGCAGACTTGTATAAACAACGTAAGGCTGAAATTCCAACTCAAATTAAATGGACTTTATCCTTCAAAGCACTTCACTGATAATTTCTGAGATATTAAATGGGGAACACTGCTAAAGCTTTTGGGGGAGCAATTTGACTTGGAAAGTGGCATCTCATGGGAGATGTAAGATTGGCTGTACATTATGTGCAATGTCTGATATGCACTTCCATTGATTGCAATGAATTTGAACATCAGGTGCTGCATATAACAGACTATCAATCCAACAATGGCTTTTGTGCCACATTCTGAAATGAATTTCACTAAGATGCACTATAACTAAATTAGTTTGCCTTGCAAAGATTCACATATCTTGGCCTACTATTAACTATTCTTCCTCATTGAATTTCTTCCTTTGAAAATTGGACTATATACAAGTATTAAAGAGTCCAAGTTTCTACAATACCTCAGTATTCTGCACTATGAACATATTAAGAAGGTAATTTATTTGATCTTTGTGAAAAGTAATTGTAAAAACAGAGCTATGGATCGTACCAACATTGAACATTTCAGAGTAATGTTTGATGATTGGGCAACTATTATGATTCTGAACATCAAATGCAACTTATTGCAGTGCAAACATTGAAATCAGTAGCATTTTCTCCAAGCATGTGTTTATGACAATAATTTGACGTTCCACAGATGTGGAGAAGTATTTCAATGTAAACAGCTCATCCTCACAAAGAAGGTAAGGCAACATTCTTAAATATCCTTATCTGACAAAAAAAATTCTGCCTTGTTCAAATCCACTAGCATGCTGTATGAAATGACCTGGGTACAACAGGCAAACTCCACAACATTGCCCTTTCCCTCTACCTCCACCCTAACAAGAGCTATTAAAGTTTGGCACATTATTTCATCAAACATAAAAAATACAAGTACTGCCAGTCTCTAGAGGATGAAAATCATGACACTTAAAAAGTGAAGCACACAATATAAATATTGAAATTCTCAGATGAACAAACAACAAGATGAGCGGCAACCTAAGGATCACCCTCCTTTCCCTTTTAAAATTTTAGTGAGCAATCACTTTGCCAAATCAGTTTTGTTTTATGGCCAGAACTATTTGGGTATTCCTAAAATGCTGACACATCAGGTCAATCATGGTTTTGAAGAAGCATCTCAAAATAAAACGTACAAAGAACATAGAACGGTGCAGCCTTTCAGCCCTCAATATTGTGCCGAGCTATGTCCAAACCCAAGATCAAACTATCCCACTCCCGATAATTCTGGTGTGCTCCATGTGCCCATCCAATAACTGTTTAAAAGTTCCTAAAGTGTCTGACTCCACTATCACAGCAGGCAGTGTATTCCATACCCCAACCACTCTCAGTGAAGAATCTACTTCGGACATTATCTTATATCTTCCACCATGAACCTTATAGTTATGCCCCCTAGTAACAGCTACACTCACCTGAGGAAATGTTCACTCAAAACGTTAATTTGTGTTATCTATCTGCTGATGTTAACTGATGGTTGTCAGTCAGTATTTTGTATTTTTTCATTTCTCTTTTATTGGTTAATTTGCTTTTTTGCAATCACGTATTTGACTGAAAACACAGACATTTTGTTGAAGCTTTTCATCTTGCCATCAAGAAAAATGCAAGAATGCCAAATTTCAAATGATCACAGCATTTATAAAACAGGAGAAAAGAGTGCTGACTAGCTTCTAGTTGACTAATTGATTGAGGTGTTGCCATGGAGAAATCAACAAGGAACTATAGGCTTCCTAAGCTCCCAGGTAATGTAAATAAGCACATGGGTTGAAAATATTCCTGTTGCAGAGAATAAGTTCCTGCTTATGAATATATGTTATTTAAATATCAAGCATAAATTAAATACTTTATGGGCTTGATTGACTATCTTAAATTGGTTCTTCACATAGCTACACTCAGGACTGTCCAGCAAATGCTACCCAATCAAAGAAACACATCTAACAGTAAACATTTAGTTTTGGACTTTGCAAATGCGGGCCATGAGTATAGATTATACTTTGTCTATTGTGAACAACCAAAGGAACATGATCAGCCAATCATTGGCATGTACAGCCTACACACCAATACTGAAGTGATGTATTAATAGCATTGCTTTGTTTTGAAGCATTCAGTACCCGTTTTACTCTGCAACTTATCAATTTCTATAATCCACTGCAATTTTCATAAGGCATTTCGAAAAAGACTAGAAAAAGTTGCAAGATTGTCAATTCAATATTGACAATATTGCTAACAATTTAGAAAAAAATACAGGGATGGCCTAAAGGATACTTTACAACATGGGAATGCTCACTTAAACAAACTACACAAGATTTATGAGTAAATACGAGAATGCAAGTAACCCCAAACACTGACATGGGCCTAGTGGGCTGAAGTTCTGTTCTTAAGTACTAAGTAGCGCTCTTTGATAAAAGCAGATAGCTCTGAGAAAGACTATTGTGTTACCCTATTAACTGCCATAATAAAATTATATCATTAGTAATTCAGCTGTCGGGTGTACTTTCTGGTGAAAATGTCCTCATGTTAGTGTCATAACTTGCCAGTGAAGAATGCAAGCCTCTTTTATTCACTGACAAAGGAGGTACTTGAGAAATAATTAGCATTGGTCTTAAGAAAGATCACCCGTTTGCTTTTTTTGGCACTAGAACAATGATCAGGTTATCAAAATTTAATTTAGTGCCGTGTTTTTTCTGCTTTCATCTCGCTCTTTGAGAATTATTTTCCCTGCTATTCATTCATCACTCAAGACCAGGTTCAAACTTCAGCCTCGGGCTTAGGGTGAGGGGATTAAGGTATAATTTGGATGCTAGATGGAGTTTTTTCACACAGAAGGTGGTGGGGGTATGGAATGCGCTGCCAAGTAAAGTGGTGGAGGCAGTACTCTGGAGTTATTTAAGAAATACTTAGATGGGCACATGAACAGAATGGGTATGGAGGGGTATAGAAAACTAATTTAAAATAGGGATCATGAGCCTTGGGAGTCCCTGGGAAGTGTGTAAATAGATGACGATATTGATGTACTTGTTTTTATCCTACAGGTGCTTTGGTCCACCTTGTTGTCTAACGAGGGGCATACACGCGATGGGTCGTGAGAGGCTGCTCTTGGATTTTTTTCGAGAGTATCCTAGTGCTTCACGTCGTTAGTGTACGCTTGACCTGGACCATTTGATGGGCAACACGACAGCTCAGTGACTATCGCTGTGCTGTGCAGATACATGGATTTGAGCCTGTGTCTGTGGGAGTTTGCGCATTCTCCACGTACTTGCGTGGGTTTTCTCCGGGCACTCCGGTTTCCTCCCATATCCTAAAGACATACTCTTAGGCTGATTGGCAAAACAAATTCTCTCTAAATTGTCTCAAATTTGGTTTTTAATCCATAGATCTATAAACATGGACAGGGATCGCGGGTAGAGGTGGGAGCATGGGGGTGGCGGCGTGGGCTCGTTGGACCGAAGGGCCTGTTTCCCGTGTTTTGTTCTTTGTTCTTTATCGGGTGAGTATACCACGTGTTTGCAAGCTAAAATCAATGATTCTTAGTTAATGGCTAGGCAAGTACAGCATGAACTTTCTTTTGCTTTGATTGTGCAGATCTTTGTATGAGTGTTCGTACAGGTATCCGATTGAGCCAAGAATGAAGTTGGGAATGTTGACAAATAAATTAAAACTGAGAAGAAATAGTTACATATTGTTAACAAAATTGTCATGAAGATTCTTTCCTGGAAATATTTATCTGCCTAACATAATTTGAACAGTCAGTTACTTGCCAACACATTGATTCCATTGATAGTGTTGTAGATAGCCATGTGGACAGCCACATCGATATCCACCAATTAGGTTCTGACAGCCATGTTGGCAACGATGGCTTCCTTCACATTCGTCAATATCTAACAAGTGATTAAAAATATACATAATGAACAATTATACTCCAGAGTTAATATACACGCTGAACAAGAATTTCTTAAAAATAGGATTGCAGTTTATTACAATTACTTCGATAGATTTTATATGCACAACTTTTAAAAATCTTTTCCATTGCTACAAATCTCAAGTGGATACCCAGTTGAGTATTTATGAGCTAAGATTGCAAACAATAAAGTTCAGATTGGTCACCAAGATTCCAGCTGTTATGTGGGTTATTTTGGCTGTACTTCTATGAGACTAGTATAGTAAGATTTATTCCCATGTGATGTTAGTTGGAATCAGCTGTTGTAACTCCTTGATTCTGACCAACGCAAAACAGCTTGTTCTGAAGATGGTGTTTGACCCAGGCAAAACACAATATGCAGCCTGACAATGGTAGTCTTGGTAACAAACAACTAAATTAAACAAACTACTTACACTGATGAATGAAAACTGCTTAAGTAAAATCCTGCCTGACAGACCTACAGTAAATTTAATCCTTGAGGCTTTTAATTGACATTTGTAAGTGCAATGTTGGCTTGATAGATAGGCATCCTATACAGCATTCATACACTGCACAGTGGTACGATTTAGTGGGAATTTCAAGTCCTTCAGCAGCATTAATAAGGTTTGTAATTGCTGGGAAGAACTTGCAAAAAACAGATAATGCAACTGGCAGTAATAATTACTGGATTTAGTCCATGAATCCTATAAACTGCAATACCTGGTTACAACCTGTACTAATGTCGAAAGAAAAAAATTGCAGGCAAGATCAGAAAAAAAATGAACATTAATAAAAATTTGCATATATTCCCATAATCTGAAACTGATTTAATAGCTTATATTTTAGTGATTTCATATTTGTTAACTAGAGCTAACTGTTACATGTGTTGGATAGTTATACAACTGCAAAACATTATTTTTTCATAATAAATATGGTTTATTATGTTGGCTCTGGACCCCAACTTTTATTTAATGACATTTTAGTACTTGGGAGTTTTGACAAAGTTGATTTCTATCCAGGGTATTTTTTTTTCTGGTTCAACTCAAACTCTACCTTCACAGCTATGGCCAGACGCATCCAGTGAAAATCCACGTTGGCATTCACATTGAAAGCTGCCCGGTGTATTCTGGCACACTCCTTTAGGTCCGCATACATTTGATTCAGCAATACATTCATTGTTATCTGTAATAGAGCAATCAATGCATTTGGTCAGCCAGCGAAGACATGTATGTTGCTGTGACTTAAAGGAAAGCTCCAGGTTTCAGGCATTTAATACTTGACACAACCTGTACCTCATTCTTTAGTGACCAAATTGCTTAAATTACTTTAAGATTATAAGAATTATAATTACCTTCAGAAGCATTAGACATTAAAATGCTCTGT
This sequence comes from Sphyrna mokarran, assembly GCA_024679065.1. NCBI lineage: Eukaryota > Metazoa > Chordata > Chondrichthyes > Carcharhiniformes > Carcharhinidae > Sphyrna > Sphyrna mokarran. The sequence goes on along the minus strand of JAGIQG010000033.1, from coordinate 15,345,992 downwards.
TTAATTTGGTCTGAACAGGCTCCTACTTTTTAGAACATTACAGCACAGAACAGGCCCTTCGGCCTTCGATGTTGCGCCGACCAATATAAAAAGCAATGACCCTCCAAACTAAACCATTCCCTTCTCTTCCATATACTTATCAACTAACCTCTTAAACGCCACCAAACTTGGCGCATCTACAACTGACGCAGGCAGGGCATTCCACTCCCTAACCACCCCTTGGGTAAAGAACCTACCTCTGATATCCGTCCTATAACTATCACCCCTTAATTTAAAGCTGTGTCCCCTCGTGCTAGCTTTCTCCATCCTAGGAAAAAGGCTATCAATGTCCACCCTATCTAAACCTCTAATCATCTTATATGTTTCGATAAGGTCTCCTCTTAGCCGCCTCCTTTCTAACGAAAACAACCTCAAATCCCTCAGCCTCTCTCATAAGACCTGCCCTCCATACCAGGCAACATCCTGGTAAACCTCCTCTGTACCCTCTCCAATGCCTCCATATCTTTCTTATAATGTGGGACCAGAACTGCACACAATACTCCAAGTGCGGCCGCACTAGAGTTTTGTACAGTTGCAACATGACGTTGCGGCTCCGAAATTCAATCCCCCTACCAGTAAAAGCTAAGACTCCATATGCCTTCTTAACAACCTTCTCGACTTGACTTCCTACTTTCAGGGATCTATGCACATACACACCAAGATCCCTCTGTTCATCAACACTATTAAGAATCCTACCATTAGCCCTATACTCTACACATTTCCTGCCAAAGTGCATTACCTCTCACTTTTCCACATTAAACTCCATTTGCCACCTCTCGGCCCAGCTCTGCAACTTGTCCAAGTCACTGCAAACTATAACACCCCTCTTCACTATCTACCATTCCACCGACTGTAGTGTCATCTGCAAATTTACTAATCCATCCTTCAATACCCTCATCCAGATCATTTATAAAAATTACAAACAGCAGGGACCCCAAAACAGACCCGAGGTACACCACTTGTCACCGAAGTCTACGATGAATATCTCCCATCAACCACCACCCTCTGTCTTCTATCTGCTAGCCAATTCCTAATCCAATTAGCTAAATCACCGTCTATCCCATACATCTGCATTTTCTGCAGAAGTCTTCCATGGGCCACCTTATCAAACGCCTTACTAAAGTCCATATATACCACATCAACTGCCTTACCCCCCATCCACCTCTTTAGTCACTTTTTCAAAAAACTCAATGAGGTTAGTAAGGCACGACCTACCCTTCACAAAACCATGCTGACTATCCCCAATCAATTCATTTCTCTCTATATAACTATAAATCCTATCCCTAATAATTCTCTCCAATACTTTGCCCACAACATAAGTAAGACTCACTGGCCTATAATTCCCTGGAAGGTCTCTCTTCCCCTTCTTGAATAATGGGACCACATTCGCTATCCTCCAGTCCTCCGGAACCACACCCGTAACCAACGACGACCTGAAGATCAGAGCCAGAGGCTCTGCAATCGCCTCTCTTGCCTCCCAGAGAATCCTAGGGTAAATCCAGTCCGGCCCAGGGGACTTATCCAACTTCAAACCCTCGAGAATATCTAGCACATCCTCCCTATCTACTACAATACTTTCCAGTTTGCAACCCTGTACCTCAGTGTTCTCCATAGCTACATTTCCAGCACTCTGCGTGAATACCGAAGAGAAATATTTATTCAGTGCCTCACCAATCTCTTCAGGCTCCACGCACAACTTCCCACTGCTGTCTATGACTGGCCTAATCTTGCCCTAACCAATCTTCTATTCTTAACATATCTAAAGAAAGCTTTAGGATTCTCCTTGATCCTATCAGCCAAAGTCTTCTCGTGTCCCCTCTTAGCTCTCCTCAATTCACTCTTTAGCTCCCCCCTGGCTAATCTATAGCTATCCATTGCACTAACTGAGCCTTCAAGCCTCATCCTGACATAAGCCTCCTTTTTCCTTTTAACCAGCAAATCAACTTTTTTCGTACACCAAGGTTCTCTTACTCGACCATTGCCTCCTTGCCTGACAGGGACATACTTATCAAGGACCCGCAGCAGCTGCTCCTTGAATAAGCTCCACATTCCAGATGTTCCCAGTCCCTGTAGCTTCCTAGTCCAATCTATGCACCCTAATTCTCTCCTGATGGCCTCATAATTACCCTTCCCCAGCTATAACTACTGCCCCCAGCTTCATGCCTATCCCTATCCATCACTAGGTGAACGTAACCGAATTGTGGTCACTATCACCAAAATGTTCACCAACTTCCAAGCCTAACACCTGGTCTGGCTCATTGCCCAGCACCCAATCCAATGTAGCCTCACCTCTAGTTGGCCTATCTACATACTGAGTCAAAAAACCTTCCTGCACACTTTGTACGAAAACTGACCCCTCTAACGAGCTAGAGCTATAGCTATACCAATCAATATTAGTAAAGTTAAAGTCCCCCATAACAATTACCCTATTACTTTCACTCCTGACCAGAATTGACTTTGCAATCCTTTCCTCTACCTCTCTCGAACTTTTAGGAGGTCTATAAAAGACTCCCAACAGGGTGACCTCTCCTCTCCTGTTTCTAATCTCAGCCCATACTACCTCAACAGACAAGTCCTCATCAAACTTCTTTTCTGTCACTGTAAATATTGGTTGAAATCTTCTGGTCCATGGATCATTGGAGACCAAATGAATAACCTAACACTTGCCCGACATGCTGAACTCCATGCAAACTGCCTGGAAAATTTGAATTTCTGATGGGCAATTACCTTCCTCTGAAAATGTCTTTGACTCTGAATTAGAGTCAAAGATGTCCACAGTTCCATCGCACTTAACTGGATAGTTACCTCGGAAATGTAAGATAGAAAAATCATAGTCTAACTCTTGGATAACTATAGAGCTGACCTCCATTATGAACAAAGCAGGAGTAGGCTATTCAACCCATTAATCCTGTATAATTCTGTATGATCATAGCTGATCATCTATTTCAATGCCTTTTTCCCACACCATCCCCATATTCCTTTATGTCATTGATATATACCATTTTATCACTTTCACTGATTTCCTCCAACATTCCCCTGCTTGACTACCTGACACTGTGATTACTCTTCCAAACGACCAGCTCTCATATCTGATCTGGCTACCCTATCCAACTGTCACTTCACATACTTGCCATTCTACCCATCTATCCATCCACCACATCATGCACTTGGCACCCTACACAGTTGTTCACTTACCTCACCCATTACCCAACCTATCTATTCACTCATTCGTCCACTCAGCCATTTACCCATTTATTTTCATCCATGTAACCATTCACTAACATTAACACTGGACATTTAAACTTTCCTTAAGGCAGCTAGTGCCTTGTCTGCTCCTGATGCTACTGATACTGAGTTTTTTATGGACTGTATGCACTGCATTTCTAAAGAAGGCAGACTTGGCCAAAAATATGGAGTACTTGTGAAGGATTGAAAATGTTGAATTCTGTGGAAGATCCAGGCCATAATAATTAAGGTAGAATGTTTCATACCAAAACTTCTTCTCTATTTCTTGTGAAGAGACAAAGTTGTAAATAGCTGGAATGCCATCACTAATTATTAATTAATTATGTGGTGAAATTGCTACAAATGCAAGTTAAAAATAAAGCTACTTAGTGCTAAGACTGGGTGTTTTGAATTTTCGGGTTAAAATTCACCAACAATTTCCAGATCCGAAGTTTCCTCACCAAACAGCAATTATACTTTGACTAATTTGAAGATATGCTTATTTAGAAACCATTGGGCCTCATGGCTGTAAAAGGGGCAGAGCTGTATCTTATCAGCAAAATAAGACATTGTGTTGCATGACAGACAATAGAGTCTCATGAAACAATGCATCATCAGAACATCATAAACATCAAAGATCTTCTTACTTTATTCATACAGATTAATAGTTAGAATAGTTTAAATAAAATTATTTCCTGCACCTTCCTCAATTTGACTAGTGAGTGCATGTAGTATCTGTAATTAAAGATGACAGATGACTTATCAACTTACTCCTAGGCATTTGCCAATGGAGCTCAAGAATTGTGTGCAGAATCAATAGAAACATAACTGATAACTGAATATTAGGATAAGAATAAATTATTTGCTATCATTATATTATAAAGGATATGTGATCTGAAATATAAACCGCAATATGTTGTATGTGAAATCATTTTTCCAGAATAGGATCCCTGTAAAATCACCAGATCTATCAAATGATAAAGATATTTCAAACCAGCTATTACAAACATAGCTCTCTAGAATGTAACCTCAATCTTGTAACCGCCAGATCAGCCTTCCTATAGGAACATGGCAAACAAATTTAAAATTGTGCATTTAGCACACAAAATGAAAAAAAAAATCAAAAAACTGGAATTTAATCCTAGAATCTCAACAATATGAATAAGGATTACTCCAACAAACCATGATCTCATGGAAACCCCATACCTTGTAACTTGTGCATATTATTTTGACTTACAATCTATTCTTAGAAAATGTAAGTGTTTATAAATCTGTTCCAATTTTAGTGCAAAATGACAACTCAGCATAAATGGTTCTACATTGGAGAAGAATCATTGTGAGTCAGTACATTTTTGCTCAAGAGAAATAACAAATTTGGTACAGTAACTACTTATTATTACAACAAACATACATTTGCAAAGTTAAGACTAGTCAGGTTAACTTTAAAAAGTATTAAGTGTGTAACCTTTGTGGCTATGCTTCTAGGTTTTAAATTAACTTTCATGTTCAAAGTAATATCAAACCTAATTGCAATAGGAAATTTAATCTAGACAACATTAACAAATTAGTTCCAATGTGATTCTATTTTCTAGTAACACCGTTCCATATATCAAGTCAAGTAGTAGCAGTCAAGTCGATAAGGTTGTCAAGAAGGCATACGGAGTCTTAGCTTTTATTGGTAGGGGGATTGAATTTCGGAGCCACAATGCCATGTTGCAACTATACAAAACTCTAGTGCGGCCGCACTTGGAGTATTGTGTGCAGTTCTGGTCCCCGCATTATAAGAAAGATGTGGAGGCATTGGAGAGGGTACAGAGGAGGTTTACCAGGATGTTGCCTGGTATGGAGGGCAGGTCTTATGAGGAGAGGCTGATGGATTTGAGGTTGTTTTCGTTAGAAAGGAGGCGGCTAAGAGGGGACCTAATCGAAACATATAAGATGATTAGAGGTTTAGATAGGGTGGACAGTGATAGCCTTTTTCCTAGGATGGAGAAAGCTAGCACGAGGGGGACACAGCTTTTAATTAAGGGGTGATAGTTATAGGACGGATATCAGAGGTAGGTTCTTTACCCAAAGGGTGGTTCGGGAGTGGAATGCCCTGCCTGCAGCAGTTGTAGATGCGCCAAGTTTGGTGGCGTTTAAGAGGTTAGTTGATAAGTTTATGAAAGAGAAGGGAATGGTTTAGTTTGGAGGGTCATTGCTTTTTTTTCATAATTGGTCGGCGCAACATTGAAGGCCGAAGGGCCTGTTCTGCACTGTTCTATTTCTATATATATCTGTTTACCAACATTTAAGTAACATATGTTGAGAAATAAATGCACAGCATTCATGACCATGCAAAAACAAGTCATATAAACTTTTGATATATCACAGAGACATTTTTTAAACAGGCATGGGTGTATATAATGTGTGTCTAGAGACAGAGTTGCTAATGATTTATTAGCAACCACATATTGAGTATTAATGAGGTATTATGAAGTGCAGCCTACTCTTCATTTTTCTAGTTTCTTGTTTAATCTCTAGGATTATTAGACTGTCAAGGAGAAAGGTGAATTAATTTTTTTTTATTGTGGAGATTAGTTCCTTAGTTCAGTAAATTGGGCCTCAAGTTCTGTGTTCTCTAGCATTAGATTGGGGGTACCCCAAAGATGCACTAAGAAATCCCTCTTGGAACTTCACAGGCAAACATTTGCACAAAATTGCCCAGAAGTGTAAACTTCCTCTGGACAATTTGCCCTCCAAATATATGATTTAAACTGCAAACTTTTGATGGTTATGGTAGTAACACATCAATTCAGAAAAAAAAAATCTCTTCTAATTTACAGGTAACTCTTGTAAAGTCCCAGCCTGATAGCCCACTCCCTCCCTCAATAGATTTCTTGAACACCTCCTTGGGTTTGACACTCACTTCTCGACCAGACTGTTCCTCAATCTGACCCAATCCCCTATTCCTGGAAGACAATTCTGACCTCCAACACCCACCAAAGTTCAACCTACATCTGCCACAACCTGATCCGAATACCCCATTATGATCCCCCCCTATCTTACAACCTTCACTCCAATCTCTGCCCACACTTCCCATGAGGTCCAATCTCCATCCATCCTCCCAAGTCTGACCTACTTACTCCCCCTACTGAGGTCCAACACCAGGCTGCAGTCTGACCCTCTTCCATTTACTACGAGATCTGATTCTCCTCACACTCTTACTATCCTGAAGACCTGCACCCCTCAATGTCTGACCCCACAATCCCCCAAATTCTATACAGATCTTAAACACTTACCTTCCTGTTGGCCTATCAATTTCAATTCAATGTTAAACTTATCTGGTTTATGCAGTAAGTGCCATAAAAATAGTTTATGTTGTCCTTTAAACAAACTCTGCTGCATTGTGAAAAAAGGCTTCAAAGGCAGCCACGCTGGCTGGATCTCACCCAGCTTGAGTCATGAAGTTGGGTATGACAGGCATGGAAGAAATCTTGCATTAGGTACTTGGTCATGGAGTGGCAATCCAATGTTGACTGCCACTACAATGAAGTTATGGCCTAATATATTTCTCAATAACAAACTGGGGTAACCAGCTTGATGCCAATGCTCCAGAATTTTCAGTAACATTAATAGCGAGGCTGCAGGCACTTACTATTATTATTATTGGACAAATCTGATGGCAATCTTTGGTTCTACACACGGTCAGACACTGCTGTCAGAGATGTACGTGCTGATGCAATCTTCACTGATGGAATTAATGCAGAATCACTGGCTGATGTTAACTTGAACTAATTTTCTCCAATGGCATACTGAGCCATAAGTACTGTTCAAAAATCTCTCTGACTTGAAAAAAAATATTAAATGTAGTGTTTCATTTTCTCCAGAAAATTTTAATGCTGCAGATTTTTAAAAGTTTAAGAAATTATTGATGTTTTTCCCTAAATCGCATGTGCATTTTTATTTCCGTACAATAATTTTAACATAATTCCTATTTGCTACTTTTTAATTTATGCTTGGAAACCTGTAAGAATTCTTCACTCTGACTGTTTGTTCAGCTTCCTTGCTGTCCGGGCCATTCACAAACCAAACAGATTCCCTATAGAAGTTTCCAAATTCAAGCTGACTTTGGGAAAGGTGAAGTTTGTGCTCAAAGCTGTTGAAATTTTGGACTCAGCTGATTACAAGGTGAACAGCAAGACCTGTTCCTTTACAGCTTGCAACAAAATCTGGACCATAATTTTTGTGCCTAATAGAAATTCCTGGTTTTGGATGTAAAGAAATGACGATTCATGAAAACAAAGTCACTTTTTGCATTGGAAAATTGACTCCAGCAACATAAATTGCACATAAATGCAAGAAAAATGAAATCCAATAATCTCAAATCCATGGCTTTAGTTTAAGAAAGGTAACTTATAGATAATTACATTTTTGGGGAATAAATGAAGAATAAAAGGATATGTTATGACAATGGCAAACATATTATTTGAGCACGCTGCTGTAAAATAAAGCAAAGTAAGTTATTTTCATGCAATTTATTCAACATATCTCTAAGCAGCAGCGACTTCCAGCATGCAAACTTTCTCATTTTCCCCAATATCTGGTTTGGCTGTAGATTTTAAAAAGATCACTTCATAATGCAAATTAGATTTAATTATCAGTGAAGGATGGGCTGTAATTAAAGATGACTGGAAATAACAAGCATTACATTAATAGCTACCAATATGACAATTAGGTACTGTATAATGTAAACAGTTGAAAGCCAATATGCAATGCTGTTTTATCAAAATTATAGTTTTTTGTGTGCACACTATGCTTAGCATCTACTACTACATTGAGGCACAAAATCTGTGGTTTCACTCCTCTACAATCCTCCCTTCTTGTCTCCTCAGTTAGTGACTTACCAATACAGGCTGTATGATGCTGTGTGAATCCAGGAGGGCATTTGCAAGTAAATCCACCAATTGTATTGACACAAAGAAATTGACAATTGTGCTGCTTCGTAGCACATTCATCCAAGTCTAAAAAAAGAGAAAGGAATAGCTAAATCTATTATGGAATTAAATTGAAAGACACTGTTTTTTATCTACAAGTTCTCCTTCTCAAAATACGATGACAATTTCAAAAATTAGCTATTACTTGCACCCATTTTGTGTTTGAAACCCAAAATGGCTGTGTCATTTACCTAAGTCTAGAGGCATGAGGAGTGGTGTTGTTAGTTAAGGAGAGCATCACAGCGGTGCAGAGGGAGGACAATACAGAGGAGTTAGGAGTGGAGTCACTGTGGGTGGAGTTGAGGAATAGAAAGGGGGCGATTACTATGCTAGGGGTGTATTATAGGCCACCCAACAGCCCGCGGGTAGTTGAAGAAGGCATATGTAAAGACATTTTGGATAGGTGCAGAAAGAACAGAGTCGTTATAGTGGGAGATTTTAATCTCCTTAGGGTGGATTGGAAAGTACCTAGAGCTGGGGGTTTGGATGGGCAGGAATTTGTAAAATGTGTACTGGAAGGATCGTTGGAGCAGTATGTGGCTAGCCCGACTAGAGAAGGGGCTATATTGGATTTAGTTCTGAGTAACGAGCCAGGGCAGGTGGTTGATGTTGTAGTAGGGGAACATGTGGCTAACAGTGACCACAATTCTGTCCACTTTAGGGTACAGATGGAAAAGGATGCTTGTTGCCCTAGGGGCAGGGTGCTGAATTGGGGGAAGGACTACAGACGGATTAGGCAGGAACTTGTGGAAACTGATTGGGAACGGTTGTTCAAGGGTAAGTCCATGCTAGGCATGTGGGACGCTTTCAAGGGAATATTAAAATGTTGCAAGATAGATATGTGCCGGCCAAGAGGAAAGATGGGAAAGGTAGGATTAGAGAGCCGTGGATTACTAGGGATATTGAGGACTTGGTTAGGAAGAAAAGAGAGGCATAGATAGGTCAAAGCAGCTTGGAATGGAGACAGCGTTGGAGGAATATAGAGAGAGTAGGAGGGAGCTCAAACGGGGAGTTAGAAGGACAAAAAGAGGGCATGAAGTGATTTTGGCAGATAGGATTAAGAAAAATCCAAAGGCTTTTTACTCCTATGTTAGGAATAAAAGGGTGGTTAGAGGAAAAATCGGACCTCTTAGGGACAGAGGAGGGGAACTGTGCTTAGAGCCCGAGGGAATGGCGGAGATCCTGAATAAATACTTTGCGTTGGTATTCACAAAGGAGAGGGGTTTGTTGACTGGTCCTGTCTCTGAGGGAGCTGTGGACCAGTTGAGGGAAATATCCATACCGAGGGAGGAAGTGTTAGAGCTTCTAGGTAGCATTAAAACTGATAAATCTCCAGGGCCTGATGGCATTTATCCCAGGGTGCTTAGGGAGGTGTGAGGTGAAATTACTGGGCCTCTGACACAAATCTTTGTCTCTTCTTTGGACACCGGTGAGGTCCCAGAGGACTGGAGAATAGCTAATGTTGTACCATTGTTTAAAAAGGGTAGTAGGGATAACGCTGGAAATTATAGGCCGGTGAGTTTGACGTCAGTGGTAGGGAAGCTGTTGGAGGGGATTCTTAAAGATAGGATGTATAGGCACTTAGAGCGTTGTGATCTGATTAGGGATATGCAGCATGGATTTGTTAAGGGGAGGTCGTGCCTTACGAATCTGGTAGAATTTTTTGAGGAGGTGACGAAAACGGTGGACAAAGGGTGAGCTGTTGATGTCGTCTATATGGATTTTAGTAAGGCGTTTGACAAAGTCCCTCATGGGAGGTTAGTTGAGAAGGTCAAGGCTCATGGGATACAAGGACAAGTAGCTAGATGGATAAGTAACTGGCTTGGTAATAGGAGACAGAGAGTAATAGTGGAAGGGTGTTTTTCTAGCTGGAGGTCGGTCACTAGTGGTGTGCCGCAGGGCTCGGTACTGGGACCTCTTCTATTTGTAATATATATAAATGACTTGGAAGAGGGAGTAAGTGGAGTGATCAGCAAGTTTGCAGACGATACAAAGATGGCTGGACTTGCGGATAGTGAGGAGCATTGTCAGGTGATGCAGCAGGACATAGATAGGCTGGTAGCTTGGGCAGACAGATGGCAGATGGAATTCAATCCTGATAAATGTGAGGTGATGCATTTCGGGAGAAAGAATGTAGGGGGGAGGTATATGATAAAGGGTAGACCTATTAAGAGTATAGAAACGCAGAGGGACCTGGGGGTGCAGGTGAACAAGTCTCTGAAGGTGGCAGAGCAAGTGGAGAAGGTTGTGAAGAAAGCATATAGTATGCTAGCCTTTATAGGAAGGGGTATAGAGTACAAGAGCTGGCCTTTAATGTTGCAGTTGTATAAAACGTTGGTTAGACCTCATTTGGAATACTGCGTCCAGTTCTGGTCGCCTTACTACCGGAAGGACGTGGAGACTCTGGAGAGAGTGCAGAGGAGGTTTACCAGGATGCTGCCTGGTATGGAAGGTCTGAGTTACGAGGAGAGGTTAGGCAAATTGGGACTGTTTTCCTTAGAAAGACGTAGACTTAGAGGAGATCTAATAGAGGTGTACAAGATTATGAGGGGTATAGATAGAGTAAACAGGGTTAAGCTCTTTCCTAGGATGGACTCTAATAGCACGAGGGGTCACGGGCTTAGGGTGAGGGGGGTAAGGTATAATTTGGATGCTAAAGGGAGTTTTTTCATACAGAGGGTGGTGGGGGTATGGAATGCACTGCCAAATAAAGTGGTGGAGGCAGGTACTCTGGAGTTATTTAAGAAATACTTAGATGGGCACATGAACAGAATGGGAATGAAGGGGTATAGAAAACTGATTTAAAATAGGGATCATGAGGCTTGGGAGTCCCTGGGAAGTGTGTAAATAGATGATGATATTGATGTACTTGTTTTTATCCTACAGGTGATTTGGTTCACCTTGTTGTCTAACGAGGGGCATACACGCGATGGGTCGTGAGAGGGCTACTCTTGGATTTTTTTCGAGAGTATCCTAGTGCTTCACGTCGTTAGTGTACGCTTGACCTGGACCATTTGATGGGCGACACGACAGCTCAGTGACTATCGCTGTGCTGTGCAGATACATGGATTTGGGCCTGTGTCTGTGGGAGTCTGCGTGTTCTCCCCGTGCTTGTGTGGGTTTTCTCTGGGTGCCCAGTTTCCTCCCACATCCTAGGGATGTGCTCTTAGGCTAATTGGCAAAACAAATTCTCCCTAAATTGTCTCAAATTTGGTTTTTAATCCATAGATCTATAAACATGGACAGGGATCATGGGTAGAGGTGGGAACATCAGGGTGGCGGCGCAGGCTCGTTGGGCCGAAGGGCCTGTTTCCCGTGCTGTTTTGTTCCTTGTTCTTTGATTTTACCAACACCCGATTTGGGCGCGGGTCTGATCTGCACCCCAACTGGGCGGCACAATGATTTAAATGCATTAGCATTTCAATTGACTTAATGAACCACGGGCTCAACTTTACCATCTTCGGATCCGTTTTGGCTTTATAACTTTAAGAATAGGGTAAAGTTTTGTTTTTAAAGTGCCAGCAGTAATCACCACTCCTATGTTTAAACTATGCAGCACTGCTGAAATGAACTAAAACATATAGAACAAAGAATAGCATAGCACAGTAACAGGCCCTTACGCCCACCAAGCCTGCACCAAAATGTTACATCATTTTAATCGGTAAAATTGTTTTTTTAAATACATCTTACAAGCAGTTCTAGAGCTCTAGTTCTTCATTTATCAACTGCAAGAGGAGTTTGGGAGAAAGGCTGTGGAGGGGATGAGGAAAACAAAGAAATCCAGTCCATATGCTCCACCTGGATCAAACATTCTACCTATCTTTTCCATCATTGGGAATCTTGATTTCAGACAGAAATTATTTAATTCCAGCTAATGGTAAATTTAAATTCTTGAACTAATTAGTTGAACAGCCTGGCGGAAAATAGGAGACATAATAACCTAGTGGTATTATCAACTATTATTAATTATTGAATAGAAACTCAGCTAATGCTCTGGGGACGTGGGTTCGAATCTCACATGGCAAATGGAAGTATTTGAATTCAATAAAAAATATCTGGAATTAAGAATCTACTGATGACCATGAAACCATTGTCAATTGGCAGAAAAATCCATCTGGTTCTCTAATGTCCTTTAGAGAAAGAAACCTGCTGTCCTTAACTAGCTTGGCCTACAGGTGACTTCAGAGCCACAACAATGTGGTTGACTCTCAATTACCCCTGAAATGGCCTAACAAGTTACTCAGTTCAAGGGCAACAAGGGATGGGCAATAAATGCTGTTCAGCTAGCAATGCCCATGTCCCACGAAAGAATTAAAAAAGCCCAGATTAATAGCCCATGAGCAAAATTTCCTTTTTTTTCCTTACAACATCAGAATGCAATTTAGGGTCATCACCTTGATCTCTACATAGTTCTATCATTAAACTTTCATGGAAAGTTCTCAGTGGCAGAAGAGTTAGAATGGTTTTGTGGTAGAATTCCTGCAGCATTTTCACTGATAGGAACAGTGTTAAAAAGGCAAAAAAGAAATCAATTAAATCCTGCCTGAAGGCCTTGGCTACAAGGTCCCCCTTCTCCCTCGCAAACACAGGAATTTATCTGACAGCCCTATGAAACAGTGCACACAGAAACAAACTAAGTTTGCTGGGCTTTGAACCAATGCCTCACATTTCTGCCAGAAATTGGGTGCATCAGGAAAGCAGCAGCTAAGTAGTCCTCGGCAGGAAGAGTGAATTCAGTGTGTTGTGGTGAGGCAGTGGAAAACCTTGCTGCCCAGTTCTGTCACTAACCCATCCAAATTTGAACTGGATGGAGTCCATTCCCATAGGCAAATGTGGGAATGGACTCATGGAATGAAGACAAATTTCCAGCCTGCACACTTGTGTGCAGATTGTGCTGTGGCCATGCAGGATCAGAGAATCACAGGGGAGTGGCCTACCTGTAAGAACATCCTTTCAGATTCTCCCAGTCCCCGCACCCCGATACAATCTGGTTTCTGCCCAGCAAGGACACTGGAATATTTATTTAGACATTTTTAATTGTATTATAAAACTTGCTTAATCCCAATTTCTAAGCAACTGGAGAACAGCAGTTTTACATCTCAGAACACTGAAAAATAAATACATCACCACCTCAAAATCTGTAGTAATTATTTTAATGAACTTCACTTTATTTTCTTATATATTTTCTTTCAGGGCACAGATGTCTTAAATTTTTTCTTGAACTGACCATCTATAACTGAGAAAATGGGTGTCCTAATACATGCCAAACCTTGTCTGATCTCAATTCCAAAAAGCTGTTAGGAGGTGCTATGGAATGAATGTTGCCTTGATGTTACATTGCTAAGTTAAGTAACTGATAACGAACTGACCATCAGAAGTCTGGCACGTCAATTCTTCCATGGAGCAGCCTTGCCAATATCACTGCATGATAACGTTTGAGCTTAATCATGCTTTATTGAATAATTGGCCTATCTTTCAGCTGATTAAACTGTGATATTTAAATAAAACAAAGCAATAATGGCTACTGTTTTCATAGTTAAAAATGATCAATTTATTCATTTAGGTCAGTTGAACAAAAGTATTAAGAAAAATAATTTTTAGGTCACAATAAATTATGATATTGTGGTCACCTTTGCAACTTTTTCCATTTTCCTGCAGCAAATATCCTCGCGGACATGCGCACTGGTAGCTCCCTTCGGTGTTCTTACAGATGAAATTACAGGGTTTTGGTGCCTGCACACATTCATCAAGATCTAGAATTTAAGTCAATTATGAATGATAAACTTATTGTTATGTATCAAAAGTTACTAGAATAAAGAAGGAAAATATATTCAAGAATATAGGAGGAACATATATTCAAAACTAAACTTCCAACTACTAAAAAATTCACATTAAAATATAATTTGTTGAAAAGTCCTGTAAGGAACATACTGTATAAAAACTAATGGTATGCATACAATTGTTACATGTGCTTTGCCCAATTAGATACATGCTATTTAAGAGTAAGATATCTATTGATGTTAGACAAATATTGATTTTTTTAAAAACAACTCAGCTTGCGTTCCTCTTCCGTCAACAATCTTAAGGAAGGGCTCAAACTTACCCAGTTTACTGCAGTTGAGGCCTCTAAGGCAGAATTTTGGTCCCTCAAAAGCTTTTGTCCAATCACAAGATCTATAGCTCTTTAGTTCCAGCAGCTTGCCATTACTCCTGATTGACCTGCTGAGACTGCAGCAGACCACAGAGTAGCAACCATCGAGGATGCCCCAAGTGCAGGAAAATGGGCTTCATGTTCATTAGCACTAATAAGGCAGACACTGGGATTGGCAGGAGGAGGAGGGGATGGGCAGTGGCCAATCATTAGTGCAGGGGGTAGTCTGCCAGCATAGGTTAAACTGTGAGCTACAGAGAGAAGGTGGCCACCTCATATGAGCCTGCAGTAAGGTTGCATCCCAACTATTATCTGTAACTTGTCTCTATATCCTTTCCTGCTGAACCTAAAGCTCCTTGGTTGGGCTCAAAACTACCTATCCTATATATGACAGAGGCTATTACTCAATTATTCATCCTTAATTTATTTTCTCTGCAGCTGTAATCCCATCCCCTAGAGACTCCACTTCCTGTCACTATCCTGTCCTCTGCCTGCCTAATTCCATCATTCATAAACTCGATCACAGCATCCTATTCTCTTTATCTCTCACCCATATTTCTGCCAACTTTCATAGCTACCACATTGTCTATCTACTGAACTCAACATCCTTGTTCTCATTCACAAATCTCATGGCAAAACCCTGGTTACCTCCTTAATTCTATTGAGGTACCAGCGTGGGTGAGTGAGTGGAAAGATTAGGATTTTCAACTTAAATCCAGTGCCACAATAAATGCTGCTAACTCTATGAAAATATATATTTACAAAATGTCTCCTCCACTGTTTAGGCATCTTAATACTTATACAATCAATAGGGGAGGCAGTTGCGCAGTAGTATTGCTGCTGGACTATATTCTAGAGACTCAGGGTAATGGTCTGAGGACCTGAGTTTGAGCTCAAAACTACATATCCTATATATAGTAGATGGCAAAATTTTAATTCAATAAAAATCTGGAATTAAAAGAAAAACAATGACCATGAAATCATCATTGTCATAAAAAGCCTTCTGTTCACTTATGTCCTTTAAGGAAGGAAATCTGTCATCTATATTTGATTTGGCCTACACGTGACTCCAGATCCACTATAATGTGGTTGAGTCTTAAATGCCTTCAGGGATGGGCAATGGATGCTGGTCCATCCAGCAATTTCACATCCCATATATTTTTATAAAAAAAAAATCAGGATTCTCTTGCATAGCACATAAATTGCCAATGAGGTCCCACAATGGCCAAGGACCACAATTCGCATATTTAAATAAGTCCTTGGCTGCTTTGTGCTGGAATACTGGGCATTTATTCAAAGGTTTTTCGGAAAACTGAGTTAGAATTCTTGCATGGCTTCATTTTGTCAGGTGAAAATTGAATAGATAACAGATAACCTTTTATCAGTACCATCTTACTGTTTTCTGTACATAACCATCGACCTTCAGTGGCACCATCTTCAGCCTTTTGGCAGTACACTCTGGAACACTCTCCCTGAATGTCCATTCATTGTTGCTTCTCACCTTAAAAACTCTACTGTAACAATTTTCTTTGTTATGTGCTATTCTCTAATTTTTCTCCTAATGTTGCTGACATGCTTAGAACATAGAACATAGAACATTACAGCACAGAACAGGCCCTTCGGCCTTCGATGTTGTGCCGACCAAAATAAAAAGCAATGCCCCTCCAAACTAAACCATTCCCTTCTCTTCCATATACTTATCAATTAACCTCTTAAACGCCACCAAACTTGGCGCATCTACAACAGCTGCAGGCAGGGCATTCCACTCCCTAATCACTCTTTGAGTAAAGAACCTACCTCTGATATCCGTCCTATAACTCATACCCCTTAATTTAAAGCTGTGTCCCCTCGTGCTAGCTTTCTCCATCCTAGGAAAAAGGCTATCACTGTCCACCCTATCTAAACCTCTAATCATCTTATATGCTTCAATAAGATCCCCTCTTAGCCGCCTCCTTTCTAACGAAAACAACCTCAAATCCTTCAACCTCTCTTCATAGGACCTGCCCTCCATACCAGGCAACATCCTGGTAAACCTCCTCTGTACCCTCTCCAATGCCTCCACATCTTTCTTATAATGTGGGGACCAGAACTGCACACAATACTCCAAGTGCGGCCGCACTAGAGTTTTGTACAGTTGCAACATGATGCTGCGGCTCCTAAATTCAATCCCCCTGCCAATAAAAGCTAAGACTCCATATGCCTTCTTAACAACTTTATCCACTTGACTGCCTACTTTCAGGGATCTATTGACACATACACCAAGATCCTTCTGTTCCTCAACACTATTAAGAGCCCTACCATTAGCCCTATACTCTACACATTTATTGTTCCTGCCAAAGTGCATTACCTCACACTTTTCCACATTAAACTCCATTTGCCACCTCTCGGCCCAGCTCTGCAACTTGTCCAAGTCACTCTGTAAACTATAACACCCCTCTTCACTATCTACCACTCCACCGACTTTAGTGTCATCTGCAAATTTACTGATCCATCCCTCAATACCCTCATCCAGATCATTTATAAAAATTACAAACAGCAGGGGCCCCAAAACAGACCCCTGAGGCACACCACTTGTCACCGAACTCCACGATGAATATCTCCCATCAACCACCACCCTCTGTCTTCTATCTGCCAGCCAATTCCTAATCCAATTAGCTAAATCACCCTCTATTCCACACATCTTCATTTTCTGTAGAAGTCTACCATGGGCCACCTTATCAAACGCCTTACTAAAACACCTTACTTAAGTCCATAAAGCTTCTTTTCTGTGAAGTATTTACCACATAAAAGCTACATAATTTTGTGTGTTTGAAGTTAATGGCACTTTTATACATTATTTACAAATTAGTTTAATCAATAAAAATGTGTAGTTTCTTACTGTTGGCTGACATTAAGTTTAATATACTCTAAAATGAAAGGTTACTGTTTACCACAGGCATTAAACTTCTGATTGCTTGAGATCATTATTTTCTTAATGTATCCTTACAACTTGGATGATTTACATTCTAATGCCCACAAAATATTTTTAAAATACTTGCCCACACAAGATATGCCAGAGAGGTCTGTGGTGTAACCAGTCTTGCACATACATCGATATGATCCTATATTATTAATACACCGTCCATTCTGACACAGGTTTGCAAGAACTCGACACTCATCAATATCTGAAACAGAATAGGCCAGACGTAATAAAATTAGGCTAAAAGAACAAGAAGAGTTTTCTGCCCTTTTCTTCTGAAGGTATTGACAGATGATGTGATAGAATTCCTTTTGATTAACTGCTTTCATCTTACTTTCCCATTTGGTTGCTTCTTCTGTGTATTCAGATAGTTGGTTCTCTGATAGCTCACTGTTCTCCGGAGCTGTGATTTTGAAGAGTGGCTGCTTGCTGTTGAGACTATTGAAGTTTGAAATCTTTCTTTAATCAATAGGTTTAGGTCGCGGGGGTTTTTTGTTTATTTTGGCGCTCCATAGTGGGAGATAGGCGTGGGGACTGCTGGGAAGGAAGCGCGGGACTACATAAAGAAGGCCAAGGTAGACAGCGGGCAGCGTCGGGAGCGGGCAGTGGAGTGAGGCGGGGAGCAGAGTGAGAGCTGTAAGGGCTTAAGCTCACTGGGCTTGGGCAAGCACAGGCTTGGACGTGGTAAGAGGCTGGACTCCTGTCCCACACCTCTAAAGGAGGTGTATAAAATGTCAGGGTCCATGATAAAACGCGTCCGCTGTGTTCGCTGCCATATGTGGGCTTTCTTGGAGGCAGCACGTCTCCCGAAGGCCCATATATGCACAAAGTGTTTGGAATTGCAACGATTGAGGGCTCGGGTGAGGCAGCTGGAGCTGAGACTGGAGGATATGTTTATAGTCAGAGAGAACGAGGGGCTAATGAACAGGGACCACAGTCCAGAAGGGACCCCAGGGCCTATGAGGAGGGATGGGTGGGTAACAGATAGGAAGTTGAAAAAGAAAAGGAGTCACGGCACTAAGATCACCCCAGAGGAGGCATCCCAGAACATCAAGGGTGGGGCAACAGCTGAGGTAGAGAGTGCAAGGGAGGGGGATCTAAATGCCCCAGAGGACGGTAGGAGTGAGGGATGTGAGATAGTGGTGGGGGATGAGAAAGTCAAGGGGATCGACAGGTGGTTCTGTGGGCAAAAGCGGGACTCCAGGATGGTAGTCTGCCTCCCTGGAGCAGGGGTCCAGGATGTTACGGAGAGGGTAGAGGGTATTTTGAAGGGTGGAGGGGCTAAGGCTGATGTAATAGTCCACGTGGGAGAGAAAGATGTAGGAGCAAAGTGCAGGGGGGACATACATAGGCAGTTCAGGGAGTTGGGGGCTCAGCTGAAGTGTAGGGCCTCCAGGGTGGCATTCTCTGGGCTGCTGCCGATGCCTGGGAACGACAGGGTTAGGAACAACGAAGTGCTCCAACTGAATGCGTGGTTGAGGGATTGGTGTAGGGTGGAGGGATTCACATTCTTAGACCGTTGGGAAGTCTTCAGGAGGGAGGGGCATCTATACAAGAGGGACAGGGAACAGTTGTCTGGGAAGGGCACTCATATTTTAGCTGGGAGGTTAGCTGGAGTGTTTCGGCAGGGTTTAAACTAATATGGAGGGGGGGTGGGTAGATAGAGGGAGTGGGAGAGAGATGGGAGACAGGGTAACTCCAGAGAGTAGGAGGGAAGATCAGAGAGTGCCTGAGGGCCTTCAGCGCATGTGTTTTAATGCGAGGAGTGTGACTGGCAAAACAGATGAACTGAAGGCAATAATGTTCGAGAGGAAGTTAGAAGTGGTGGCGGTGACTGAGACGTGGCTAAAGGAAGGGCAGGACTGGCAATTGAATATTCTGGGGTATAAGTGTTTTAGGCATGATAGAGGTGGTTTGAGGAGGGGGAGTGGCGTTATTAGTTAAGGATCACATCATAGCAGTGCAGAAGGAGGATGGTATGGCTGAGTTAGGAATTGAGTCGCTATGGGTGGAGTTGAGGAATAGGAAGGGAGAGGTTACTATGTTGGGTGTGTACTACAGACCGTCCAACAGTCCGCATGCCGTGGAAGAAGGGATATGTAAGGAAATTTTAGATAAGTGTAGGAAGAATAGGGTAGTTGTAATGGGAGATTTCAATTTCCCTGGGGTAGATTGGAAGGTGCCGAGAGCGGAAGGTGCGGACGGGGAGAAATTTGTACAGTGTGTTTTAGAAGGGTCCTTGGAGCAGTATGTGGATAGCCCGACTAGAGAGGGGGCTATACTGGATCTGGTTCTGAGGAATGAGCCAGGGCAGGTGGTTGACGTTGTAGTAGGAGAGCATGTGTCTAATAGTGACCACAACTCTGTCTGCTTCAGGGTATTAATGGAAAAAGATGAAGCCTGCCCTAAGGGGAGGGTGTTAAACTGGGGGAGGGCTAGATATAGCCAGATTAGGCAGGATCTTAAGGATACCGACTGGGATAAGCTGTTTGAGGGTAGGTCGACGCTGCACATGTGGGAATCTTTCAAGGGAAAACTTAAAATTTTTGCAGGATAGACACGTGCCGGTAAGGAGAAAGGATGGGAAGGGTAGGATTAGAGAACCGTGGGTTACTAGGGATGTTGAGGACTTGGTCAGGAAGAAGCGGGAGGCGTATGTTAGATCCAGGCAATCGGGGACAGAGGCAGCGCTGGAAAAATATAGAGAGCGTAGACGGGATCTTAAAAGGGGTGTCAGAAAGGCAAAAAGGGGCCACGAAATGGCTTTGGCAGGTAGGATTAAGGAAAATCCTAAGGCATTTTACTCCTTTGTAAGGAGCAAAAGGATGGTTAGAGGGAAGATTGGACCTCTCAGGGACAGAGGAGGGGATCTATGCTTAGAGCCTGAGGGAATGGGGGAGTACTTTGCGTCAGTATTCACACGGGAGAGGGGCCTGATGTCTGATGCTGGCTTTGAGGATTTTGAGGACCCGTTAAAGGAAATAATCATTACGAGGGAAGAAGTGTTGGGGCGTTTAGGTAGCATAAAGACTTATAAAGCTCTGGGGCGTGATGGTATTTATCCCAGGCTGCTAAGGGAGGTGAGAGATGACATTGCTGGGCCTCTGACGCAAATCTTTGTCTCTTCTTTGGACACAGGTGAGGTCCCAGAGGACTGGAGGATTGCAAACGTAGTACCATTGTTTAAAAAGGGTCAGAGGGATAACCCAGGGAACAATAGGCTGGTGAGCTTGACTTCAGTTATAGGTAAGCTAATGGAGAGGATCCTCAGGGACAGGATGTGTGAGCATCTGGAGCGCTGCGATCTGATCAGGGATACGCAGCATGGCTTCATTAAGGGGAGGTCGTGCCTTACGAATCTTGTGGAATTTTTTGAAGAGGTGACAAAAACGGTTGATGAAGGACAAGCCGTTGATGTTGTCTACATGGATTTCAGTAAGGCGTTTGACAAGGTTCCCCATGGTAGGCTGATAAAAAAGGTGAAGGCACATGGGATACAGGGCCAGGTATGTAGATGGGTTGAGAACTGGCTTGGGAGGAGGAGACAGCGGGTAGTAGTGGAAGGCTCTTTTTCCAACTGGAGGTCTGTCACTAGTGGTGTGCCACAGGGCTCAGTACTAGGACCTCTTCTATTTGTGGTTTATATAAATGACTTGGAAGAGGGTGTAGGTGGTGTGATCAGCAAATTTGCTGATGACACTAAGATACTTGGATTGGCGGGGACTGAGGAGCAGTGCCAGGCAATACAACAGGACATTGATAGGCTGGTAGATTGGGAAGATAGATGGCAAATGGAATTTAATCCGATAAATGCGAGGTGATGCATTTTGGCCAGAATACTGTAGAGGGGAGTTATAGGATAAAAGGTAAAACTATCCGGAGTATAGAGACGCAGAGAGACCTGGGGGTGCAGGTTCACAAGTCTCTGAAGGTGGCAGTACAGGTGGAAAAGGTGATAAAGAAAGTGTATGGTATGTTAGCCTTCATAGGAAGGGATATAGAATACAAGAGTAGGAGTTTGATGTTGCAAGTGTATAGAACGTTGGTTAGGCCTCACTTGGAGTACTGCATCCAGTTCTGGTCGCCGTACTACCGGAAGGATGTGGAGCCCCTGGAGAGAGTGCAGAGGAGATTTACCAGGATGCTGCCTGGTATGGAAGGGCTGTCTTACGAGGAAAGGTTGAACATACTGGGGTTGTTTTCCCTTGAAAGACGTCGGCTGAGAGAGGATCTATTAGAGGTATATAAGATTATGAGGGGTATAGATAGAGTAAATGGTGGTAAGCTTTTTCCACCATTAGATTTGGATAGAACGAGGGGTCATGGCCTTAGGGGTGAGGGGGGCTATGTATAAGACGAATATTAGAGGGCATTTTTTCACACAAAGGGTAGTGGGGGTGTGGAATGCACTACCGAGTAAGGTGGTGGGAGCAGGCACGCTAGGGTTGTTTAAGTGTCTCTTGGACAGCCACATGAGCGATCTGCAGATAGAGGGATATATGAGGACTGTTTAAATACTTTAATTGTTTCCACAGGCTATTCGGTCCACCTTGTTGACCAACAAGGTGCATGCATTCAGCAGGTCGTGCGAGGGTTGCTCCTGGAGGTTACTTCAGGAGTGGCCTAGTGCTTCACGTCGTTAGTGTATGCTTAAACTGGACCATCAGACAGGCAACATGACAGCTCAGAGACTATCACTGTTGCTGTGCAGACACATGGATTTGGGCCTGTGTCTGTTTGGGAGTTTGCACATTCTTCCCGTGGTTGCATGGGTTTTCTCCGGGTGCTCCGGTTTCCTCCCACATCCCAAAAATGTGCTCTTAGGCTGATTGGGTAACAAATTGTCCCTATATTGGTCTCTATATGTCATTAAGACGTTAGGATGGCGGCGCAGGCTCGTTGGGCCGAAGGGCGTGTTTCCCGTGCTGTGTTGTTCTTTGTTCTTTTGGTGTTGACAGACTATGAAATATGCCAAATTCTCCTTTGCAGAGACAATGAGGCCTAATATAGTAACCTTTTAATAGCCAAGTTCAGATAATTGAACACAAACTAAGAACTAGAAAATAAGTAAAATACTGTGGATGTTGGAAATTTGAAATAAAAGCAGATAGTGCTGGAAAAACTAAGCAGGTCTGGCAGCCTCGGGGGGAGAGAGGCACAGAATTAGCGTTAGAAATCAGATATGACTTTCCTCTGGAACTCCTGTTCTTTTTCCACAGATGCTGTCTGCTGTGTGCAGTTTTTCAGCATTTTTCGTTTTGATTACAAACAATGGACTAACCTGTGACCATGCTATCTGGTGTTACTTGGTATATTTGTGCACAAATACAATGTGTTTTTATATAAATAATGTATAATATATTCATCAGAAAGATCAATGAGCTGAAATATTAACTACATTTCTCTCCTCACGAGAGAGATGCCTAACTTACTGAGGATTAGCAGCATTTTCTGTTTTTATTTCAGATTTCCAGCATCTGCAGTATTTTGCTTCTACCTTAAAACGGTTTGTCTAATCTAATCATTTGGTATAGAAATTGCTTGGAAGTTTACCGTGAAGGATGAACTAGCAAGTGCTGCTACACGGTGTCTATATTTAAAGGTACATGGCAGCTTTTAATCTTAAAGCAAAGTAATCGGAGAGGTAATAACATTGTTACTTTGCAAGATAAAATTTGTGAAGAATTTAACAAAGCAGCAAAAGTAAATGTAGGGCACGTCAAAGCCACAGAGCTTCAAATTAGATCTCCTGAATGAAATATACCAAGAGGACTGTCACTCTACAGTGTGAATGCCAAAGGACACTTGTGTGCAATGCTTAAGAGCAGGTTGTCACAATGGCACATCTGGATCTGAATGCAAAGGAGGAGATATATTAGATTTGAAGACAGCAGCAAATGCATTCTGAACTGACTTAAACAAATGAACAATCTTTCCCATTCTTTCATGGACATACAATAAGGTATAGCTTACTATGTTCACTGTCAAAACACTCAAGGGACTGGTGCACCAAATATGCTTGCAACATAATGTAGCATTATGATGTACACACATTACATATATAGACTGGCTATTTGGTTGTGGTTGGTATGTTCTTCACACTTGAAGCGTCTCAATGTTGCTTTGCTGTTTGGAGAGCAAATTGAGTCTTAGTATGATGAGGCAACACTGCATCAGAGAAAGATCAATGCCTATTACCAATTACATGACTTGATGTATAAACATTGACCGTTTTTATTTGTTCAGATGGTGTCAGCATCTCCAGCAAGGCCAACCTTTGTTGTAATCTCAAACGGCTCTTCAGAATGTGACAAGCTATATTCTTGAACTGCTATAGTCCACATGGGGTACATACATCCACAATGCTGTTAGGGAGGTAGTTCCATAATTTTGACTCAGTGACAGTGAAAATTCAGCAATGTAATTCCAAGTCACGATGGTGTGTGCCTTAGTGGGGAAGTGCTGGTGTACCAAAGCATCTCCTATTGTTCTAGGTGATGGAGATTGCAGGTGTTGAAAATTCTGTCAAAGAAGCCTTGACAAATTGATGTAGCTGGAATACGCTACTGCCACTGTCTGCCAATTGTAAAGGGACTGAAGGTTAAAGCTGATAGTGAAAATCAAGTGGGCTGCTTTGTGCTGAATAGCATCAAATTTGAGTATTGCTGCAGCTCCATTCATCCAGGAAAGTGGAGAGTGTTCTGTCACAATCCTGACTTGTACCTTATAGGTGCTGCACAGACTTTAGGGAGTCATGAATTGAATTAGTTGTCAAAGAATTCTCAGCCTTTGACCCACTCTTACAGTCACAGTACTTTTTGGCTTGTCCTGTCAAGTCTCCAAACAGAAAAGTAGTAGTGAGAAGTTGCAAGTGTTGTTTTTAATCAATAGTAACTCCTAAGATGATAGGTGATTCAGTGATGATAATACCATTCAATGTCAAGTGGAGATGGTTTGATTCTCTTTAGTGGCCATAGTCTTTGCCTGGCATTTACATGGCACAAATCATCAACTAAGAGTGGATAAACAAAATAATGCAATGTTAGATTCCTTACTCTAACATAAAGCTAGCAGGTTTCTTTTGTTAAGTCATTCACATGCTGCTCGGTAATTTGTCACACAAGGAAGCACCAAACACAACTGCATGACACAAAGCACTTTGCCACTGAAACATGTTTGAAGGTAAATTCTGTCTTGCAAACAGAATTTCGACCTTTCTTCCTAGAAAAGCTCAGCAGTTTGCTAGCATCTGTGGAGAGATAATAGAGGCAACGTTTTGAGTCAGAATGACCCTCTGTCAGAGCTGAAGCCAAAGAAAGTGGGATTTATAAAATTTATAGTATGAGGGTAGAGGGTGCTGCAATTGGACAAAGGAAATTTAAATAACGATGATGAAGGCTGAGAAAAGTGCTAGGAATATCCATTAAGAGATCAGAATGTGTGTATATTGTCAAAGACAACCTGAGGAATGTGGCAACTGGCCTGGCAGTTGGGGGAAAGGGGAATGTGGTGGTCGGGGGTGGGTTTGGAAGACAAGATGATTTCAAAAGTGGAAAAATAAAAATAAGAGTATGAACTAATAAAAATGGATGAATAAGCTGAAATGAAGAAACAAAATCAATGGGATGAAGGTGGAGGGGAGAGTTCATGGTCTAAAGATGCTGAACTCAATGTTCAGTCCGGAATGCTGTAAAGTGCACAATCGGAAGATGAGGCGCTTTTCCTGCAGTCTTCATTGGGCTTCACTCAAACATTGCAAAAGGCCAAGGAAGAATATTGGAGAGGAGAGCCAAAAACAACAAAAAAAAAATCCAGCATCTCTGATCCAGATGACAAATTACCTTTTCCATCTGTGGTGAAACCAGGTCCAAGTGGGCAGAGTTTCTTAAAGGGGCCTGTGCCTGGAAGTGGGCAGATTTCACACTGTGTGCCCCAGCCACGTCCACCATCACAACAGCACTCTGATTTTGTAACAAGATTTCGACTACTGGAGGCCATCTGACACATAGTTTGTAGTACTTCTGCGAAACAATATCCTTTACGGTTGTCTGCAATAGATCAAGTACATCCATTTGCAATGGAATCATTATAAATTGTTCCTTTAACAATGCTGTGGAATCTTTTGCCACCATATCTTAGTTAAATCTGCCGGTTACCCTTATCCATCTCATTAGATTTACAGTTGCATAAAATTGACAAAATCGTTGTAGCTGCTTTTAGTTCCTCCAGGTTTTGAGCATCATTGTCAATGTTGCATTGGAAGCAGTTAATAACAGTTTTTGAAATGGTCTGTGAACTTACAAAACACTGATTCCTTTAAGATTTCACTCAGCATACAATTGATACCTGCCACTTTGAAACACACTTCCTCAATTAAATTTAACAACTAATAATAATTCACGTTAACTTCAATTATAATTGCTTTCTCTAAAAATGGAGTGGATATAAAATCTTCAGTTTCACATGTTTAGGAACTGTACAATGGGCAGCTGTCATTACCATTTTATGACTACTGCATCTACCCATTGTGGATTTTTCTTAAAGGAATTATTCAGTTTTTTTATTTGCTTCTTAATACCGCTTATGTTATTTCAAAAGTTGCAAAGAAAATGAGCATCCACACAATTAGCAGTACGATGGAAATAATGAACCAGAATAATTTGAAGTTTTTAAACCTGGGTTAGCATTCATGTATAAAGACTACATGACAGATTTTGCCTTATTGAAAGAATTAACGTGTTGCAGAATTGAGATCAAAGTCAAAAGATAAAACTC
The DNA here is from genome assembly GCA_024679065.1 of Sphyrna mokarran. Classification (NCBI taxonomy): domain Eukaryota; kingdom Metazoa; phylum Chordata; class Chondrichthyes; order Carcharhiniformes; family Carcharhinidae; genus Sphyrna; species Sphyrna mokarran. The sequence continues at coordinate 15,319,867 of JAGIQG010000033.1, read as the reverse complement.
TTCCCTCCAGGAGTTGTAAATTCCTAATTAGGTTTGTATAGGCCTGGATTTTACAGTAAAAAGGCTATGAGCTCTATTAGCCAATGGGCAATGTGCCTATACAAAGGACATCTTGGCATCAAACAGTGCCAAGAGACCTGGGCCTATTGTGGGCAGGGCCAAGGGATGATTGGTGGGAGTGGGGATTCCACTGCCATTCTGCATTGGGATTTGGTCAGGACTGGAGGGAGACCAGCAATTGAGGCGAGGTGGGGGGGGGGGGGGGGGGGGGAGGTGCAGGTGGGTTACGAATCATCAGTGCTGGGGTGAAGGGAGGTCAGGGCTAGTCAGCAAATGGGATGCTGACAGATCGGGGCCACTATACATGTCCAGTGTGAAGAGGTCCCCCCCTCGCAGTTTTTAATAATATTCATGATTGAGATCTCTGCATTGCAGAGCATGGAGATTCAAGTCTGAACCCCACTGAAAAAACAATTGTGAATTATATCATTTTTCCCACCAATTTGGGAGAATCAGGCCCTATATATCTAAGTTTTCCAACAATACAAAACTAGGTGTGAAGGCAAGCTGACAGATAGGTATAATGCAAAGTGTGAGATTATTCACTTTGAATGGACTGATAGAAGCGCGAATATTTTTTAAAAGGCATGAAACTTGTAAATGTGTGGGTACACACTGAAGGAACACTAAAGGTTAGCATGCCAGTACATCAAGCAATTAGGATGTTGGCATATTGGCTTTTATTGCAAGTGGGTAGGAGTACAAGAATAAAGAAGTCTTGCTACAATTGTAAAGAGCATTAGTGGACCCACTCCTGGAACACTGTATGCAATTTTGCTCCCATATTTGAAGAAGGGCATATTTACATTCAGGGCAGTATAGCAAAGGTATACTAGATTTTTTTTTTCCCCAAAGAACAGTGTTTTTCTATGATGAAAGGCTGAGTAAATTAAGCCCATCTTCTCTGGGGTTTAGAGAATGAGAATTGATCTCATTATAACATTCTAGATTATGAAGGGGCTTGACAGACTAGACGCTGAGGTTTTGTTTCCTCTGACTGATAAATCAAGGGGACAACAATTTTAGGATAAGGGGCCAATCATTTAGGACTGATACAAGAAGAACACATTCACTTAAAAAGTTCTGTATCTTTGGGATTCTCTATCCCGGAGGATTGTGAACATGCTATCATTGAATATATTTAAGGCTGAGATAGACCGATTTTCGGTTTCTCAAGGACTGAAAGAATATAGGAAGTGGATGGGAAAATGGAGTTGAAACCCAAGAACAGCTATGAGTATGTTTTTCATGGGTCCAATTGTCCTCTTCTGTTCATTCTTCTGATGTTCTCACGAATACCTCGCAACGACTATCAGTACTTAGTATATTTTATCCCTAAGCTCATTGAGCATCTTTGGATATACACTAGATTTTTGAGCGCATTTAAGCCCTTTTTATGAATTATACCGAAAGCAATTTTGTTTGCTTGCATAATCTTCTTGTTACTAGTCTCTCTCATGATGAATAATTTACCTCATTAAGAAAACCCTCCCCCACTTCTACCTAATCCGTTACCAAACTTTACAAGTGGGGCTTCCACTTCATTTCTAGTGAGGTTCTGGCAATGGAGGAACAAACATTAATAAATTCAGGTCATGGTATTTCTACTAAATTACATTTGCTTCTAAAAGTAATGATGTTTATCTTTTAATTAAAAAAACAAACTCACCAACACATTCAGTTTGCGTGGGACTAGCTGCGAATCCTTCATTGCATTCACACTTGTAACTACCAGCAGTATTAACGCACCGACCATTTTGGCAAATGCCAGGTTTGGTGCGGCATTCATTTTCATCTGGATTAAAAGGTTATGTCAATTATTTGTTGTGACATTTAAAAAATGACCTCAAATATAATTCAAAGAGTAAGTAATTTATAAAGACTTATTTTGTTACCAATGCACCCTTCACCATCCAGAGCACGCACTAATCCAGCTGGGCAGATACACATGAATGTTCCAATCAGATTCTTGCAAATCATTCCTCTTGATGCACAATCATCAAGTTGTTCCTCACATTCATTCTGATCTGTAAAATATAAAGCATTTGGTGATTTACATTAATTTACATACACTGACTTAAACAAAATACACAGGAGTGACAAAGAGTGAAGGAATCTCAACTCAGGATATGAACTTTCTTATTCTTGCTGTGAATTAGCTGGTTATTTACAGTCAAAAGTCTCAGTTTGAGTCAGCTGTTAAAAGTTTATCTGAGTTATAATGTTTACCTTTAAAACCAAATTAATAACTTGAGCATGTAATTTAGGTTGACATAGAGAAAACACAGCATTTTTTCAGGATGTGTTCTTCTCTCAATGAGTTGCTAAAATAAAGATCCCATCTACCTGTATAGATAAATGCTGTTCATAGCAATATTCATAGAAGAGCAGCTAGGTTTTTCAGAGTCCTGGCCAACATTCTTTCCTTAACCAAAGTAAATTTAAGGTCAATCTTCTCATTATTTATGATGGATACTAGCTTTACTTAAATTATATCAATGTTTGATCACTTAACAATAGAAAGTAAACCTGATAAAGTACGATGTGAATGCAAACCTTTCTTTAAATTTCCTGCATAGTAAACAATTAATATTCACATCTCCCCTATTTAAATCAATGGTGAAATTCTTGTAAAATCTTCACAAAGAGACTTAAAAACTAAAATGTTATTTTCATACAACCCATTATCAACAGAACTATCAAACGTTTTATATTGATTATAAGAAAGTTAAGTATAAAATTTACATTCAGTTTTAATACAAAGTGATAATTTGTTAATCCTGGGATTGGGTGTTTCATGAGTTGCACTGTCTTTCATCCGTGTGGTTTTGGTTCAAGTAAGACATAGAATTATTTTACATTTTAAAAAAAATCAATGGAAATTGAGAGATGTAAAGTGAGCTATTGACTAGCTTTCACCCATTTGATACTATTGCACAGAATTAATTTCTACTCCAGGAGTGAGGTCTTGTTCTTCTATATGCCTATAAAGTGGACATATCCTATAGAAAATCAATATAGATGATTGAAGCAGTAAATGGAAAAGAAATGCACTGAAGCAGATGAACATAGAATAGTTCATTGAAAGCTGAGACTTCGTCATACACCTGTACAGAATAGAGAAATTTGTTTCTATATAAAGTAACCACTCTTGGTCTTAGCACAAAATCTAAAAAAGGAAATTACTTTGCTTTTTACAATATGATGAACGCAAAAGAAAAAATCAAACATTAAAATGGAAATTTGTACTAACCTCGGCACATCTTCCCATCTTGTCTCAGAACATAGCCAGCAGGACATTTACATTCATATCCTCCTATGGTATTAACACAACGGAATGCACAAAGCAAAGGATTTTGTGCACATTCATTGATATCTAGTAGTGAAAAGAAAAAAAACAAGGTTTTTTCCTCCCCCAAACACTAAAATGAGATATAATTCATGCTATTCAATTTATGTCGCCTTTCAGCTTCTTTTGTTCCCTATACCACCTCATCTGTTGAAGGTATTGACTAATATTGGGACATGGTCTTAAAAGTACTTGCAGCCATCTACTAAGAAGTCTGACAACACCAGGTTTAAGTCCAACCGATTTATTTGATAGTAAACTCGCAAGCTTTTGGGGTTTGTCCCTTCGTCAGGTGAATGGAGAGTTCTGGCCTCAGACTGAGCATATAATAGCACAGACAGTTTACAGATTACTGATTAGAATGCGAGTCTTTACACCTAACCTGCTATTCAAGTCTTAAAATTTAAAACCCAGTCCAATGCCAGCATCTCCACATCATAGCCATCCACTAAGGCAGGGATTCCCAAACTTTTCTAGCTATGGGTCCAAAAGGTCCCCAAGAGGACTGAGGAGACCCCTGAGAAACATTCTTATTATATTGAAGAAATATACCACAAAAATGATTAAATACAACAAACTTAAAAGATGTTTCTATGTCTTATATGTATATATTTATAATAAAACAGTTCTGTTTGAATTAATACTTCCAAGCTTAGCTTCATTTTCTAATTTTTAACAGGAACACACATATGCCACAACTGTCCCAACCCCTGTCCCCACAGGCTCGGCTCTTGCTGGGGCCTCCTCTCATGCTAAGCTCCTCTTTGGACCTTTGACTGAACCCAATTTTGGAACTCCTGCACCAATGCAACCAATGTTTGGTGATGAGTGGCATTCTTTGGGGTCATAGACCAGTATCCCAAGATGTAGTACTTATAGGGTACTAATAGTGTGGGGAAAAAAATGAGATGTTTTAGAAAAATGAAGTCATCTTTTCATACTGTTGATTTTTTTTTTAAAGGGCTGAAGTGTTATGATAGTACTGCCATTAATATGGATATAAAAAATATATAGAAGCTGGAATTTTGCCACCACACCCACCACAAGAATCAGAGCAGGTGAGGCACAGATAATTGGAAGATTTGTTGACCTTGGGCAGGATTTTACAGTTTCAGGGCATGCGAGGCCTTAAACTGCTGCCCATTTTTTTTGCGTATTTAAGGGAAATGTTTAAAAATTCAGCTTTATGGTGTAGGCACTTGGTATGTATGGAGGGAATGCAGTTCAGATTTTGGAAGAAAAGGATAATTACTAATTTTAACCTTGCAAGTGGTTATCTTAAGTAGAGTTAATGGACCTTTGTTTACTTAACTTCATCTGGGATTTTGGATTAGAGTAATTGATAGGGTCATTTGATAATGTCATTTATGTGCAGAGCAAAAAGGCTCTTGCAGAAAGGAGTTGGGGTTTGGCTGTTCTGGTTGAAGTTAGGAGAATTTTGCAGGCTTCTTGAATTTTTGCAGGCTCTACATCTCTCTGAAAATTCAAAAGTATCCACTGATTGGGAACGGTTGTTTGAGGGTAAGTCCATGCTAGGCATGTGGGATTCTTTCAAGGGAATACTGAAAATATTGCAAGAAAGATATGTGCCGGCTAAGAAAAGGTAGGATTAGAGTGCCGTGGATTATTAGGGATATTGAGGACTTGGTTAGGAAGAAAAGAGAGTCATATGTTAGGTCAAAGCAGCTGGGAACAGAGAGAGCATTGGAGGAATATAGAGAGTAGGAGGGAGCTCAAACGGGAAGTTAGAAGGGCAAAAAAGGGGCTTGAAATGGTTTTGGTGGATAGGATTAAGTCCAAAGGCTTTTTACTCCTATGTTAGGAATAAAAGGGTGGTTAGATGAAAAATCGGACCTCTTAGGGACAGAGGAGTGGAACTGTGCTTAGAGCCCGAGGGTACGGGGGAGATCCTGAATGAATACTTTGCGTCGGTATTCACGAAGGAGAGGGGCTTGTTGACCGGTCCTGTCTCTGAGGGAGCTGTAGACCAGTTGAGGGAAATATCCATTCCGAGGGAGGAAGTGTTAGAGCTTCTACGTAGCATTAAAACTGATAAATCTCTGGGGCCTGATGGCATTTATCCCAGGCTGCGTAAGGAGGCGAGAGGTGAAATTGCTGGGCCTCTGACGCAAATCTTTGTCTTTTCTTTGGACACAGGTGAGATCCCAGAGGATTGGAGAATAGCTAATGCTGTACTGCTGTTTAAAAAGGGTAGTAGGGATAACCCTGGAAATTATAGGCCAGTGAGTTTGACAAAAAAAATGAGGTGCTTTAGGAAAATGGAGTTATCTTTTCATACTGTTGATTCTTTTTTTTAAGGGCTGAAGTGTTATGATAGTACTGCCATTAATATGGATATAAAAAATATATAGAAGCTGGAATTTTGCCACCACACCCACCACAAGAATCAGAGCAGGTGAGGCACAGATAATTGGAAGATTTGTTGACCTTGGGCAGGATTTTACAGTTTCAGGGCATGCTGTTGGAGGGGATTCTTAGAGATAGGATATATAGGCACTTAAAGCGTTGCGATCTGATTAGGGACACACAGCATGGCTTTGTTAAAGGGAGACTGTGCCTTAAGAATCTGGTAGAGTTTTTTGATGAGGTGACGAAAACGGTTGATGAAGGGTGAGCTGTTGATGTCGTCTACATGGATTTCAGTAAGGCGTTTGACAAAGGAGGTTAGTTGAAAAGATCAAGGCTAATAGGATACAAGGACAGGTAACTAGATGGATAAGTAACTGGCCTGGTAATAGGAGACAGAGAGTAATAGTGGAAGGGAGTTTTTCTAGCTGGAGGTTGGTCACAAGTGGTGTGCCGCAGGGTTCGGTACTGGGATTTATTTTATTTGTAGTATATATAGATGACTTGGAAGAGGGAGTAACTGGAGTGATCAGCAAGTTTGCAGACGATACAAAGATGGCTGGACTTGCGGATAGTGAGGAGCATTGTCAGGCGATACAGCAGGACATAAATAGGCTGGTGGTAGCTTAGGCAGATAGATGGCAGAAGGAATTCAATCCTGATAAATGCGAGGTGATGCATTTTAGGAGAAAGAATGTAGCGGGGAGGTATATGATAAAGGGTAGAGCTATTAAGAGTATAAAAACGCAGAGGGACCTGGAGGTGCAGGTGCACAAGTCTCTGAAGGTGGCAGAGTAGGTGGAGAAGTTTGTGAAGAAAGCATATAGTATGCTAGCCTTTATAGGAAGGGGTATAGAGTACAAGAGCTGGCCTTTAATGTTGCAGTTGTATAAAACACTGGTTAGACCTCATATGGAATACTGTGTCCAGTTCTGGTCACCTTACTACCGGAAGGATGTGGAGACTCTGGACAGAGTGCAGAGGAGGTTTACCAGGATGCTGCCTGGTAATGGAAGGTCTGAGTTACGAAGAGAGATTAGGCAAATTGGGGCTGTTTTCCTTAGAAAGACGTAGACTCAGAGGAGATCTAATAGAGGTGTACAAGATTATGAGGGGTATAGATAGAGTAAACAGGGTTAAGCTTTTTCCTAGGATGGACTCAAATAGCACGAGGGGTCACGGGCTTAGGGTGAGGGGGTAAGGTATAATTTGGATGCTAGAGGGAGTTTTTTCACACAGAGGGTGGTGGGGGTATGGAACACACTGCCAAGTAAAGTGGTGGAGGCAGGTACTCTGGAGTTATTTAAGAAATACTTAGATGGGCACATGAACAGAATGGGAATGGAGGGATATAGAAAACTGATTTAAAATAGGGATCATGAGCCTTGGGAGTTCCCTGGGAAGTGTGCATATTGTCAATGATATTGATGTATTTGTTTTATCCTACAGGTACTTTGGTCCGCCTTGTTGATAAACAAGGGGCATATACGCGATGGGTCGTGAGACGGGTGCTCTTGGATTTTTTTCGAGAGTATCCCAGTGCTTCACGTTGTTAGCGTACACTTGACCTAGACCATTTGATGGGCAGCATGACAACTCAGTGACTATCACTGCACTGTGCAGATACATGGATCTGGGCCTGTGTCTGTGGGAGTTTGTGCATTCTCCCCCAGATTGCGTGGGTTTTCTGCGGGTGCTCCGGTATCCTCCCACATCCCACACATATGCTCTTAGGCTGACTGGCAGAACAAATTCTTCCTAAATTGTCTCAAATTTGGTTTCAATGCATAGATCTATAAACATAGACAGGGATCATGGGTAGAAGAGGGAACATCGAGGTGGTGGCGCAGGCTCGTTGGGCCAAAGGGCCTGTTTCCCGTGCTGTTTTGTTCTTTGTTCTATGTTTACCATAGCAAGTATATTTGTGATTGCTAACTATACTTAAAGAAGCCTTTAAATTTGTAAGAGGAATATTGCTTATGTGGAACTGAAACAGTGATAAGTTAGGAATTGAAGTTGTTTCTATTTTTAAATATTGTTCACTGTTAACAGTTAAATTGCTTCATTTGTTAGAATTATATTTAAATTGTGTTATTAACTAAAGTTTATTTCAGTATAAAAATCTCTCCTTTGTCAGTTGAATCCTTACTGGAATTAAATACGCTTTCCTCACATTGATGTCAAAATAGAAAAATGATTGGGGTCCAGTCTGGCATCCTGATTTAACCTGGGGTCTTGTCCAGGATCCTAACACCTTAAGCGTAAAAAAAAATCCATATCAATTGCACTACTATCATCACACTACAGCTGAATTTGACTCGAGTCTCACACATTCTTGCAATACCCAAGGGAAAACTAACTGGACAATGATCAGAAGTGGTAACTCTGACTTATATTTTTGCTCCCCACTTCAAGATACCTGTCCCACTAATATTGTTCCCTCCTCTCTCGCACCATTGGTCACTGTCACCCTTATTTCACCCCTGCTTATCTCCCAGAGCTAGCTCTTAAACTATAAGACCATAGGATCAGAATTAGGCCACTCAGCCCATCGAGTCTGCTCTGCCCTTCAATCATGGTTGATATTTTTCTCCTGCCTTTTCCCCATAAGCCCTGATCCCCTTATCTTCTTGGGTTCCTACGGCCCCAACTCTTCTGGTTTGCATCACCTGGCGGAAGTCACATCAAGGATTAAGCTCAGGATCTCTCTGCAAGTGTATTTACACATTACATAAGTCAAAAATCGTAATTTTATTGTATGTGTGTATGCAAGTAATATGGAAGAAAAAAGCTTACCTTCACAAGTAATCATTGGTCCTGGTTCAAAGCCTTCTTCACACGCACACTCAAACCCTCCAAATACATTAGTACATGTACCATTGCCACAGGGGTTACCAACAGAACATTCATCTGTGTCTATTGTAAGCAAAATTAAAACAGGAAAAGTGAATTTCAGGAGCCCTGTTACATCAAAAAATTGCAGCGGATGGAATTTAAACTCACCAACTCCGTTTGCTCCAACTCTAATTGTCTAGAATCCTAAGAGCGGAGTCAGTTGTTTCACGGAATGGGTACTCATGTTATTTTGTGTGTTTGGTAATAGCGAACAAGGAGTTTTGAAGAAGCAGATTATGGCTCCTTTGATTGTGGATAGAGGAAGACCATAGCCCTTCAACTGCCACAATGAAAGCAGCATTCTGAATATCTTTACTGTTAGATATCACCAACATATCTATCTCATGCAAGTGATGGCAGAACTGATAGGGTTTCTGGCAGGTGACTTCATACTGCCAGTTCTGATGTCTTTTTAATCAGTACCAAATGCATATTGGGGAGAGGGGATTAAGAGAAAGGTAAATACACAAAATGTCTGGACCCAGGCATTCAGAGAACCACCACACTAAAATTGCTAAACATCAAATGAAATTGTGTATGTATTTTCAGTCTTCCTTAGTGAGATCCAAATTGTTGTTTGTCAGCGCAAAACAGTTGCTAATGTGAATGATGCTGGATGTAAGTGTCATTGATCTCTATAACCTTACATGCTATGAAAGGTAGGAATTGCCGATTTCCTATGCTGAAGTGGCAGGTTAAAGAATATTGATTGAGCCTTTTTTTTTGTATTGCAAGAGAACTTACCTACACATTTGATTCCACTGTAATCGATACTGAAGCCGAACGGGCACTCGCAGCGGAAAGAACCATCAGTGTTGATGCATTGCCCATTTTTACACATTTCTGGTTCTATAGCACATTCATCCGTATCTTTCATCAAAAAATGTAGGAAAACATTTATATTTTAAATTATTGAATTATTGGAAACATAATCATGCCTGTTATAACTGGTTCTCACTTAAAACAATTCTATAAAGAGAAAGTAAAGTTGTGTATTACACAGGTGATAAAACAGTGAAATCTGCTTATAGCAATCTTGCATAATGTAACTAGATAAAATTCACTTTCTAATTAACTGACGGATTAACTTTCTCTTTACAGTGAAATTAACACTCCATTTACAATGACAACTTAAGCGGTCTAGTCTACTATCATTCAGTCATAAGTTATGCTGAAGTATTTTATTTCATTGATTCAAGAGAATTAGTTGTTTCAGCATACAGAAAAATCCCTCAATTCTTTTTGGTTATAGAAAATTCTCTTTTCAGTCAGGTTTACAAGCACAAGAACAAGAACAAAATTGAGAATTAAGCAGTTTAATGCCTCAAATAATTGAATTTATTACTTGTCAATTGCTGGCACTCAGACAATTATTTTGATCTCATAATATATGAAAAGATCAAATCAGGTCTTACCTACATGCGAACCATCCACATCAATGCGAGTTCCAACTAAGCCAGTTGGGCACAGTTTTCCAAATGCATCTAGAACAGATTTGAATATGGCCAAATAAACAAGTTTTCTGAACTGATTTACAAACAATTTATAGTTTTCTATTCAAAAAAGTTTAGAAGTGCATTATTTAGCATATTATTTGTTTGTTTTCATTGCTGATAAATCAATTTCTAATTATAGCAGATACTAGATTAAGTACATAATTGTGTAAAGGAAACTAAAATGAAAAACCGAAGCAAATATGTTCCAGATATAAAATACTGATTTGGTTGTACAGCATAGAAATATTAATTTGTCAAGACATCTCTGATACATTCTGGACAATCTTGGAAAATTCAAGACCATTTGTTTTTGTCACCTAATGCTTTGCATATTTTACTAGATAGTGCTAAGTGCTAGTCATCATTCTCTGCTTCTGCTCCTCCAGATGTTTAAAGGCCTTCCACTTATAACTAAACTAGGTATTATTTTTAAATTTGTGACTTGCAGGTTCTTTTCATTCATTGCACCTTGGTTTAATAGATAGCAACAGAAAGTAAAATAATTGGGAAAATGGTACGGAGGTCATAGTGAGTACTGAAATAAAAACAAAGGTGCTGGAATACAAAACAGGTCAGCATTTGTAAAGGGAAAAGGCAGATAACACTTCAGATGTGTTCAGATGATTAAGTTCAAATGATTTAAGGCACACATCAGAAGCATTCTGTTAATAAACATATCCTATTTATTTTTACAAGTCAGAAATTAGTTGCCATGTTAACTTGTTTTATTAAGTATCACTCCAACTTTGCAGTTTTAATTGGGCAATATATGCTCTGAGGATCAGGGTTTGTGTTTTGATATTATTTTGGCTTGGGACTGTGGAGTGTCATGTGACTAGCACAACTCAACTAGCACATTTCAGAGCCAATGGTGCTGTTTTGGAGCAAGTGCAAGAAAAGGCCTCTCATTGCACTTAAAACAATAGTAATCTTTTTTTTAAAAGTGCAGTACAGCTGTGTGAAGAATATCTATATCAGCAGTATAATGGCGACGTGGTGATTCTGTGTTATTATCAACGTATTAGTAATCTAGAGATCCAGCACAATGCTCTGAAGACCCAGATTCAAATCTCACCACAGCAGATAGTGAAAATTTAAATTCAATAAGAAAATTAGAATTGCAATTTTATTGTCGTAAAAATCAATCTGGTTCACTACAGCCTTGTAGGTAAGGAAATTCTGTTTTGTTACCTGATCTGGCCTAATGTGACTCCAGACCAAAACAATGTTGTTGAATCTTAAATATTACCGAAATAGTCTCAAGCCAAAATAATACCAAAACACAAATCCTGATCCTCAGTGCATATATCGCCCAATTATAACTGCAAAGTTAGAGTGATAGTGAATGAAACAAGTTAACGTGGGAACTAACTTCTGACTTGTAAAAATAAATAGGTTATGTTTATCAACATAATGGCAAGTAAAAAACTTAGGCTATTATTTTAATTGCCAATGTACAAAAGAAAGGAACAGGGCTCAAATTTAAGAAAAAGGAAATTATAGAAATACCGACAAAATAAACCAGCTTCTGTAAGAAAGTTCAGTTATTATGCCTCTGATGTAACTGAGTGATGTGCCAGCATCAATCTAAACACTGGAAACAATAATGGCAAACCAGTAGGAAACCAATGCAGATGCTGGGAGAATGTGCAAACTCCACACAGGCAGTCAACCACAGCCAGAATTAAACCTGGGTCCTTGGAGCTGAGAGGCAGCAGTTAACCACTGTGCTGCCACACTGACCTAGGCACTTCTAGGGCAATTTCCTCCCGATTGCAAACTTTTTCACCACCTCTGCTGGTGGGACATGACATACCCAAGTATAGTGATAGTACTGAGAGTAGGACTTCATAAGGTATGATTCCATAAGCTATGTCAGGCTGTTACATGACTAGTCTGTGAGAGAGCTCCCCCAGTTTTGGCATTCCATTATTTATTCAACATTAATGCCAAACTAGTAGATTTAAAGTTGCTTCATCTATTTACATAGAAGAAATAAATTATGATATTATTCAGAATATTAACATGTATACGCAAAACTTCATCCTAGGGGTTGTGTGCACTTTTGTTACCTTGCTTTGTGTCAAGCGTGGATATGAATTAGCTTACCCTCTGACTCTTTCGGACAGATCTCACACGGGACACCCCATCCTTCTCCAGGCATTAAACTGCAGCAACAAGTTGCTTTTGTGATGTTCTTGTACTTGGGGGCAGAGCACACACCATTTTCAAATTTAGAAAAGCAAAAGCTCTCCCTGATATCTAAAATGACATAGGAAGTACAAGAATTAGCATAAAATAAGTTAGTTCTGTAAAACTTCTTATAAAAGCACACAACTTTCAACATGGTAAAGTACTGAAGACAATTATTTGAACACAATGTTTTAATCTACATTTAATAAAGTGGATAATAGTTTTTAAAGTAATATTTCTGATTTGGAAATATAAAGACACAATTCATTACGGTACAGATTGCAACATTCACAATATACACATCTAGCTTCACAGGCTTGCATATTGGCAAGTCTTTTTATATTTCCCTTTTAATAACAACACATTTCATAAGTTATGCACTAGCATGCAGAAGAACTCTGCCAGTGAAAGCAAAAAAAGAAATCTTTTGTTTCCTCCTTCACTTGGGCTGCTTGCAACTAAACTGCAGCTGTGATGCGATCAGTGTAACACAGTAAAGTGCTTGATGCTTTGAGTTTTGTTAGAGATCGGAGACTATATTGAATTGAGTACATTGGGCTTGCACCTACATGTTTCCTCTGATGAGTTTTGCAAACATTATGGTGACAATCTGCATTCCGAGTTGTATTCTTTTTAGCCTTGTTCAGTTCAGCAATTTTGCTGACTAATTTCTGCTGGTTTTAGAAGAGAACTTTTAGCAAGTTGCTTTCTTAGGTTCCTTCTGAAACATGGGGTTTGTGCAGCTTATAAAGACTATTAAAATCATTCAATCCACTCTGCTGTTTCATCTTTAACCCTGGTCAATATCAATCATTTTTAGTGGATGACCTCATGTTGACTTCACCCCTCCCACCTTGAGGCCTCTGCACAGTGACCAAGAGGGATTCCCCTTTAAGACCATCAAATGACGCCCCCCCCCACCACCCCACCTTACTCGCCCATTCCCCATTTATAGCCTGCAGATGCCTTCTGACAGTGACTGGGCCATCTACTGCCCAGCACCAGACCACCAACCACTAGGGTCCAAACATGTGAGGGATAGGGAAATTTTAATTTATCTTCCAGCTGACAGAAAGCTGATCTTTGCCAAAAGTCCTATTTAATGCCCTTGCCTGCCATTATCCTTGCTGCTGGCAGGACCGGAAAATCTCAATTGACACAACTAAAATATTTAAAACTGGAAACTGAGGACTAACAGATAAACCAAATCTCTGTCTTACTATTGTGATTATACTGTTTTGTCCTGAACAAAAAACACATGTTTTTAGTTGTGATGGTGAGATTATTCTTCAGTAATTGAGTGGTTGTGACCACAGACTCACCAATGCATCTTCTTCCACTTAATGACAGTACGGATCCTTCTGGACAGATGCACGTGTAGCTTCCTATAGTGTTACTACACGTACCAGACACGCATAATCCAGGGTCTGAGGTGCATTCATCGATATCTGGGAAATGAAATGAGATAATATCACATATTAATCTTTTGTTTTCTGAACTTAGTAGAATGAAAGTTTGTAACACTAGTCCTGGAATTCTAGCTGCAAAACGTACAGAGAAGTAAGTACAACATGTGGAGACCTAAAACATACAACCTGGGGACAGGAAGGTGCTGATGATAATAATAGCACATCCTCGTTGTTGTGTTTTTCTTGTTTCCTGCCTTGTAGCTGGTCAAACTGGCATTCTGGCTCATTGTTAGGTTGAATAGGCAATGGCAGGAGGCAAAAACTATGGATCCATGAGGTCAGTCCCTAGAAATTTAGGTCAGGATAAGAGATCATCTGCTGTGGAGGTGATAGGGTGTAAAAATCACAACTGGCATGGAGAACCTGAAGGAGTATTTGATAAAGCAAATATTTTGACAGGCTGGCAAGTTTTGCTTTCCTTGCACTGCCAGTTTTCTCATGCCTAAGGAAACCTTCATGGCATCTGCAAAATTTAAATTCATTTCCAATGGCACAGAAGGGTTTTGATTTAAATGTGTTGATGAAGTATTCCTCCTTTTTATGCCCCAAAATTCAAACAATATGGTATTTGTCATCATAGATGCACAATGGACTCACGCACATTAGTTTGGAGCCACATTGCCCAATTTTTCCATTTTGAAACCCCCTTCCACCTGTTCCATTAGACATGAATATCAAAGCTCATCCATGTGTCGTTATAGAGTCTCGCTTAGAAAAACTGCAGATTGAAGAATTTAGCATTAGGTTTGTCCATCTGATTCATTCTTGGACAATGAGACTTCAAGATTTCAAGAAATCAGCATGTTTATCTATAGGAACATATGACTTAGGAGCTGGAGTAAGTCATTTGGCCCTTCGAGCCAATGTGATCGCTATTGACCTGGTTGTGGTCTCAACTCTGTCTGCGTCCATAATCCTCAACTCCTGTGTCGGTCAAAAATCTATTTAACTCAGCCTTGAATAAATTTAAATGAACCAGCTTCCACTACTTTCTGGGAAATAGAATTCCACAGATAAATGACTCTCCAAAAGAAAACATTTCTCCTCATCATCTCCGTTTTCAAAGGGAAACCTCTTATTTTTAAATCATGTTCCTGACTTTTAGTCTCCCCAACAAGAGGAAATATCCTTCCAGTATCCAAGTTGTTCCTTACTTGAGAAATGTTCTTTTCTTGATATTGGCATTGGAGGGGTTGCAGAGGAGATTCACTAGGTTGATTCCAGA
The DNA here is from genome assembly GCA_024679065.1 of Sphyrna mokarran. Taxonomy (NCBI): domain Eukaryota; kingdom Metazoa; phylum Chordata; class Chondrichthyes; order Carcharhiniformes; family Carcharhinidae; genus Sphyrna; species Sphyrna mokarran. Next base: position 15,304,813 of record JAGIQG010000033.1, on the reverse strand, counting down.
GTTGAGGGGATTAGCTTATGAGGAGAGATTGAGTAGACTGGGGCGATACTCATTGGAATTCAGAAAAATGATGAGGGAACTTATAGAAACATATAAGATTATGAAGGAAATAGTTAAGGTAGAAGCAGGCAAGTTGTTTCTATTGATGGGTGAAATTAGAACTAAGGAGTAAGGCCTCAAAATAAGGGGAAGCAGATTTAGAACTGAGTTGAGGAGGAACTTCTTTACCCAAAAAGTTGCAATCCGTGGAACTCCCTGCCCTGTGAAGCAGTTGAGACTACCTCATTGAATGTTTTTAAGGCAAAGATAGATAAATTTTTAAACAGTAAAGGAATTAAGGGTTATGATAAACGGGCGGGTAGGTGGAGCTGAGTCCATGAAAAGATAGCCATGATCTACTGAATGTTGGAACAGGCCCAAGGAGCCAGATGGCCCACTCCTGCTCCTAGATTTTATGTAAGTGATTGGAAGGAGAAGAATGGGAAAAAAGGGAAAACAAGCATGCGGGGAGGGAGCAGTAGGTGGGTTGAATTATCAGGGCAGAATTGGAGATTGGAGTTGAAAGGTGTGAAAGAAGGGGGTAGGTCTCTTATAAATTGCAACAATCCAGAGAGACAAACCTCAGATCGTCTTTGGATCCAAATTCAAAAAGTGTTTAAAGAAGTTATACACTTTGCTTTGGTGACAGTTTTAAGTAGTCCCTTGTTGAATGTTATCCCCAAACCAGATCTATCCAGGATAGCCTAATTTTGTGAATAGGACATCAAACTGGCAGTACGATTCCTATTTGCAAATGCAAAGGTACCAATGTTGTTTGAAGTGTGGGACACGATCGCTTAATTTTCTACCTTTACCAATAGAACACTTTTGGATGAAATCACGTACCTGTTCCCCTTTCTCTCCAATGTAGTAGATATTTAGTCAACTGACATGGTATCACGGAATTTCTTGGCCACTATCTCTCACCTTGAACAAAACTAAATTAAACTGCTTACCAACACATCTGTCTTCAGTCAGTTGGTATCCAGGAGGGCAGATACATCTGTAAGAGCCATCCAAGTTTTGACACGTGCCTGGTGTACAAGGGCGAGGTACTGTTAAACACTCATTGATATCTGTCGAAACAAAAGTGAAACAGTAAGGGAAATGTTAATGAAATCACAGAAATCCTGTTGCCAATAAAATTAAAAATAATTTATTCTTAGTACCAATACAAATTGTATTCATTCCTTTATGCAATTTGAAATACCAGTTCTGAACACAAATTTAAAAAGTCCTACTCTATCTGAATGCAAGCCAGCTATTATATACTCATCTTTAAGAAAAAGTATTTTCTGAACTTAATGGAAAATTTGAATAAATCATTTTAGAACATAGAACAGTACAGCACAGTACAGGCTCTTCGGCCCTCGATGTTGTGCTGAGCTATGTCCAAATCCAAGAACAACGTATCCCACTCCCTGTTATTCTGGTGTGCTCCATGTGCCTATCCAATAACCCTTTGAAAGTTCCTAAAGATAGACTTCATTATCACAGCAGGCAGCGCATTCCACATCCCAACCACTCTGTGAGCAAAGGACATCCCTCCTATACTTCCCACCATGAACCTTACAGTTATGCCCCTTAGTAACAGCTACATCCAACCAAGGAAATAGTCTCTGCATGTCCACTCTATCCAGCCTCCTCATCATCTTATAAACCTCTATTAAGTCACCTCTCATCCTCCTCCGGTCTAAAGAGAAAGACCCAGCTCCCTCAATCTTTCCTCATAACACCTATTCTCCACCTAGGCAACATCCTGGTAAATCTCCTCTGCACTCTCTCACATTCTTCTTATAGTGAAGTGACCAGAACTGCGCATAATATTCCAAATGTGCTCTCTGGTATTCCCTGCCTCAGGAGATGGTGGAGGCAAGGGGGATATTGAATATTTTTCAGGTGAAGGTACAGATTCTTGTTAGGTGAGGTTATTGAGGATAGATGGGAATGTGGAACTTGAAACACAAAGTGATCAACCATGATTCTATTGAATAGTGAAGCAAAGACTGAATGGCCTATTTCTGCTCCTGTTTTGAATGTTGATTCTTGCCTCTGTTGAATCCTCACTCAGCAAGTGGGAGAGTTACTGAGATATATAGAAAATTAGTATATTTTGTATTTATTTTAAAAGTTAATGACAGTTTGCAAGAGAGGAGTGTGAGACAGCAGAGGGAACTAGGTAGAAAGTTATGTTATTAAATTTATTTTAAAAAATAATTCATTTCTGAGAATAAAAACTTAATTTACAGAATTTAAACAAGAGTATAATGTTTTACTATTTTTAATGACAGAAAAGTCCCCATGGAGTCCGAGTAAAGCTTTTATACTGATTCTAATAGAAAAATCTGATTTGCTTAATATTGTTTCATTTGAAGTTACACTTTTCAGAATGTGACTAGAATGTTAAGTGAGCAATTACACACAATCAGCTGGGGTTCCCATGAATCCAAACCTAATAAACTGTTAAGTTCAGAATTTCAGCATTAACTGGTTCCCCTGAACTTGCATCTCTGAACAACAGCAAGCATTCACCACTGTTAGATCAGAAGATCTGAGTATTTGAATTCATAAAGACTACACAAATTACATACAGAAATAAAGGGTAACTAAGAAACTAATAAAAGTTAGGAACTTCAGGTAATTATCAAGAAGCATTAGAGGATTTAGGGTATTAAAAGCCTAGGATTGGAGGCCCACAAGTTAGGGTTCTAAAAGATATAGCTGTAGAGATGGTGTACGTGCTCATGACTTTTCAAAAATTCAAGATTTTAGAATAGTCTCAGTCGATTGGAAGTTGGCTTTGCAAGAATGAAGGGAGAGAGAAAACAGGGAACTACATGCTAGTCACCTGAGATCAATTGTTAGGAAAATGCCTGAATCTATTAGTAAGGAAATTTTAACAATGCACTGAGAAAATCATTAAATTGACAGAGTCAATGTGGATTTATAAAAGGGAAATTTGTTAGGGCTTTACAAGGATGGAACTAGTAAGATAGATAAAGGGGATCCAGTAGATATAGCATAACTGTATTTCCAAAACATGTTCAATAAGTTGTCACCTTAATATACATGATAAGGGTTCATGGTATCAGATATAATATAGTTGCATTGATGGAGAATATGATACTGCATTGTCCAATGCTGTGAAACTTAAAAATAAGAACATATGGTTACGTACCAAAAAGTAGTGCTTTTACGGCAAAGTACAACTTTGACATTGAAATTACACATCGAAAACATTTGATTAGAACGTCTTTAAACTTTTACTCTTCAATCCATTAGCTTTGCTTACCAACACAACTTCTTCTATCAGCTGTAAGTTCATAGCCTTCACGGCAGAGGCACTGGAAGGTTCCAATTGTATTGATGCACTGTCCATTTCTACAGAGTGCACCATTCAAGGTAGTGCATTCATCAACATCTAAAGAAAAGCATAGCATTCTCGTCACATTTATAGTTTGATATTTCGATTTATTTCATGCTGTTGCAGGATTGTCTTATTTGATTCACTTTAATATAATACTGTAATTTTGAGCACGTGCTCATCTGCAAAATTGAACCTAGTTTTCTACACTAATAAAATCGAGGTAATTAATTGGGCACCATAAACCTTTGCATGTTTGTATATTTTGTGTCAACGTTATTTTTTAATGTTCTTCATTCATGTGATGTGGGTGTTTCTGGAAAGGCAGCATTTATTATACATCCCAAATTGCCTTTGATAAGGTGGTAGTGAACAACTTTCTTGAACTGCCGCAATCTCTGTGATGAAGGTACTCCCACAGTTTGTTAGGTAGAGAGTTCGCAGTAACAATGAAGGAACAGTAATACATTTTCAAGTCAGAATCATACGTGATTTATCGAGGTGATGTGTACTATTCTCGGCATCTAGGCAGTAGAAGTTGTAGATTTTGGAACTGGGGTCGAAGGAGGCTTGGGAAGGCTGATAGATAACACAGACTACAGCAAATATCTGCTGGTAGTGAGGAACTCCAATAAAGAGGGCCATACTGTTCTGAATAATTTCAAGATTCTAGAGTGCTGTTGCAGTAGTTCTTAACTAGGCAAGTAGAGAGTATTCCATCACGCTCCTGACTTGTATTTAGCAGGTGATGGAAAGGATTTGTGGAATCAGATGGTGAGCCACTGGATACAGAATTCTCAATTTCTGACCTGCAGTCTCAGTATTTATACGGCTGGTTAGTTTCTCGTCAATAGTAACTCCAAGGAAGTTAATGGCGGGAATTCAGTGATGGTAATGCTGTTGAACTTCAAAGTTGGGGTTGATGACGGCTACTGCCTCACACTTGGATGGTACGCATGTTTTTTGTGTCACTGAGATGATAGTGTGCTTTTAAGAAATGCATTTGTATCATGTTTCTTGTGAAAGATATCTTTAGAATTCAACTGTCATTTGCAGTGCCGAGCTGTCTGCTTCAGGCAACCCACATGCTCAGAATGTAGAAGAATAATTTATTCTGAATATTGGGGTATTTATTGTAATCTGAGCTAATGCAATTTTTTTTGGGTTGCCCCCTGGAGTTTCAGAATAGGGTTTAATTAAGTTGATTGAGGTCAAGTCATGTGCTAATTGGAGCAGCTACGCTTACAGAAACAAGCAGGCCAGGGATGCTTGGGGATGAAAGAGTAAGGAAGTCTTTTCTCTTTTCTGGAGATTGCAGTCTAGGATCTGCTGGAAAATAGATCTCTCTCTAAAAGTGTTCTGGAGTCCTGAGGACTGTAGCTAACGAACGAGCATGGAAGCCTTTTCTTGCTCTCTGATCTTGAAGAGGAGTTTACATCTATGAGCAATATTGCTTAAACTGGAACTAATAGAGGTAGGCTATTGGTTAAGAATTATATCTTGTCATGTTCAAGTATTTAAATTGGTAAAAGTTATGCTAATTCTGTCTGTTACATTATTAAATAAAGTTTGTTTTAATAAAAACTTTCTGGTGGTCAACAGAATCATACCTGGGGCGAGTAGTTAGGGTCTCGTCTAACTTCATAATATATCTTGAAGTTTCTTATCTGATCCCTAACATCTCTGATACTGTACTCGTGACTTTTTTCTGTGCGCTGGTCTAGCAACTAGTAGATTGTGAATTCACATTTCCTCATGACAAATGAAATCAAGAAATTTTGTTAGTGCATGACTAGAGTCATAAAAAAGTCATATTTGTGTAGTCAACAATGTTTTGATAATGTAAATGAATTGTATTTAAGTCAGTGTTTTAAATAAAGAAAAAAAATTGCAACTTAAAGAACAGAAACTGAAGAAATATTAGCAGAAAATATGATCAGCGGTTAAAAGAAATAGGTACGACTAAGTACGCAAAACACATTTCTACAATTACAATAAAAGCAAAATACCAAGGCTGCTGGAAAAGCTGTTTGATAAGCTAAGCAGGACTGGCAGAATCTATGGAGAAAGAAACAGTTAACATTTTGAGTTTGTATGATTCTTCGCAGTGCTGGAGAGGAGTAGAAATGCAATGAATATATAGTTGGTGAGGAGTGGGGAACGTGCAGCAGAATAGAAGGTCAGAGGGAGAATTCTTACAGTGCAGGAGGCGGCCACTAAGACTGCACCTACTCTTCAACCGAGCATCTTACTCAAGCCCAATCTCCATAATCCCAAGTATTTACCCCACTAATCTTCCTAAGGGGCAATTTAGAACGGCCAATCCACCTAACCTGCACACCAATAGACTAGGAGGAAATGAGAGCACTGGGAGGAAATCAGGCAGACATGGGAAGAATGTATAAAATCCATACAGTCACCCAAGACCGGAATTGAACCCAAGGCAGCAGTGCTATCCACTGTGCCAGAGATAGGTGGGAGCTAATAAGAGATTGACAAAGATATAATGGGCACGAGCCAAAGGGAATGTCATGGTAGCATTAAAGACTAAAGAAGTTGCTAATAGTGGTGTGAAGGTCAGATGACAGAATGTCTTATTAGGAAAACAAAGGTCAGTACTCAGCAAAAGCAAAACTAAAAAAACAAGTGACAGAGGGCCTCGTGGGGAAGCGGGTGGTTTTGTGTTGGGGCCAACAGTAAAGAGGATTAAGATGGAGGAGAAAGTTCAGTCTAAAATAGTTGGACTCATTGTTGAGTACGTAAGGCTGCAAAGTGCAATGACGGGAATATATTTGTTTTGTGATGGCATCATGATGAATTTGTTGGAAATGGCAGAGGATGATCCTTTGAAAGTGGAGACCAGTGGGGTGAGAAGCAAGGACAAAGAGGACCCTATCATGGTCTGGCGAGGGGGATAGGGTGAGGGCAGAGGTGTGGGAGATGATTTCAATAAGCTGAGGACCCTGTCAATCACAATGGAGGAAAAAACCCCAGTTGAGGAAAAATGGAGACACGTCAGAAGCACCGTTTTCCCTGCAGTCACAGAAAGTGCAAAAGTATCTCTTTACCACCACATTGTCTGTTAAAAACAGTGCTTGTGCTTGTAGCATGTCTTTTGTTCACCAGAACGATAAGGAATGGGATAGCTTGATCTTGGGTTTGGACATAGCTCGGCACAACAGAGGGCCAAAGCATCTGTACGTGCTGTATTGTTCTATGAGTATGACTTTTGTTCACCTATTAATTCATTCTGCTCTCTTAATCTTACGTCACTATCAGACCTTCTTCAGTCTTTAACTCTACCATTAACAGTTGCTTTGTCTTCTGTCCGTTACATCTTTAAGTTTATTTATTAGTGTCAAAGTAGGCTTGTGTAAACAGTGCAAACATTGCCCATTTCTCCTTAGGTCCCACCTATCCCAGACCTTCTATTCTGCTGCACCTTCCCCACCCCCTTTTCAACTATATAATTCATCAATTTCTACTTCTCTTCGGATTCAAAGAGTCATACGTATTCAAAGCTCTATTCCTTCCTCATAGATGCCGTCAGACTGAGTTTATCTAGCAGTTTCTGTTTTTATTCCCTTCTACGAATTTCTTTAAAGTTCTATTTTATCATTAATATTATGTTTACAGACTTAATCCCTAATTTGCTTTGGGTCATCAACTACTTTGTTTAGTTTCAACCCAAAAGGAGCAATTCAGAGTGCACAAGAGATATAGGACAATAACTTTGATGTTTCATTTTCTAAACAATGTTCCAAGTGAGAACAGTTCCCTCTCAGAAACATGACATCTTTTCTTATGCTTCTTCTCAAACCAAAATAAGGAAATCATCTGATCAGAAAGGATAACTGTGTAACTTTCTTTCATTTTCCAAACAAGGTAGAAATCAGTTAATTATGAGGTATATGGAACAAATCTAGTATAAAGCTTCTCAATTTGTTTCCTGCAGACTTCAACATATATTTTGCTCAGAATAATATTATGATTAACTTACCAATGCAATCATTGTTGTGAGAAAGCATAAATCCAGGGAAGCACAAACAGCTATAGGAACCAACTGTGTTTTTACAGGTCCCATTGCCACATGGCTGCCGTTCGCATTCATCGATATCTGGGCAAATGAAAATGAAATATCAGTGTCTTTTAACTGGGAGAAAAGTCTCATAAATAAACTGAATTTCAATATGTGAAAAATGAGCATTCATGTAATCTGATTAACAAGCATACATTAATTTGATGTGTTTTGTTTTACTGACAGGAATTGTTTTGCTATATAAAGCAATAAATATGTATGCCTATATGAGTTTCAGCCCATGCTAATAAGAGCCTGACTCTCTGACTTTCTCTCCATCTCTGGAATGTCCACTTGGGACCGCTCCATGTGGCCATCATAAGAGTGACAGTAAATCCATGTCCTGATCTTCAATGTAATGACATACGTATCAACCCATGACTCACCAATCCGTGGCTAAGTACAGTCATATGTCAATGGATTGGAGCATCATACTATGTTTTCTGTTGATTTATTAAGCTCTCTAATTGCTTCAGGTCTTTATACCTGTGCAGAATGCCTTGATCTTTCTACATTATATAAATGCTGCAACGTACCTATCAGGACACAATCAGATGCACAATGTGCTTTTTACGAGTCAACTTTTCAATTGTTCTACTACTTTGCAATCATAGTCATGATTTTCCCTGGTGTCAGTAACAAAAAACTGGCAATAGCATCATTAACTTTATGGTCTATTACACGGTAATGGTAAAGATAAACTGCGATTAAGTTTCCAATTTTCAGCATCTCTCTAGTACAAGAAAGCTTACTATACTCTGAATGTGCCACCATATGGTGGTGTGATCATTAATAAAATTAGACAAGCAAGTGAAGCTGGTTTCATGCCTAGCATGTTACTTTCCATTCATCAGCAACGACTTGTATTTACATTTCCTTTAATGTTGCAAAATACCCCAAACCATTTCACAGCAACATTTTCAAACAAGGTTTGACAGCATGTTATGTAAGGGAATATTAGGACAAGTGACAAAAAGCTTGGTCCAAGAGCTAGGTTTTAAGGAATATTTTGAAGCATGAGAGAAAAGTAGATAGATTGAGAAGGAATTCCAGAGCTTACAGCTTAAGCAGCTAAAATCAAGGATGTATAAGAAAGAGGCTTTTTATCATTGCAGGAGGACAGAGATCTGAAGGCTGTGCTTTAGAAGAGTCACGGAGATAGAAGAGGGGCAAGATCCTGGATAAATTTGAAAACAAGGATGAGATTTTTTAAATTAATCAGGCTTAAACTATTGTAAATGCAGAGATGATAGGCTTTGGATGAGGTCAAGTTTTTGGAACTGCAAAAGTTGTTCAGGAGGCAATTGGAATTGTTGAATCTGGAGGTAAAAAACATATGGATGAAGCAGAGGAATGGGTGCAGACAGGAAATGTTATGAAAGTAGACTATGTGATACTGAGTAGTGGAGTGGCTTTGGCATCAGAGTTTAGTGTCAAATATCATGGTTGTAAAACATTTGATTCAACCACAGACAATGGCTAAGGAGGAGGATGAAATTCATTTAACTACAAAATGAATATAATTTACAACAAGATGGAAGTTGACAGCTCAGTATTCCCAATGTTTTGTTTCTGCTCATCCAATACGGAATGGTGGACAAGCAGTAAGAGGTTGCAGAAAGGTGGAAAAGGATGATAGTCAGGTAGAGCTAGATGTTAACATTGGTCTGGAACTTAAATGTTATGAAAGAGCTTCGTACAAATGAGAAATAGGATGTAGGATACAGTTTGATGTCATAAGGTTTCTGAGTTCATTCAGTTAGAGCTTTTTACACCAAAATGTTTATGATTACAAATGTACAATTGTTAGGTCTAATTGACTGTTAGCTGAGTATTAGGTATGTGTGATTAGTGATGATACTGTCTTATTTTGTAGGGCAATCTTTGTAACATGGGAGAATTTCTTGGCCATGTTGGGAATTCTATTTTGAAGTTATTAGAGGGAGCAAGAAATTTGATGTAAGCCATGTAAAGGCTGCTTAAAAATGATAATAACATGGAAAGAAATTGTGCCACATATAGGGACAAAAACATCTATAACCTTTATAAAGGTTTGTGCTAATTTCCATATATTTTCATTTGTATAAAAGCTGTTTTGGTAACAAAAACATCAGTGCAGTCTTTCAGCTAATATAATAAATGTAAAAGGAGGAAATAAAGCATCCAAGTGATGGAGTGATATAAGACTCCAATCCTATTTGACAGCAAAGTGAAGATACTGCAGAATGAGGTGATCTGACTTTTTACCCTCCAGAGAAAAACCTGACAGGATGCTTGCAGGGATGGAAAGGAAGTAGATTTGATGACACAGTTGACCATTACTAATACTTAACAATTTTAATCTTACAAAAATATAGTGGGAAGACAATGGCCTAGTGGTACCAATCCAGAAACTCAGCTAATGTTTTGGGATCCCTGGTTCGAATCCACCATGGCAGAGTGGAGTTTGAATTCAATACAAATATCTGGAATTAAGAATTTACTGATGACCATGAATCCATTGCCAATTGTAGGAAAAACCCATCTGGTTCATTAATCGTTCACTTAGGGAAGGAAATCTGCATGCAACCTCAGACCTATAATAATGTGATTCACTCTCAATTGCTTCCGAACAAGGGCAACTAGGAATAGGCAATGAATGCTGGTTGCTAGTGAAGCTCATGTCTTATGAATTAGTAAAAGAAAGTATTTATAAATTGCCTTTAATGTAATAAAAATGTTCCAGAACACTTCACAAGAGCACGATAAAGGAAATTGTGAGCCATATAACGTTCTCTTTGGCCAAATAATTCAGAAGCTGAATTACGATTAGCAAAAGATGGCGATACGAGGAAAAACATTTTTATGCAGCATGTGGATCTATGCCTAAGGATGTGATATAGGCAGAATCAAACAAAGGTTTCAAGGGAGAATTTATTAATTATTTGTGTTGTAACTATTCTATGATTCTTTTAGTCAAAGTGGCAGGTTTTAAGATGTGTCTTAAAGGAAAAAAAGAGAAGTGGAGAGGCGAAGAAGTAGAAGAAGCAAAGAATCCCAGAGTTTAGGGCTTAGGCAGCTGACGGCAAAGCTATCAACGGTGCAACAATTAAAATTGGGAAAGCTCAGGAGGCCAGAATTAGAGGAACACGGATACCTTGGGAGCATCAGGGTTGAGGAGGGAGATGAGAAAAAGGAACGAAAGTTTTAAACTTCTCCAGTCAAGCAATGTAGGTTAGTGAGTTCTGCCAGAACTGGCAGAAGCATCAACATAAAAAATTTTGTTTGATGTCATATCAACTTAGAGCATATAGATCAGCGCATATTAACTTGGAGAAGGTGGCAGTCCCAAATCTGGTTGCCTAAAAACTTCATAGTTTTTTCCAAAAGACAATCACCAAAGCTGATGTACCTCTGGTTGCAAATGTGTGTTAGAGGATACACACAGGTGGTCACAGCTTGCCTCTGGCATAGCCTAACCAATCTGGCATCCCCCTATTTCTGCTCCTTTGGAAAAGATAAGTAGAATTAATGCAATGGATAGCTATAGATTAGCCAGGAGGGAGCTAAAGAGTGAGTTGAGGAGAGCTAAGAGGGGACACGAGAAGACTTTGGCTGATAGGATTAAGGAGAATCCTAAAGCTTTCTTTAGATATGTTAAGAGTAGAAGATTGGTTAGGGCAAGATTAGGGCCAGTCATAGACAGCAGTGGGAAGCTGTGCGTGGAGCCTGAAGAGATTGGAGAGGCACTGAATAAATATTTCTCTTCGGTATTCACGCAGGGAGACGTAAATGTAGTTGTGGAGAACACTGAGGTACAGGGTTGCAAACTGGAAAGTATTGAAGTAGATAGGGAGGATGTGCTAGATATTCTTGAGAGTTTGAAGTTGGATAAGTCCCCTGGGCCGGACGGGATTTACCCTAGGATTCTCTGGGAGGCAAGAGAGGAGATTGCAGAGCCTCTGGCTCTGATCTTCAGGTCGTCGTTGGTTACGGGTATGGTTCCGGAGGACTGGAGGATAGCGAATGTGGTCCCATTGTTCAAGAAGGGGAAGAGAGACCTTCCAGGAATTATAGGCCAGTGAGTCTTACTTCTGTTGTGGGCAAAGTATTGGAGAGAATTATTAGGGATAGGATTTATAGTTATTTAGAGAGAAATGAATTGATTGGGGATAGTCAGCATGGTTTTGTGAAGGGTAGGTCGTGCCTTACTAACCTCATTGAGTTTTTGAAAAAGTGACCAAAGAGGTGGATGGGGGTAAGGCGGTTGATGTGGTATATATGGACTTTAGTAAGGCGTTTGATAAGGTGGCCCATGGAAGACTTCTGCAGAAAATGCAGATGTATGGGATAGAGGGTGATTTAGCTAATTGGGTTAGGAATTGGCTAGCAGATAGAAGACAGAGGGTGGTGGTTGATGGGAGATATTCATCGTGGAGTTCGGTGACAAGTGGTGTACCTCAGGGGTCTGTTTTGGGGGCCCTGCTGTTTGTAATTTTTATAAATGATCTGGATGAGGGTATTGAAGGATGGATTAGTAAATTTGCAGATGACACTAAAGTCGGTGGAGTGGTGGATAGTGAAGAGGGGTGTTATAGTTTGCAGAGAGACTTGGACAAGTTGCAGAGCTGGGCCGAGAGGTGGCAAATGGAGTCTAATGTGGAAAAGTGTGAGGTAATGCACTTTGGCAGGAATAATAAATGTGTAGAGTATAGGGCTAATGGTAGGATTCTTAATAGTGTTGATGAACAGAGGGATCTTGGTGTATTTGTGCATAGATCCCTGAAAGTAAGCAGTCAAGTCGATAAGGTTGTTAAGAAGGCATACGGAGTCTTAGCTTTTATTGGTAGGGGGATTGAATTTCGGAACCGCAATGTCATGTTGCAACTGTACAAAACTCTAGTGCGGCCGCACTTGGAGTATTGTGTGCAGTTCTGGTCCCCACATTATAAGAAAGATGTGGAGGCATTGGAGAGGGTACAGAGAGGTTTACCAGGATGTTGCCTGGTATGGAGGGCAGGTCTTATGAAGAGAGGCTGAGGGATTTGAGGTTGTTTTCGTTAGAAAGGAGGCGGCTAAGAGGAGACCGTATCGAAACATATAAGATGATTAGAGGTTTAGATAGGGTGGACAGTGATAGCCTTTTTCCTAGGATGGAGAAAGCTAGCACGAGGGGACATAGCTTTAAATTAAGGGGTGATAGTTATAGGATGGATGTCAGAGGTAGGTTCTTTACCCAGAGGGTGGTTAGGGAGTGGAATGCCCTGCCTGCGGCAGTTGTAGATGCGCCAAGTTTGGTGGCGTTTAAGCGGTTAATTGATAAGTTTATGGAAGAGAAGGGAATGGTTTAGTTTGGAGGGTCATTGCTTTTTATAATGGTCAGCGCAACATTGAAGGCCGAAGGGCCTGTTCTGCGCTGTAATGTTCTATGTTCTAAGTGTAAACTCAGCAACCTGACACCATTAAATAAATGGCAATCCAACATCTGAAAATGATAGATACAAGATGAGAATTCAGTTTTGGAGAAGACTCAATGCAGTATCTAGAAGCCCCAGAGTTCCATTTTATATGGGGATGTAGGCTGCTCATAAATGCAAATACTGAGCATGAACAACCAATAAAAGGATTAATTTAATATAAATAGTTGCTAACTTTTGGCATCAGCACAAAATGTAATAGGAAATGGATACAAATTCAGAAGAAATTGGGTGTAAGGGATCGCCACCTATTTTTCTAATTGGTTATGGTCAGAAATGAATGTATCCAATTGCATTTTGATGGAAGGAAAATCACAGACGTATGTGCAATTTCTTGCCAAGTACTTAGTGTTTCAGAAGTACATGAATGGCTGTTTACTTACCCATGCACATTGTCTTATCAGGTGTTGCTTTGAAGCCATTGCGACAGGTGCAGTAGTAGCTTCCTACAGTGTCAGTGCACTGGCCATGACTACAAACATTAGGAATATCATGACATTCATTACGATCTATAGACAAAAGAAACAGAATGTCAAAAATTGTACAAATAATGAGCAGCAATGTTTTACTTGTAAAAATGAGGATTGGTTTTAATAACTAAAAGTTAAACATCCAAATACCAAAATTTGGAATAAATCTAAAATATTAGAATATACAAGTTTGTCAGTATCTGAAAAATGAGATGAAGATGTAAAGCTTATAGGTGAACACCAATCTTGCTGTAGGTTGTTGCCGCCTCATGCATTAATCTGTCTTTTCTCCTTTCAAATTTGATGGATGTGCATTTCCAATGTTTTCTGTTTTGCTATACACGGAATACATAGAGTATTACTGATAAACATCAGAAACTGAACTAATGTGACAAATGTTAATTGAATAATAATTGTATACAGGTGGTTGGCATTCACTGTGGAGTCACCTAGAGCCTATAAATAGACACAGATAAAAACGGTGACTATAGGGTTCAAAGATGTGTCTGTATATAAATATGTATCTTACTGGGAAAGATCCAGGGTCTGAAGCAAAATAAGGGTTCAAAATTCTTTTTAAAAAGCTTAGATAATTCGAGCTCAATGCTGACATACGCTACTAGTGTGGAATATCCTACAGTGTGTCACACTAAATAATAGATGTAATCTTAGCTTGCAGGAATGTCTTGATATATATCACATTTCAAATGAGGCAACTATATGATGTGATCAAGTGTTCTCAATATTAATGTATGCATAAAGAAGAATATAATATTACTCAGTAAAGGGAAGATGGATTTCCCACTTAGGGCTAAATATTTCCTTTTTTGCCACTTGAATGGATATTGCAAAACAGCAAGCTTCCAGATCATGATTTTCCCTTCATTAACTTTAATGGATTGTAAATTGCAGGTTGGACATTTCTAAATCAACGATGTGCACTTCCAGTGAAAGTCAATACCAATATCAAGCATGGTGCAATTTTCTCTTTCTTAGGTTAATTAAATTTATAGAAAATGCGAAAAAAATTTTACTAGTTTACTATTTGTAACAAGGCAGTGGCTGTTTTATCATTTAAAGCATATACTTGATAGCCAATGGAGATGATTCTCCTAAAAAAACTTCTAAGTGTAGAATTCAAGTAAATACAAGTAAATCCTGCTTGTTTTTTCAGGGAAAGTTTCAAAATGAATCTCCCACACTCTGAGCACTGCAGAGAGCATGAGTGTGATTCATGTGAAAAATCAGTGGGTAGGGCTGAATTCTGCTGGAGAGGCTGACAGCATTGCGCTGAGCAGGCCATTAGCAGTGCAGAGATCGGTGTGTGCTTGCACAGTAGCCCCACACTGCCAATCTTCTAATCGCTGGCCACCACAGCAAATGATGTGGAGATGCTGGCATTGAACTGGGGTGGACACAGTAAGAAGTCTCACAACACCAGGTTAAAGTCCAACAAGTTTGTTTGATAGTAAACCCACTAGCTTTCAGGATTTGTCCCTTCTTCAAGTGAGTGGACAGTTCTGTTCACACGTAGAACATATAAAGGCACTCACAGTTTACAGAATACTGATTAGAATGCGAGTCTTTACAGCTAATCAATTCTTAAAGGTGCAGACAATTTGAGTGGAGATAGCATTAAGCATAGGTTAAAGAGATGTGTATTGTCTTCAGACAGGACAGTAAGTGAGATGTTGCAAGTCCAGGCAAGTCATGGGGGTTACAAATACTGTGACATGAACCTAAGATTGCAGTTGAGACCATCAGTTTCTGCTCAGCAATTCTGTGCTGTCAAATGTCATGAAGGCAGCCTTGGAGAACATTTACTGGAAGATCAGAGGCCGAATGCTCATGACCACTGAAGTGCTCCCCAACAGGAAGGGGGCAGTCTTGCCTGGTGATTGTCAAGCAGTGTTCATTCATGTTGTCGTATCTGAATGGTCTCCCCAATGTACTATGTCTCGGGGCATCCTTTCTTGCAGCATATCAGGTAGACAATGTTGGCCGAGGCACTGTGAGTGCCTTTATATGTTCTACGTGTGAACAGAACTGTCCACTCACTTGAAGAAGGGACAAATCCTGAAAGCTAGTGGGTTTACTATCAAACAAACTTGTTGGACTTTATCCTGGTGTTGTGAGACTTCTTACTGTGTCCACCCCAGTTCAATGCCAGCATCTCCACATCATTTGCTGTGGTGGCCAGCGATTAGAAGATTGGCAGTGCGGGGCTACTGTGCAAGCACACACCGATCTCTGCACTGCTAATGGCCGTGTATCTGATGGATGGTGTTCTCACGTGAGATGATGGCATCCGTGTCGATAATCTGGCATATGTCTTGCAGAGGTTGCTGTGACAGGGTTGTGTGGTGTTGTGGTCATTGTTCTCCTGAAGGCTAGGTAGTTTGCTGCGGACAATGGTGTGTTTGAGGTTGTGCGGTTGTTTGAAGGCAAGAAATGGGGGTGTGGGATGGCCTTGGCGAGACATTCATCTTCATCAATGACATATTGAAGACGCCAAAGAAAATGTCATAGCTTCTCTGCTGTGGGGAAGTACTGAACAACAAAGGGTACTCTGTCTCCTGTGTCCCATGTTTGTCTTCTGAGGAAGATTTTCACCATATGCTCTTCTTATGAAGGCATCTTTCAGCGTCTGGAGGTGTCTGTTGTGATCCTCTTCATCTGAGCGGACTCTCTGTATACGGAGGGCTTGTCCATAGGGGTGGCTTCTTTAATGTGTTCAGGATAGAAGCTAGAGAAGTGGAGCATCGTGAGGTTATCTGCGGGCTTGTGGTACGGTGAGGTGCTGAAATGGCCATCCTTGATGGAGATGTGCGTGTCCAAGAATGCAACCAATTCTGGAGAATAATCCATGGTGACTCTGATGGTGGAATGGAACTTGTTGATGTCATCATATAGTTGTTTCAATGATTGTTCACCATGAGTCCAAAGGAAGCAAATGTCATCAATGTACTTAGTGTACAGCATTGGTTGAAGGTCCTGTGCTGTGCTGTGAAGACGGCTTGTTTGAGTCTGTGCATGAAGATGTTGGCATATTGAAGTGCAAATTTGATCCCTATGGCTGTCCTGTGTGCTTGGATGAAGAACTGGTTATTGAAGGTGAAGATGTTGTGGTCCAGCAAATGAGTTGTAAAATTGCATCTGAAAACTGGCAATTGTTGGTGTTGAGTACTGAGACAGTTGCAGCAATGCCATTGTCGCTGATGTAGAGTACGAAATGTCCATTGTGACAAGGAATGCCCCTGGTTCAGCTGTTCCATGTGTGCTGAGTTTCTGTACGAAGTCCGTTGTGTCGTGACAAAAGCTGGGGGCTCTTTGTACAATGGGTTTCAGGATACCCTTGATGTAGCTGGAGAAGTTCTCGCCAGCAAACCCATTTCTGGCCATATGACCACCCCATGGATCGATCACTGGCCCTCTGGATGTGTCTGAGCCAGCCTCACCATTCCCTGCCCTGGTAGCTGACCTCCCTCCCTCTATCATTGATCTCTTTGCAGAATGGCAGTGGGATCGCCCACCACCACTGATCTCCTCCCCATTAGGCCCCATTCCCTGCCCAATGTGCAGTGCCAAGATGCCCTATCCCAGTATTGCCACTTCGCCCATTGGGAAGGGCCAAGTGACCCAGCCTGGCACTATCAGGCTGGCAATGCCAGGGCAGCTCCCCATACCCCTGACTTTCTGGGGGCCTCAATACCCTCCCCCTTTATTCCAGCGGGGTCAGGTTGTCAGTTCCCTGCCAGTGGGGAGCTAATGTAAACCCCACTAGAGTGAAACAATCCTGATGGGGATGACAGTTGTGAATGGGGAGGCGGGTGGGGAAGAGACACTGGATTAGCGGACCTGGAGACTTCAAGCCCCAGCCTGCTAATCAGATTGAAATGAATATTTAAATTATTTTATATAGCTCCATGTTAGCTGGTGCGGAGCTGATGTGTCGGAAATCCAGCACCCAGAGACTCGCAGAGGCTGTGACACCCAATGGGGAGCCTGTAAAATGACCTGTGCTTGAATCTCCTGGCAGCAGTGGGCTGAGAGATATGTCAGAAAGTTTAATGTGTTATTCAGTTTTCCTTGAATACTGTTTAAATAGTCTTATTTAGAGCATTCTGATCCTGCCACTGTTTCTCAGAACTACTAACACATATCTCTACCCAACATGCAGAAATGAAAATAATTGCAGGAAATTAATATTTCCTTTAAATTAAAAATGAGTATTGTGGTTCACATTTTTGTTTAAGGCTTTTGTTTATTCTGCCGTACAAACATACACAAGTTTTCTAAAGATAAGGTAAACGTAACAACCATAACTTCGAGTTCCAAATATTTATGAAAACGAGGACTTTTTTTTAGAAAATAAGGAAGTCAATCTGATCTACAGGGGAAGCTTTTTCATAGTTGGAAACATACAGCTACATTGAGATTTTAACAGAGATAACTTACCGATACAATGTCCTGTTGCTGTGAGCCGGTAACCTGGTAAACATTCGCAGCGATAGCTCCCAGGGGTGTTAATGCAATTAGCATTCTGTTGACATAGGGGCCCATTCTGACATTCATCCATATCTGGGTGAACAAAACAGGCATTAACAAATTAAGTGTTCCACCTCAAGGTTTTCACAATCAGTAAATTTAATAGCAAAGAAGTCTCATCATTGAGACTCTAACCAATTTACTATTAATCTTTGGATATTTTTGCTCACCAATCGTGTATGCTGAAATGATAGCCCGAATCTTGAATGATACAGAAGCCAACATGTTAGAACGTTAGCGATGGTTCAACCAAGAAAGTTTGTTCAAAACCAAATCAAAAACTGCTCTTGAGGGATCTACCATTGAGTGGGGCTTATACAGATACGAGAGTTATTGGGATGAGAAGCAATGTTCATTTATTGACCAGCATCTGACCACGCTCGCTTTGACATGGTGGTTAGCACTGCTACCTCATAGTGCCCGGGACCCAGGTTTGGGTCATAATCTATGTGGTTTGCAATTTCTCCCCATGTCTGTGTGGGTTTCCTCCAGGTGCTCCGGTTTCATCCCACAGTCTGAAAAATTGATGCATTGGCGCCAGTGTGTGGCAACTAGGGGAATTTCACAGTAACCTCATTGCAGTGTTAACATAAGCCTTACTTGTGACTAATAAATAAACTTTATTCACTAACTAATAGAAACATAGGAATTAGGAATTGGCAATTCAGCCCTTTGAGCCTGCTCTGCCATTTAACATGATCTTGGCTGATCTTGTCCTATTTCTAACTCCACTTCCCTACCTGCTTCTTAAAGTCCTTTATCCTACTTTTCATCAGCAGCACTTTGGACAACGAGTTCTACAGATTCACAACACTCAGAAGTAGTTTCACCTCATCTCACTTTTGAACCTACCTTCTCTCATTCTATGTTAAGACCTGTTCTGGGAAGATAACTGAGAAATATGAAGTCAGAGCAACCTTCATTCAATGTTGCAGTTGTATAAAACATTAGACCTCATTTGGAATACTGCGTCCAGTTCTGGTCGCTTTACTACCGGAAGAAAGTGGAGACTCTGGAGTGAGTGCAGAGGAGGTTTACCAGGATGCTGCCTGGTATGGAAGGTGTGAGTTACGAGGAGAGGTTAGGCAAATAGGGGCTGTTTTCCTTAGAAAGACATAGATTTAGAGGAAATCTAATAGAGGTGTATAAGATTATGAGGGGTATAGACAGAGTAAACAGGGTTAAGCTTTTTTCTAGGATGAACTCAAATAGCACGAGGGGTCACAGGCTTAGGGTGAGGGGTGGTAAGGTATAATTTGGATGCTAGAGGGAGTTTTTTCACACAGAGGGTGGTGGGGGTATGGAATGCGCTGCCAAGTAAAGTGGTGGAGGCAGGCACTCTGGAGTTATCTAAGAGATACTTAGATGGGCCATGAACAGAATGGGAATGGAGGGGTATAGAAAACTGATTTAAAATAGGGATCATGAGCCTTGGGAGTCCCTGGGAAGTGTGTAAATAGATGATGATATTGATGTACTTGGTTTTATCCTACAGGTGCTTTGGTCCACCTTATTGTCTAACAAGGGGCAAACATGCAATGGGTCTTGATAGGGATGCTCTTGGATTTTGAGAATTGCCTAGTGCTTCACGTTGTTAGCGTATGCTTGACCTGGACCATTTGATGGGCAACGCGACAGCTCAGTGACTATTGCTGTGCTGTGCAGATACATGGATTTGGGCCTGTGTCTGAGAGTTTGCGCATTCTCCCTGTGCTTGCATGGATTTTCTCTGAGTGCTCCGGTTTCCTCCCACATCCCAAACATGTGCTCTTAGGCCGACTGGCAGAACAGGTTCTCCCTAAATTGTCTCAAATTTGGTTCCAATGCATAGATCTATAAACATAGACAGGGATCATGGGTAGAAGTGGGAACATAGAATTGGCAGTGCAGGCTCGTTGGGCCGAAGGGCCTGTTTCCCGTGCTGTTTTGTTCTGTTATCTCTAAACTCGCTTCAAGACTATTTGGTCCTGAACATAAACCTCTGATTGTAGCCTTGGACTGGATTCTCCCTTAAAAGTTGGGAGCCATGAGTTGAGCCATTTCCTGACATACGTTCCTGACTTCTCATAGTTGGGGAACTCCCATGAGGTATTGGCTTCCACGAGTCAGTGTTGGACTTGAATGCAGAACACCACCCTAGGAAAAGGCTGAAAGCAGCAACGGAGATGTGAGGTGGGTTGGTTAAAACCATCTTGGTTTGCCGGGACATTGTCTTAGTCCCGAACATGATTATTTGCCCTCCAGCTGTCACCAATTTCCCATGTCCCCTCATATCTCCATGCCTCCCCACCTCTATTCCCCATCTATATCCTTTCCATTCTATCCTCCACACCCATTCTCCAGTAGCCATAATGGAAAGAATCACAGCATCCCTATAGCGCAGGGGAGGCCATTTGGTCCATTCAGCCTGCATCAATAACAATCTCACCTAACTCCAGAACCTCACATATTACCCTGCTAATCCTCCTGACACTAAGGGGCAATTTAGCATGGCCAATTAACATAACCTGTGTATATTTGGAGTATGGGAGGAAACTGGAGCACCTGAAGAAATCCCAATCAGAACTCCACAGACAGTCACCCACGGCCAGAATTGAACCTGGGTCACTGGTGCTGAGAGGCAGAAGCAATAACCACTGTGCTATGGTGCCATCGTAGCATTGGACAGATCGAATGGTTCATCGGAAATCTTGAAGTCTTTTTGAAATGTTCCTTAAACTGACACAATTAGCAAAATCTCCTTTGTAAAATACTGTTCATCTTACATCCTCAAGAAAGTGCCACTCAATGATAGCCATTTATAGTAAAGCTTTAATCTTCTTTACACCTCTTAATCTCAGCTAGGTAAACAAATAGGCACTCAAAAATTGTAAAATAAAACATATTTCCTTATCAAAGTACCAAATAAAGCAAGCCCTTCCCATTGGTGTATTTGTGCATAGATCCCTGAAAGTAAGCAGTCAAGTCAATAAGGTTGTTAAGAAGGCATACGGAGTCTTAGCTTTTATTGGTAGGGGGATTGAATTTCAGAACCGCAACGTCATGTTGCAACTGTACAAAACTCTAGTGTGGCCGCACTTGGAGTATTGTGTGCAGTTCTGGTCCCCACGTTATAAGAAAGATGTGGAGGCATTGGAGAGGGTACAGAGGAGGTTTACCAAGATGTTGCCTGGTATGGAGGGCAGGTCTCATGAAGAGAGGCTGAGGGATTTGAGGTTGTTTTCGTTAGAGAGGAGGCGGCTAAGAGGAGACCTTATCGAAGCATATAAGATGATTAGGGGTTTAGATAGGGTGGACAGTGATAGCCTTTTTCCTAGGATGGAGAAAGCTAGCACGAGGGGACACAGCTTTAAATTAAGGGGTGATAGTTATAGGACGGATATCAGAGGTAGGTTCTTTACCCAGAGGGTGGTTAGGGAGTGGAATGCCCTGCCTGCGGCAGTTGTAGATGCACCAAGTTTGGTGGCGTTTAAGAGGTTAGTTGATAAGTTTATGGAAGAGAAGGGAATGGTTTAGTTTGGAGGGTCATTGCTTTTTATAATGGTTGGCGCAATATCGAAGGCCGAAGGGCCTGTTCTGCGCTGTAATGTTCTATGGCAACTGTTAAACAGATCCCTGTTAAGATTAATCCATTCTTAGAGCTCAATCAAGCAATCATAATGAGGCAATTTGGAAAATGCATCTATTGATATAGTTATCAAATGGCCACACCATCGATGCTCGGGTGAGCTCTTAAACTGACTAATGCCCTGCATGCAATATTGACACAGCTTGAAGGTAAGTGCTACCTTCCTTTCTTAAAGGAATTGAAGGAAGCTATCCTAACAGCTCATTTTACAAATTTTACAAGTTAAGAAATATTTCCATGATACCTTCACAGCTAATCAATTGATCATTGTATTGAAATCCCATGGGACATTCACATCGGAAGCTTCCAAGTTGATTAATACAAACACCATTAGCACAAATACCCGGAATCCAACGGCATTCGTCAATGTCTGAAAGGAAATATATGTACAAATTAAATGTAAACAAGTTTATATATCACATGTCTAGGTATATTTCACTACTCGCTAACACTAGCAACATGTTGGTGCAACTTTGTACAAGACATTGACTTCTGGATGAGTCAATATGCTTGGAATATTCCAGTACTGGCTCCAATGACAATGAAGACAAATTTGAAAGAAGTTTTAAATTCTTCTAGTCTCAGTGGCAGAATAATGAAATTGCTACAAAGTCAGACAAAAAACCTGAACAAGTAAGAGTATAAACTGTGATATTACTGATAGGCAAACAGTGCTATAAGTTGTATTGCAGCCTTCACTTTGATGTGGAGCAGGAAACCAGTCTTATGAAATGTTTAAGATTTTGAAAACGAACACTTAACTCTCTAAAGCTATTTATGAACATTATGTGTTCAAAATTAGAGGGAATGTTGATCAGAGTATGACTGTACTAAGACAGAATCACCATACAATCCTACAGTGCAGCAGGCAGTCATTTAGCCCATCCAGTCTGCATTGACCAGAATCCCACCCAGGCCTTATTCCTGTAACCCCACATATTTACCCAGGACGGTAACACAGTGGTTAGCACCGCTGCTTCACAGCTCCAGAGTCCTGGGTTCGATTCCTGGCTCAGGTCACTGTGTGGAGTTTTGCACATTTTCCTCATGTCTGCATGGGTTTTCTCCAGTACTCCAGTTTCCTCCCACAGTCCAGAGATGTGCAGGTTAGGTTTACTGGCCATGCTAAGAAATTGCCCCCGAGTGTGCAGGGATGTGTAGGTTAGAGGAATTAGTGGGTATAATATGAAGGGATATAGGGGTAGGGCCTAGATGGGATTGTGTTTGGTGCAGAGCCGATGGGATGAAGGGCCTCTTTCTGCACTGTAGGGTTCTATGATTCTGTGATGATAATTCTGACAGTACAGTCAATTTAGCAATTTAGTTGATATTGGCCAATCAACCTAACTCGCATATCTTTGGACTGTGGGAGCATCTGGAGCATCCGGAGGAAACTCACACAGACACAGGGATAATGTGCAAGATCCTCACAGGTGACCCAATGCTGAAATTGAACTTGGATCTTTGGCGTTATGAGGTAGCTAACTACTTTGCCTCCATGCTGCCCATTTAGCTGAATCTTATGAGTTTAAGCAATTGAAGTATGATCTGAGCAGAGATAGATGTCTTCAGAACAAGAGAACAAGGAGAATTTTACCGATTTGCCCCACTCATTGAGTGAGGCAGTAAAGTTGTGCAAGAGCCAAGAAATCAGAATCATGTCCAATTTCTCAGCTCTCGTGATTTTTGAGACCAGGTATCCGACGAGATATGCCTCTTACCAGAAATGAGTGAGAAGCTGAATAATTTATTTAAATGTTAATTTGAATGTGTTTAGGGAGCCCAGTGCTCAATTGTCTGGGCTCACTTGCCTTTATGGCCTTGCTGGGAGAGGTTCTCTCCAGCAAGAAAAACACCTGCTCCCCATGAATGGGAAACAATCCAGTTGGCCTCATCAGAAGAACTACAGGTCATTCAGGCCACCTGGAGAGGCCAAGGACAATGGGGGGGTGGGGGGGTGTCCTTGAGCAGTGTCAGCCTCGCACCTGGACAATGTCCAGAGAGCAGGGCATGGCAGGGTAGTGCTTGCTGTGCACTCAGCAATGGCATCAGATCACAGTGGGAGGTGCTCGTTGCCACACTACAGTTGCGATCAGATCAGGGGAGGGGGAACCCTGATTAGTCTGGGCGGTGAGAGTTAGATGTTCATATGTTGCAGGGCTCGCAATGGCCACGGCCCCTGCAAAGGGTTGAGGAGGGAAGCTGTTTGAGGCTGCTTGCACAAACAGGGGCCTTGCAGTTGCTATTGAACGTATGCAGAATTAGAGGATCAGCTGACGAGTTAAGCCCAACCCACTACCCGCAGCAACGTAGACCACTTTTTTCAACATAAGTGCATAATATTAGGCATGAGAACCTGTCCAAAAAGTGGACCAGGAACTCGCCTATTTTCACACTAGTTGGACATTTAGAATCAATCTTACGAAATTCCACCCAACATGCTGATAGATAGAGCACGCCTCCTGAGAGAAGAGAAACGGAGTCTTAAAAAAGTTAGAGACGTGTGAAGTTCTGAGGAGATGAATTATCAGTTGAAGAACACTGATGGAAGAACCAATAAGGCTTTGCACGATACTAAAAGGCTAAGCGCTAAAAATGGAGAAAAGGAAGAACTATCTACAGATGATCAACAGAGATAAGCCTAGAATACTTCACGTAAATATTGCAGAGGACATCACACAGAAGAAAAGAAAGCATGTCCAGTGTGAAGAAAGCAGTACTGGACAGAAGAAAAATCAAGACTATAAAGATTGCTAGAGAGAAGTTGGTTAATGATTCTGACAGATCATTCAACATCCCAGAACAGGTTGAAACCATTAAATTTTAAGGTAAATAATGGTTTGTGGTTATTGGATTTATGATTGCAGAAGAAGAGCATCAAGTTAATGTGAAGTACCAGATGAATTATAGTGCTATGTGCAACATCATTAGCTTTGCAGACCTGTGTAAAATTGCTGAAGATGGTAACCTGAAAATGAAGTTGTCAAAGGAAAAGTTGATGCTCAAGAATGGTAGGGTGCACACCCCAAGAGTACAAACTAAAGTTACAGTCCAATGCAATAGCAGAAAGATGGAAAATAAACAACATTGCCTCATCTCAGCTGAAACAAGATCTTGGACTGGTAACCCTCTTTGTACCAGAAGAAATTTGCAGTTTTCTGAAATGGCATCAAGGCACTGACTGCTGAACAGATAAAAGTAAATTACTCTGGAATCTGAACCAAAAGAGAAAATGCTGGGAAATCTCTACAGCATTGGCAGCATCTATAAGGAGAGAAAAGAGCTGGCATTTCAAGTCCAGATGGCCCTTTGTCAAAGCTTTTCTCTTCTTATAGATGTTGCCAGATCTGCTGAGATTTTCCAGCATTTTCTTTTTTGGTGACTGCTGAACAGATCTTGACAAATTATAATGTTTTCAAATGTTTTGAACTTTCTGGTGAATGTCATTTTGAATTATGAAAACAACTCAGCATTTCCGAGGAGAGTTCCAGCTATTCTAAAGGCCAGCCTGAAAGACAGATAAAGGAGCTTGAAAAGATGGAAGTAACCAAAAAAGTGACAACACTTACATACTGGATTAGCTGCATAGCAGCAGTGAATAAAACCTGGAAAGCTGTGCGTGTGCACAGATCTAAAATACCTTAATAAAGCATTGAAGAGGTCTTACCAACCCATGTAATCATTGAAAAAAAATCCTTGGTGAAATTTGTCAACTTTATCGCCCTAGAGGTGAAGAATGGACAGTGGCAAGAAAAGTTGGATGAAAGCAGCAGTTTTCTGACTATGCTCTAGATGGCATTTGGGAGATATAGATGATCATGCAATCTCAGACAACAACTGCATTTGCATCCAGAGTATTAATGGACACTGAACGATGCCACACACAACGTGAAAGAGTGCTGAGTTTTTGTTTTTGCTTGTGGGCATTTCTAATGCTTTGAAGGTGTATCCTCAAAGACAATTTAGTCAACGTTATCTTTCAGGATTAGAAGCAATCACAGATGTTCTGGTAGTACATGAATGTGAAAATAGGATTGAAGAAGCCATCGTTGGCCATGATCAGAATTTAGTGCGACTGACAGAGCTCAACAGATGAATCTGAAGATCACTAAAATCAAGTTCATTGTTCTTTCTGAATTTCCTATCAGAGTGTGGGCCTCTATGCAAGCCCTTTGCAAAGGATGCCCAGTGGTATTGGGGCATAGAACAAGCAACTTTTGCTCACTTAAAGTAACTAGCGATGATAATGTCAGTGCTAAGGTACTGCAATGCTGGGGAAACAGTATTTGGAGCAACTCATGTGCAGCCAAGACAATAGCTGCATTTGCATCCAGAGTGCGGTGGGGTGGGGAGGGGAGGGGAAGAGGAGAAGCCTTGGCTCAGAAAAAGGACAGCATATCAGGAAGATGGCATCATTGATTCAAATGTGATGAAGGGGAAGGAATTGAGAAAATGGAATGTTGCACCATTCAAATAGGGAGAAGCAGGGGGAGAGGTAAAAGGCATGTAATGATAGTCAGACAGTATAATGGCGGGGGGAGGATAAAAGGTTTTTCTGCAGCCAAGAGTAGGAATTCAGATGGTTGTGCAGATGATACAAATAATATCTGTGGAGGGTGGAAAACATTCACTATTATCTGGGAAAAGGTACTGAGGTAATTATTAGAACTAAAAACTGACAACTCCCCAGATCCTGATGGACATCATCCAATGACCTTAAAAGTGGCTTCTGGAGTATCAGATGTGTTGGTTTTAATTTCCAAAATTCCTTAGATTTGAAAAAGATCCTATCAGACTAGAAAACAGTGAAGGTTCTTCTATTCAAGAAAGGAAAAGGAAGAGACATAAAACAGGAAATTATAGGCCAGTTAGATAAATGACAAAGGTGCCACGGTAAAGGTTACTAGGCAAAATAAAGGCTCATGATGTTGGTATATTTATATGGAGATAAATTTGGTTAGCTACTGGAAGCTAAATGGGCCTTTTATAGGTTAGCAAGACATGATGAATGGAATACCACAGATATCAATGCTGAGGCTTTAACTATTTACAACTTGTATCAATAACTGGTTGAAAGAACCAAATAAATGGTTGTTAAATATTCTGATGACACAAAGATAGTAGAAAGTTGTGAAGATACATAAGGATTCTATAAGGGACATAGATAAGTAAGGGCAAATGGAGTACAATGTGAACTTGTCCACCTTGGCAGGAAGAATAGAAAGGCAGCATTTTTTAAAATGGTGTGAGATTGCAGAACTTGGAGGTACAGAGGAATGAGAGAGTCCTGGTTCACAAATCAGGAAGGCAAATGAAATATTCTTGCAAAGGGAATGGATTACAAAAGGATACAAATACTTTAGAAGTAGTTCCCTTGACTGACACTATCTTATAAGGAAAGGTTGATCAAGCTAGGCCTGTTTCCAGTAGACTTTAGAAACTTAAGAAGTGATCGTACTAAAAAATATTATATCCTGAGGGGACTTGACAAAGTGGGTGCTGAAAGGATGTTTCCATTGAAAAGCTACAACTATGGGACACAATTTAAAAATAAAAGGTTTCCCATTTAAAATGGAATTTGAGAAGAGTTGTTTTCTCTCAATGGGTCTTTGGAATTCTCTTCCCCAGAGAGCAGTGGAGGAATATTTTTAAGGCAGAGGAAGACAGATTCTTTAACAGGGGAGATAAAGTTTACTGGGGACGGCATAATGTCGGTCAGAGGCCACAATCAGCCATCATATTTCTGAATGGTAGTGCAGGTTTAAGAGGGGCTGAATGGCATACTCCTGTTCCTAATTCATTTAATTGCATAAAAGTTGCATTTATTTTACTTAGATCGGTTTAAATTTAATATAGTTAACTCTTTATTAAACTCAAGAAAATTTGTCTTCTTTGTTTCTTTATGATCAGAATGCATACACTTACATACTCACTGAATTGGCAAATATATCTTTTCAAATAAAAGAAACCTGTTGTGGTCAAAGAAGCAAAGGGCAAAGAAAGGTGCTATTCAACCCCTCTCCACCTGTCACAGCACAGTACAGTGTGAGAGTTCTAGGGCAGCAACAAGAAGCAACAGTGGTCTGGAAGTCATCGAATTCTATAGAGACATACTGAATCTAAAATGTTTTTCTAAGAGCAAGCAAAATATGCAATGAAATGTAACTCTCCAAATGCTGCAGGAAATTGTAACGAAAGAATGGTCTGAAATCATCAAAACATACTTGTTGCTATAAGACATTATCAGACATACAGTGATGAAGTTATTGCCCATGTTGGCATCTTGCACAAAGTAACTAGAGACATTATCCCTAAACAGACTTTGTTTTTCATTCGTTCATGATATCATGAGGTCAGCATTTATTGTTACCCTTAATTGCGCATGAGAAAGGCTTTATGCAGCTAAGATTAGGAATTCAGATGGTTGTGCAGACGATACAAATAATATCCGTGGAGGGTGGAAAACATTCACTATTATCTGGGAAAAGTACAGAGGTAATTACTAGAACTAAAAGCTGATAAGTCCCCAGATCTTGATGGATATCATCCAATGGCCTTAAAAGTGGCTTCTGGAATAGCAGATGCCTTGGTTTTAATTTGTACGTTCTTGAACTGTTGCAATCATCCATTGTAGGAACACCACAATATTAGGAAGGGAGTTCTGGGATTTCCACCATTTTGATGAAAAAAGAGATGTTGGCGATTATCCATGTAAGCTATCAAGGAATTGAGTCTAGTTTAAGGAAAGCAACAGAAGAGATCTAATGGCCAAGCGTGGGCAATGAGATTAAGGACTGCATCAGCCAGTACAGAGCTTATAAGAAAATTAAAAAGGCACTCATGACTCATGAAATCCCAAAAGCTAGAAAAAATAAACAGTTTTTGTGTGATGACTTTATAGACCACAGATGTGGGTAACTTGTAACTACAAGTGGCAGTGCATGAATTTTATTTTTTCCTATTTATGTAAAAGGGTATGTTTGGACATATGCTTTTGTGTACTGTGGCTTGCCAGTCATGTGAGGTCACCTACGGTAAAATAAAGGCTTTGGCCAAAACTCATTTTTACACACCACATGGAATATATAATATTCCATAAATGGTTGCAAGTCAACAACTCCAGGATGAAGAAACAACCAACTGTCTTTGCTTAACTCAAGAATACTGAGATTAGATGCATATGAAATACACAGAAACATATATAGAAAACAAATGCAGGATTAGGCAATTAGGCCCTTTGAGCCTGCTCCGCCATTCATTTTGATTGTGGCTGATCACCAAATTCAGTACCTTAATCCCATCACCCCCCCGCCCACCCAATATCCCTTGATCTCTTAAGCTCCAACAGCTACATTTAATTCCTTCTTGAAATCAGACAACGTTTTGGGCCTCATATATCTACTGTGGTAGTGAATTTCATAGATTCACCACTTTCTGAATGAAGAAATTTCTCCTCACCTCAGTCCTAAAAGGTTAATCCCATATCACCAAACTATGACCCCAGTTCTGAACTCCCTCAACATTTTCAAAGCCCTTTCTGAATCTACCCTGACTAATTCTGTTAGAATTTTATAAGGTTCTATGAGATCCCCTTTTATTCTTCTAAACTCCAATGAATATAAAATGAACTTTTTCTCTCCTGCCTTTCCAGAAACCTAAACCTTTGCTGCATCCCTCATAGCAAAAACATCTTCAGACAAGGACACAAACCTGCACACAATACTCCAAGTACAGCCTCACCACTGCTCTATGGAGTAAAACATCCCTGTCCTATATTCAAATCCTCTTGTTATGAAAGCCAACATGCCAATTGCCTTCTTTACTGCCTGCTGTACTTGCACACTTACTTTCAGCGACTGATGCACAAGGACATCAAGGTCTCGCTGAGTATCCATCCTCTCTCAATTTACACCCATTTAAATGATAATCTGTCTTCCTATTTTTGCTACCAAAGTGAACAACCATTATTCTGCATCTGCCATGCAGATGTCCTGTCACTCAACTTGCCCAAATCACACTGAAACATCTCTACAAGCTCCTCCCGTTCAACTTTGTATCGTCTGCAAATTTGGAAATACTACATTTAGTTCAACTCATCCATATTATTAATATATAGTGTGAACAGTAGGGGTCCTAGCACAGATCCCTCTGATACCCCACCCCTCATTTCCTGCCAATAAGAAAATGATCCATTTATTCAACTCTTTGCTTCCTGTCTGCTAACCAGTTTTCTATCCATCTCAAAACATATCTTCAATCCTATGCGCTTTAACTTTACATAGTAATCTGCTATTTGAGACCTTGTCAAAGCCTTTGAAATTCTAATATAAACCATATTCATAGTTTCCCTGGTTACTAGTTACATCTTCAAAGAATTCCAGTAGATTTATTAAGCATGATCATAAATCCATGCTAACTTTGGCTGATTATATCACAGTTTTCCAAATGCTGTGCCATGATGGATTCTAGCAATTTCTCTATTACCGATGTTAGGCTCACGCACTGGTCTGTAGTTCCCTGTTTTATCTCTGCCTCCCTTTTTGAATTGCGGAGTTACATTACTTACTCTCCAATCTATAGGAACTGTTCCACAGTCCAAAAATTTTGGAAAATGACCACCAATAGATCTATTATTTCTAGGACCATTACCTCAAGTGTCTGGGATACAGATTATCAAACCCTGGAGATTTAACTGCCTTCAATCTCATTAATTTCCTCAAAACCATTTCTCTACCGATTTCCTTCAGCTCCTCATTAGAACTTGTGTTTCTTAGAACTTCTGGTACATTATTCATGTCTTCCTTTGTGAAGGCAGAAGAAAAGTACGAATTTAGTTCCTGTCATTTCTGAGTTCGCAGTGAATTTCCCTGTTTCTGATTGTAAGGGGCCTACGCCCTTTTTTGTCAATCCTTTTCTCATTATATACCGAGAAAAATATTTACAGTCAGTTTTTATGTTCCCTGCTAGCTTACTTTCACATTCTATTTTCCCCTTCTTAATCAATCCCTTGATCTGCTTTTGCTGAATGTTAACCTGTTCCCAATCTTCAGGCCTATTGCTTTCTCTTGCCAATTTATATGCTTCTTCTTTAATGTTATTCTACCTCCAATTTCCCTTGTAAACCATGGTTTGATTTCCTTTCTACTCTTGCATCAAATAGAAATAAACAATTTTGGAGTTCATCTAATTGGTCCTTGAATGCCTGCCATTCCATGTCCTCTATCCTTCCTTTTAGCTCTGCTTTCCAGTTCATCAGTGCCAACTCATACCTCATACCATCATTGTTACATTTATTGAGAGTCAGTACCCTGGTCTTAGAATCAGCTACCTTACTATCCACCTTGATGAAGAATTTTATCATATTATGGTCACTCAACCCCAAGGGTTCTCTCACTAGATTGCCAATGAATCGTTTCTCATTGCATAATACCCAATCTAAGATGGCCCGTTTCCATGTTGGTTCCTCAATATCTTGGCCCAGAAATGTCTATCTATTCCCCTCACAATTGAATTTTCAATGGCTATTATATTTCGACATCTTTTGCTTCTTCCTTGTGCAACAGAGCCAACCATGGTGCTACAAATTTGGTTGCTGTTGTTATCCCCTGAGAGACCATTTCCCTCAACAATATCCAAATAGGTAATTTGTTTTGCAGGGGAATATCCACAGGGGATTCTGGCACTGCTTGCCCAGTCCTCTTTCTTTGCCTGGTGATCATCCATTTGCCTCCTGCTCTTGGAGTCTGAACCTAAGAAATTTTACCGTGTTTATTTTGTCACTGACACATTAACCAATTAAGTCTTTCAATGTAACTTATTATGAACTTCCTCTGAATTTTAAACTAACTGTAAACATAATTAAATTGTATAACATTAAAAACATGTCAATAATACAGATCTGAATCTGATTAAAATTAACAAGCAATAATAAAAATGTGCATGACAATACCAGGGAATGCTTGATTAATGATTTCATTAAATGCAGTTACAATGCCAAAATAATCATATTTTAATAAATGTAATGCACTTTAAAGTTATTACTTAAGAGGATATATCATTCAAAAATTTATTCTACAAATAACTAAAAAATCTCTTACCAACTGGCTGTCCGCTTATGTCAATAATATAGCCAGGGGTCCTACTCCCGCACAGAAACAGAAATTCATCTGAAACATGATTCAGCACAGATATTGTCAAAATACTATACTCATCATGCATTCTAGCTTGTTAATCATCTATCTGTAAATGTCTTATACTTGATACATACAAACATACCTGTGACAGGAAGAGGACATTGTTCACATGGCCTGTTCCAAGCTTTCCCAATCATATATGAACAACAGCACAACTTCTTTGTCATATTAAAGGCCAACTCGCCATCACATGTGCCATTTTCAGTGTCAAAATATTTGAAGCAGAAGCTCTTTCTATTGTCTGTAGATTAAAAGGGTAAAAAACTGTCACTAAGTTGAAAGATTATAACTGAACTCAGTTGATTGAAAAAATGTTTACAGCTTCTTAATATCCTCCCAATAGATCGATGAATGCTTACCCATACAGTTGTTTCCACCGTTAACCTGCATGTAATCTGGTGGACAGATGCAGGTATAATTTCCTACTGTGTTGAAACAAGTACCAGGACCGCAAATGCCGGGTGAAGTAACGCATTCATTAAGATCTAGAACAAAGTAGTTAAACAAGTTTTGGAGGATAACTATAAAATTTTTTTTAATTTCAAAAATAAAGCAAATTGAAATCAATAGAAACATTTTTCTCATTTCTAGTATTTTGTGATATTTAACATTAAGACAGCTAATTTCTATAAATTTGAGTGGAATGCAAATGCCTAAATTAATGCAAATAAATTGTTACACATTGGAATGGATTGTTCACAGCCTAACCTGTTCAAAGAATGAACTATGTTGAAGACAAGCTAAGACACAATTTATCATTTATATACATGGATCCTCACCAGCTATTAGTTCATATTGAAAATCTGGGCATGATAACAATGAATCTTTGTCATTAATACATATCCAAATTTCTGACACGTTACTGGTGGGACTCCCTGATGGTAGCAAGATGTCAGGCAATTATAAGATATTCTACTGAAACAAGATCAGCAAATTAAAATTTGCAATTATCAAATTGACGAACAACATTGTTGGAAATAAAGACTTCCTCAAAGCTGGGTACTCAAGGAGGGGGCATACAATGCAAGGTAGTAGTTTACCCATCTTGACTTCAATGGAAAGGTTAAATTTCGGCAGCATGCACTGTACAACTCATGTTGAAAGATTTTGCCCCAGTTTCAACATCAGTTTTCAAATTAGATAATGACATTAATTAGATATGACCCAAATACAGAATAAACTTGTACTGCTCTGACTTTAACTTCGTTGGGGTCAATTTAAATATTTCAATTCCAAAGGAAGGTTGATAGCTTAGTGTCAATTACAGGAAGCTCTGTGTGAGCAGCTTACACTCAGTGGATTTACAGTATTCAATTTTATTTCATTAAAGATTCTTACATGTTGCTGAAAGTGAGTTATGTTATTGTGTAAAGAAGGTTTTCCTAAAGGGGTAGGTCAAGCATTTAGCTGAATATAATCTGGATGAACGCCTAGCACACCAATATTCTTGGCTACAATAGTGTCCAAAATTAACAATATCATAATCAGTATGCTCCTGTTCTGCCTCTGATTCTGATGTGCATTTATCATGAGCATATCTTTGCAACAGTGTCATTGACCACGGTTGAAGAGTGTTGCCTTTGAAAGGGTTAAGAATCAGATACATGCTACAAAACTTTCTATAAAGCAGCAATGAAAGTAGAATAATGGATAAAGACAGTAATTTTGGTCATCACAAGGGAATTTCAAGCCATTGATTCAGATAACAGTTACAGAAAATCAAGGAATTTGAGTGCCTGCTTCATTATGTAGACATGCCTTATTAGCACTTGGATATTGTAATTAAGCAAGTGTATTGATACAACAACTGGAAATCATGTATGTTCGGTGTCATAAGCAGGAATACGATTGTAATAGGTTATAAATAATAATAAATTTAAATGTTAGTTCTTGATTAGTACATGTAAATCATTTGTAGCTGAACGTAAGGTATAATTGCAGTTGTATTCCTTTGTTCTGGAAGCTGACAAGCCACATGCTAGATGACTAATTTTCTTGCTATAGCTTGAAATTATTAATTAATTAAATTTAAATTCAAATTCAACCAGCTGGTAGGATTTGAATCTACTTTTCTGTTAGTGTGCCCCTCTGGATTATTCTCCCACTATGGCACTATTTCCTCATGATCACAGCATCAGTGCTTTGCATCAAAGAAATCCTACATTAACCTCTCAACCTTAAAAGAGAGCCAGTGGAATATATTAACTCAAACACTACTTATTTCAGATCTATTCCTACAACTTCTTAAGGTTCAGATTTTGTAATTATTGGCTATATTGGATTTAGTTCTGAGTAATGAGCCAGGGCAGGTGGTTGATGTTCCCCTACTACAACATGTGGCTAACAGTGACCACAATTCTGTCTACTTTAGGATTCAGATGGAAAAAGATGCTTGCTGCCCTAGAGGGCAGGGTGCTGAATTAGGGGAAGGCTAACTACGGTCGGATTAGGCAGGAACTTAGGGAAACTGATTGGGAATGGTTGTTTGAGGGTAAGTCCATGCTAGGCATGTGGGACTCTTTCAAGGGAATACTGAAAATGTTGCAAGATAAGTATGTGCCGGCCAAGAGGAAAGATGGGAAAGGTAGGATTAGAGAGCCGTGGATTACTAGGGATATTGAGGACTTGGTTAGGAAGAAAAGAGAAGCGTATGATAGGTCAAAGCAGCTGGGAACTGAGACAGCATTGAAGGAATATAAAGAGAGTAAGAGGGAGCTCAAACGGGGAGTTAGAAGGGCAAAAAGGGGGCATGAAATGATTTTGGCAGATAGGATTAAGGAAAACCCAAAGGCTTTTTATTCCTATGTTAGGAAATAAGAGGAGGGGAACTGTGCTTAGAGCCCGAGGGAGTGGCGGAGATCCTGAATGAATACTTTGCATTGGAATTCACGAAGGAGAGGGGCTTGTTGACAGCTCCTGTCTCTGAGGGAGCTGTGGACCAGTTGAGGGAAATATCATACCGAGGGAGGAAGTGTTAGAGCTTCTAGGTGGCATTAAAACTGATAAGTCTCCTGGGCCTGATGGTATTTATCCCAGACTGCTTAGGGAGGTGCGAGGTGAAATTGCTGGGCCTCTGACGCAAATCTTTGTCTCTTCCTTGGACACAGGTGAGGTCCCAGAGGACTAGAGAATAGCTAATGTTGTACTGTTGTTTAAAGAGGGTAGTAGGGATAACACTGGAAATTATAGGCCGGTGAGTTTGACGTCAGTGGTAGGGAAGCTGTTGGAGGGGATTCTTAGAGATAGGATGTATAGGCACTTAGAGCGTTGCGATCTGATTAGGGATACACAGCATGGATTTGTTAAGGGGAGGTCGTGCCTTACAAATCTGGTAGAATTTTTTGAGGAGGTGACGAAATCAGTGGATGAAGGGCGAGCCGTTGATGTTGTCTATTTGGATTTTAGTAAGGCGTTTGACAAAGTACCTCATGGGAGGTTAGTCGAGAAGGTCAAGGCAAATGGGATACAAGGACAAGTAGCTAGATGGATAAGTAACTGGCTTGGTAATAGGAGACAGACAGTAATAGTGGAAGGGTGTTTTTCCAGCTGGAGGTCGGCCACTAGTGGTGTGCCGCAGGGCTTGGTACTGGGACCTCTTCTATTTGTAATACATATAAATGACTTGGAAGAGGGAGTAAGTGGAGTGATCAGCAAGTTTGCAGACGATACAAAGATGGCTGGACTTGCGGATAGTGAGGAGCATTGTCAGGCGATGCAGCAGGACATAGGTAGGCTGGTAGCTTGGGCAGACAGATGGCAGATGGAATTCAATCCTGATAAATGTGAGGTGATGCATTTCGGGAGAAAGAATGTAGGGGTGAGGTATATGATAAAGGGTAGACCTATTAAGAGTATAGAAACGCAGAGGGACCTGGGGGTGCAGGTGAACAAGTCTCTGAAGGTGGCAGAGCAAGTGGAGAAGGTTGTGAAGAAAGCATATAGTATGCTAGCCTTTATAGGAAGGGGTATAGAGTACAAGAGCTGGCCTTTAATGTTGCAGTTGTATAAAACGCTGGTTAGACCTCATTTGGAATACTGCATCCAGTTCTGGTCACCTTACTACCGGAAGGACGTGGAGACTACAAAGAACAACAAAGAACAAAGAACAACACAGCACGGGAAACAGGCCCTTTGGCCCAACGAGCCCGCGCCGCCATCCTAACGTCTTAATGACATATAAGGACAATATAGGGACAATTTGTTACCCAATCAGCCTAAGAGCACATTTTTGGGATGTGGGAGGAAACCGGAGCACCCGGAGAAAACCCACGCAACCACGGGGAGAACGCGCAAACTCCCGCAGACACAGGCCCAAATCCATGTGTCTGCACAGCAACAGCGATAGTCTCTGAGCTGTCATGTTGCCCATCTGATGGTCCAGTTTAAGCATACACTAACGACATGAAGCACTAGGCCACTCCTGAAGTAACATCCAGGAGCAGCCCTCGCACGACCTGCCGAATGCATTGCACCTTGTTGGTCAACAAGGTGGACCGAACAGCCTGTGGAAACAATTAAAGTATTTAAACAGTCCTCCTATATCCCTCTATCTGCAGACCGCTCATGTGGCTGTCCAAGAGACCCTTAAACAACCCTAGCGTGCCTGCTCCCACCACCTTACTCGGTAGTGCATTCCACACCCCCACTACCCTTTGTGTGAAAAAATGCCCTCTAATATTAGTCTTATACATAGCCCCCCTCACCCTAAGGCCGTGA
Organism: Sphyrna mokarran; assembly: GCA_024679065.1. Classification (NCBI taxonomy): domain Eukaryota; kingdom Metazoa; phylum Chordata; class Chondrichthyes; order Carcharhiniformes; family Carcharhinidae; genus Sphyrna; species Sphyrna mokarran. The sequence continues at coordinate 15,268,321 of JAGIQG010000033.1, read as the reverse complement.
CCCCTCGTTCTATCCGAATCTAATGGTGGAAAAAGCTTACCACCATTTACTCTATCTATACCCCTCATAATCTTATATACCTCTAATAGATCCCCTCTCAGCCGACGTCTTTCAAGGGAAAACAACCCCAGTATGTTCAACCTTTCCTCGTAAGACAGCCCTTCCATACCAGGCAGCATCCTGGTAAATCTCCTCTGCACTCTCTCCAGGGACTCCACATCCTTCTGGTAGTACGGCGACCAGAACTGGACGCAGTACTCCAAGTGAGGCCTAACCAATGTTCTATACACTTGCAACATCAAACTCCTACTCTTGTATTCTATACCCCTTCCTATGAAGCCTAACATACCATACGCTTTCTTTATCACTTTTTCCACCTGTACTGTCACCTTCAGAGACTTGTGAACCTGCACCCCCAGGAGACTCTGGAGAGAGTGCAGAGGAGGTTTACCAGGATGCTGCCTGGTATGGAAGGTCTGAGTTATGAGGAGAGATTAGGCAAATTGGGACTGTTTTCCTTAGAAAGACATAGACTTAGAGGAGATCTGATAGAGGTTTACAAGATTTTGAAGGGGATTGATAGAATAAACAGGGTTAAGCTTTTTCCTAGGATGGACTCAAATAGCACGAGGGGTCACGGGCTTAGGGTGAGGGGGGTAAGGTATAATTTGGATGCTAGAGGGAGTTTTTTTTCACAGAGGGTGGTGGGGGTATGGAATGCGCTGCCAAGTAAAGTGGTGGAGGCAGGTACTCTGGAGTTATTTAAGAAATACTTAGATGGGCACATGAACAGAATGGAATGGAGGGGTATAGAAAACTGATTTAAAATAGGGATCATGAGCCTTGGGAGTCCCTGGGAAGTGTGTAAATAGATGATGATATTGATATATTTGTTTTTATCCTACATGTGCTTTGGTCCACCTTGTCTAACGATGGGCATACACGCGATGGGTCGTGAGAGGGCTGCTCTTGGATCTTTTTCGAGAGTATCCTAGTGCTTCATGTCGTTAGTGTATGCTTGACCTGGACCATCTGATGGGCAACACAACAGCTCAGTGACTATCGCTGTGCTGTGCAGATACACGGATTTGGGCCTGTATCTGTGGGAGTTTGCGCATTCTCCCCATGCTTGCGTAGGTTTTCTCCGGGAGCTCCGGTTTCCTCCCACATCCCAAAGATGTGCTCTTAGGCTAATTGGCAAAACAAATTCTCCCTAAATTGTCTCAAATTTGGTTTTTAATCCATAGATCTATAAACATGGACAGAGATTGCGGGTAGAGATGGGAACATCGGGGTGGCGGCGCGGGCTCGTTGGGCCGAGGGGCCTGTTTCCCGTGCTGTTTTGTTGTTTGTTCTTTATTATATTTTATTTGAGAAGCAGCATATAGAAAATGGGTTCATTTGATCTACAAATAACGCTAACATTTATTTATAAACAAAGATCAATGAACCTTTAGGAAAGATTTAAAGCTATAAATATGAATGTCATATTTCAATACATATACCTTCACATACTCTGGTGTCTTCATTCAAATAGAAACCACGTGGACATTCACACTGGAAGCTCCCGAAAGTGTTGACACATGTTCCTCCTTGACAGAGTCCAGGTAATTCTTTACATTCATCAATATCTGGAGGAAGCAAGTATCAGGTAATAGCTGTGCTGTTAACTAAACCAAGAAACTGTACACTGTGTGACATTCAAAATGTTACCTACAAAAATGCACAAGTAGTTACCCTCTAATATAACTGTGATTGGGTTGGGACGAAAGCCTTCACCTCCAGGACAAAGAGTTCTGTACTCAGCTGTTAAAAAAATGTTCAATGCGTTATAAGAACCCAAACATAGATAAAAGCTATCATTTTTAAAGTTAGCAACATGCATTAAATTGTGAATAAATAAAACAATCTATACAAGTGAACTAATAATCTAAATCTTATTCACCTATGTTATTAACTATTACTGTCAGGTTCAGGATATTTTCTGTCACTTGAAAAGATGTTAATTTTATAACAATGAAGTTATACAACCATTGATCACTTTGTTGCTGTTCATGTACTATTCTTTCATCTATTGTTCTTTATTTGCTTCTTCTCTCTTTTAACTCCTTTGCTGGTTAATATATTACACTGCATTTACTCTCGTTTGAGATTAATATTTTGTTTTATTTCTGTTTTCATGCTCCCACTATTTATTTTGGGAAAGCAACATTTGATTTAAAAAGGCTTTTGGAAAATGGAAAAGCTGGTGGAAATAGAATATTCAGCAATTGGAAACCTATATTTTCAGGCCTGACCTTTTTGTATCCAGATCATTCACAAGTAAAAACAAACTAAAAGAATTTTTATTGTGGGTCATTACAGTTATCTTTGGATGCATAAACACATCTGTAAATCTCCAACCTTGCAGTTTGATCTTTTAAAAATGTAAATATGTACTAATTATTGGGTTCATCAAGCTTGTCACTATTTGGAATTCTAATAAGAAAATTAGACCAACTGGATATTCCTAATTATACAGGTTCTTGCAACTGTAACGAGATTAGGCAATACTTTGAAAAATATTTATACATCAAAATAATGATACAGATTTTCAAATTTCAATAAAATTTATACAATATTAATATTAAATAAAGTTGCAACAATGGCATTTCTCAAAATAGTAGGTAGAAAATAATTTTAAAACATTTTCTGAACTCTTACATGAATTGATGGAGGGACACAGTTCACATGGAAAACCCCAGGCTCTGCCCAAAGAACAGCAACAAGATGCTCTTGAAACTCCTACCCCAATCTCATTGCTGCAAGAAAGGGTGTTATCTCCACGCAATGAATATTCCAGGAAACACTTGCCCAAGCGAGGATCTATGTAACAAAATGAAAACATTCATCTATTTTGCTGCTGAAAACAGTAAGCAGTTTGTAGAAGGAAACACATTTCGCATTTTGTTCAATAGGTATTTCTAAGGTAGCTGTGGTCTTTGAACATTATATTACAAATGCATTAATTAACTGAATTCCTTGTTAATTGGTTCTTTCAGAATTATTTGTATAAATTAATAGGTGGCACCAGTAATTATAGTGTTATCATAGGCAATATTGAAGAACTACTTAAAAATTGAAAGAATATTCAAAAATTAATCATAGTTCTGAATTACAACTACATACATAGACCTGGACAAAGCACTCTTAAAAGTTACTAACCAGTCCAACCATTATAATAAATGATTATAATATAGCTTTAACTTGTCTTTTTTGATTTTATCTATTCCTACATGATCTCTACCATGATAATGGCTTTTAGAGTTAATGATGCACCTCAGGATCTCAATCTATCACAAGCTACCACGACATGCTGTTCCCGTATAAGAGAGCAGAAAATTTTATATTTAACATATTTTGTTGTCTAGGTTCTCAATGCAATGTATTAGTCCTGGTTGAGAGATTAGGTTAATTGCCTGCTCCCAGGCTAATAATAATGTTGCTATGAAACCTATCAGGAGGATCTAAGTGTCCAACTCCTCCTCCCTATGGGGATGAATCCACCTTTGTTCAACATGTCCTGAAAACATGCAAGAAGATCAGTAACTATCTACATTCAACACTCTGAAGTACTAAAGCTCACTAATAATATTCCTTTAGTGCACAGCTTTCGCATTTTATTTTAGGTAACCTTCAGGTTATTACTGAACTATCATCACAATTCTAACATTTACACAATTTGTTAAACGTAAATTGTAACATACCAACACACCCCACACCAGTTGGATTCAACTCAAATTCAGATGGGCAGTTGCAAACGTAGCTTCCAGGTGTGTTAACACAAATTCCATTGATACAATTAACTGGATCTGCACACTCATTGACATCTGTAAAAGTTTCCAAAATATATTAGATGTTTTCTATTTGTGTCAATATCACTTTGAAACTTTAAATACTTGCTCTAAATATATGCGAAATAATATTATTCACGTTATTTCCCAAAGGAAAGCAACATTACCTGTGCAGTTGCCGCCACTCCTGTCTAACTCATAACCCAAATCACATTCGCATCTGAAGAGTCCGGGAAGATTTTGGCATCTTCCAAACACACAAATGTCAGCAAATGAACATTCATCAATATCTGGAAAACATTATAAAAAGCTCACTGAAAATTACCTTTGTGCTCATTACATTTATGCTATCATAAAAATAAAGTTTGAGGGGTACTGAAGGGGATACTCTGGAAAACATTTCAGTTAAATTATATTAATGGAGCAGGACAGAACTGGTTTTAACACCATAGCTATAAAACTTTATTTCAGTTATGAGTAATACATTAGAGAAAGGAGAATCATAATTATAGATAGGTAGGTGATCCTTACCTTGACATGCCCTGCCATCCACAGTTGGCGTGAAGCCCATATCACATTCACAACGGTAACCTCCAGGTGCGTTTAAGCAATGGCCATTCTCACAAAAGTTTACATTTTCAGCACATTCGTCAATGTCTGTTACATGGGGGACAAATTAAAACATACTGAAAACACTGAAATTGTATTGTATATAAAAATTTGATGAATACATTTTATTCCGAATAGGCATGGAGGTTAAAAAAACACAGGTTGTTCCTTTTCAGACATAAGCTAGGGCTATTTGGAGTTGGTGCTTATTGTTCAGCTTTGTCTATTTCAGGCACAGATTGCTGACAGCCTTCAGGACTGGGAACGTGGTCAATTTTCTCTTTATATCTTTGCAGTGAGGGCAATTTTAGTTTCTTAACGCTTCCCAGTTTGATCTGATTATTTAGCACAGGTCATGGATCAAGCTGCAATTAATTGTCTGTGTGACTCAGAAATTCACTGAGGGAATATGGAGTCAATGGTGATGTTTTTCAAAAATGATTGCAGAATCTCTACAGTGTAGAAGAAGGCCATTCAACCCAGCACATCTGCTCTGAGTACAAACCCACAATCCCCTCTTTTACCCTTGCCAGTCCCCCGATACCAAGGGGTAATTTTATCAGGTCCAATCAACCTAACTCACTTATCCTTGGTTTATAAGAGGAAACTGAAGCATCTGAGGAAACCCACGTAGACATGTAAAGAACATGAAAACTCTGCGGGCTGGAATTCAATCCAGGTCCCTGGCGTGAGGCCACAGAGCTGACCACTGGGCCAATGATTGCTCCCAAGATGTCATTATTCAACAAATATCAACCATGTTTTCAGATACCCCAAAGCTTTCAGAACAACTTTTCAGGATCAATAACTTCTTTGAATACTAGAACATTAAGGATGATAATAGCAGAGTTTATGAAAAAAATTCTACAAATAGTTCTACATAGACTGAGCATTTTTATGGCAGTACGAAGAAGAAATCAATAATTTAATGATCCAAAGCAGTAAATCGAGTCTGAATGAAAATAACATCATTGGTCAACATTGTTATTTTTCATGACAAAGGAAAATTACAAATATTGCAACATCACTTGTTTCTTCTCTACAATAACTCCATTGCAGTTGAAAAGCCTCATCAATCAAATTGTTAGTTCCAGACATAACCACTCGAACCTTGCTATTCTTATGAGATCAATCTTACACAATCTGTATCACATCAGAACTTCAACAGCACTGTAATTTTGCCATCCTGTCATCCTTGCCTTTGTAAATATCTTGGCCCATTATGCATTAAACTCATATTCCTTTTACTTATCTAGTCATATATCTATTTACTTCTCCAACCTTCTATTGCTCTCTGCATTTCTATGACTTTGGAGTTTCCTGCTTTTATTTCATCTGAGTTTTTAAGCCACATGAACCACATTCTGAAATATCTTCTAAATCCTCTATTTGCTAACTCTTTGTTTTTGTTTAAACATATTTTCAAATTTGCATCTTTAACCATATTTTTGATTACTTTTTTTTAAAATTTCTTCCCACCACTGTTTGATTTCAGAACTGTGATGTGCTTTTTGTCACTTCTCACTTAAAGGTGCAATTTAAATGAAAATTGTGATTATATTGATTACTCTATCGAACAACAGTAGTCCATTTGACTATTGTAACATCAAGTCTTAAGAAATAAAGAAAATGTCTTCTTGTATATCAAAGAATAAATACAAATGACTGAGCAAATAAGTATTGAAATCATGCATGATAATGAGTAAAAATGCAAAATGTATTTAATCTTTGGACTTACCAGTACAAAACAAGCCATCACCTTTATAACCCTCTTTACATGTACATCGGTATGACCCATCTGTGTTCGTGCATTCAGCAGTGGGACTGCATTTATGGGTTCCATTTGAACACTCATCCACATCTTTGAATGTAAAATAATACATGGTCGGTGCAAGGAATATTCACAACAATGAAATAGCTTAAGGATTCCTCAATCTATGTACAATATTCATTCATATTTTGGTTCTGATGATATTTCGTCATCAAATGCAAAATTAATTTTTGAAGCGATCTGATCTCATTTGCCATTGAGTTTGAGCATTGAAGTAAAGTCTGGAGTTTCATAATAGTTCAAAGGTAAGGACCTAGACCAATACTAATACTACATCCTTGCATGACATATGAGAAGATATTCACGCTCCATGCGGATAATATTAAGGTACAACTGATCCATGATTGTAATGGTGCAATAACATAATACAAAGAAGATACTATTTGAAGTAAGATGTATGACTGTTCTACGAAGGGAGGATTTCAATACCAAACATTTGATTTCTAGGTTAGAAACTAAGCTTAAAATCACCTCTGGTAAGAATATCTAAAATCTTAACCTCATATGATCTGAAGCACCATGTGTATAATTATTCATTTCTGGTAGAGTTGGAGTAATGGTCTTCATATTAATGTAGGCAGTAACTCTTTGAAACATTCAAATGTGTACTTTTAAAACAAGGCCAGCTATTAAGAAACTGAAACCAGCAAGCAGATCACCATGAGGTTTAGATCCAGGCCCCATCCCTCCCTAACCACCCACCATTTGTTCACAATTAAAACTTACTCGTGTTTCAATCAAACATTCTTACCAAAACATTTGATGCCATTTCCTGACCAGCCTTCTGCACAGGCACACTTGAAGCTTCCTGGAGTATTTGTACATATAGCATATTTGTCACAATTATGTGCACTGATCTCACATTCATTAATATCTGTAACAGAAAAAAGTAGTCAATTTAAAATAAAACAATAAGACAATGGGTTGTGTTAAAGTCTTCTTGTTTACTGGAATGTGAACTTACACATGGAGGGGAATTTTCCAGGAATGTAACAGACAGTGGTGGTGGTGAGGGGGACAAATTAGGCACAAGTCCCCTAATCTTGGGCAGTATTTTCCAGTTTTGGGGCGAGCACAGCCAGAAAATGGGTGGCAAGGTGGCACATTGGTTAGCGCTGCTGCTTCACAATAGCAGGGATCTGGGTTTGATTCCTGACTTGTATCACTGTCTGTGTGGAGTTTGCACGTTCTCCCTGCAGCTGCATGGGTTTCCTCCAGGTGCTCCAGTTTCCTCCCACAGTTTGAAAGACGCGCTAGTTAGGTGCATTGACCCGAAAAAGCACCGGAACATGGCAAGTAGGGGAATTTCACAGTAACTTCATTGGTATTATGTAAGCCTTACTTGTGACTAATAAATAAACTTTAAAATTCCACCATAATTCTAGATCAAATTTTACTAAAGAGTTGTTCACTAACGTTTAGTTTATTATAACTACCTTCACAATAAACAGAACTCAATTTAAAAATTACAAGATATCTGCACTCCTTTAATTCCGGCTCTTTGAGTATTCCTGATTTTAACAGCTTCACAATTGGTAGCTGTATCTTCAGCTGTCTAGACACTACTCTAAGTTCTGAGTTTCTCTTCTGAAAGCTCTTCATCTCTATATCATTTACCTATGCTAAGACTCTCTTTAAAACTGAGCTTCTTGACTTGGTTTTGGGTCACCTGATCGAGTACCTTCTTATAAGTCTCATTTATTATATTCTGCTTTCTAATGCCTCTGTGAAGCACCTTGGGGTGTTTTACTATATTAAAAGCATTTGCCTGGATCAATGCATTTCAAGCAACAGTGAAGGAGCTCGGCACTATTTGGAATGAAGTATTCCACTTAATTGTCAGTTTATCCATCACTTTTAACCTTCAATTCTTCCATTACTGGTGCACTCTGGATATAGCGTGTACCATCTACATTGTGCATGATAGCAACTCAGCAAGGCTTCTTGGACATCACCACTAAATTTTAACTTACACCACCTTGCTGGACATGGGCAGTAGAACATTATTACCCTCAAATTCTCCTCCTTATGACACATTACATTGACTTGGATATACATTGCTATTCCTTCACTGGCACTGGGACAAAATCCTGGGACTCCTCACTTATATTATTATGGAAGTGCCTTTGCTTTTGGAATAGGGAAACAGCCGTGTTATGGTAATGTCAATAGACTAATAACCCAGAGACCCAGGCTAATGTTGTGAGGTAATGGGTGATGGAATGTAAACTGAATGTGCAGATCCACAAGAGAAGGGTGAGATCCTAAATGAATATTTCTCACCAGTATTTAACGTTGAGAAAAGCATGAATGTTAGGGAAATAAATAGTGATGGCTTCAGGACTGAACATATTACAGAGGAGGTGGTGCTGGAAGTCCTAAAGCACATCAAGGTATGTATAATCCCCAGAACCTGACAAAATATATCCTAGGACACTGTGGGAGGTTACAGAAGAAATTGCTGGTCTCCTAGCCAAACTATTTGAATCATCAATGTTCTTGGGTGAGGTGCCTGAAGATTGGAGAGTGGCAAATGTTGTGCTTTGTTTAAGAAGGGCTGCAGGGAAAGCCTGGGAACTCCAGGCCAATGAGCCTCACATCTGTGGTCAGTAAATTGTTGTAAGGTATTTTCAGAGACAGCATCTACAGGCATTTAGAGATGCGAGGACTGATTGGGGATAGTCAGCATGGCTTTGAGAGTGGAAAATCATATCTCACAAATTTGATTGAGTTTTTTTAAAGGGGTAACCAAGAAGGTAGATAACAAAGAACAAAGAACAAAACAGCACAGGAAACAGGCCCTTCAGCCCAACGAGCCCGCGCTGCCACCCCGACGTTCCCACCTCTACCCATAATTCCTGTCTATGTTTGTAGAGATGAGGACAGTGAGGTTGATATTGTCTATGTGGACTTTAGCAAGGCACCACATGGTAGGTTGTTGCATAAAGTTTTTAAATTTATCCAAGATGAGCTATCTAAATGGATACAAAATTGGCTTCTTGACAGAAGCCAGAGGATGCTTGTGGAGGGTTGTTTTCAAATTGCAAGCCTGTGACCAGTGGTGTGCCTCAGGAATCAGTGCTGGGTCCAGTGTTATTTGTCATTTATACTAATGATTTGGATGAGAATATAGGAGGCATGGTTAGTAAGTTTGCAGATCATAGAAACCTGAGTGCAGACAGAGGCCATGTGGCCAATCGAGTAGCAATCCCACCCAAGCCCTACTCTCGTATCCCTAAATATTTACCCGTTAATCCCTCTAACCTACACATCTCAGGACACTAAGGAGCAATTTTTTTAGTATCCACTAATTAGATGGCCAATCAACCTAAGACGCACATTTTTGGACTGTAGGAGGAAACCGGAGCACCTGGAGGAAACCCACATAGACATGGGGAGAATATGCAAACTCCACACGAACGGTGACCCAGGCCAGGAATCGGGCCCAGGTCACTGGAGTTGTGAAGCAGCAGTGTTGGCCACTGTGCTACTGTGCAACCCTGTGCAAAGATTGGTGGCATAATGGACAGTGAAAGAAAGTTATCTCTAATTGATCAATTGGCCCATGGGCTGAGAATGGAAGATGAACTTTAATTTAGACAAATGTGAGATGATGCATTTTGGTAGACTGAACCAGGGCAGGACTTACTCAGTTAAAGATAAGGCATTGGGAAGAATTACAGAATAAAGAGATCTAGGAGTACATATTCATAGCTCCTTGAAAGTGGAGTCACAGATGGACTGAGTGGTGAAAAAGGCATTCGGCATGCTAGGTTGCATCAGTCAGAACACTGAATACAGGAGATGGGACGTCTTGTTGAAGTTGTATAAGACATTAGTAGGCCACACTTGGAATACTGTGTGAAATTCTGGTCACCCTATTATAGAAAGCAGATTGTTAAACTAGAAAGTGTAGTAGAAAAGATTTACTAGGATGCTACTGGGTTTTGATGGATTGAGTTATAAGGAGAGGCTGAATAGGGACTCTCTATTCAGGGACTTTTTTCTTTGGAGCACAGGAGACTGAGAGATCTATAAAATAACGAGGGGTACATAGTCAATATATTTTCCCAAAGACAGGGGAGTCTAAAACTAGAGGGCATAGGTTTAAGGTGAGAGAGGAGAGATACAAAAGTGTCCAGAGGGACAATTTTTTCCACACAGAAGGTGATGAGTGTCTGGATCAAACTGCCATAGGTAGTAGTAAAGGCAATATCAGGACCATGATGTGAGGAAACTAGCTCCTGGATTTATACTTCATCTGATCGTTATTTTATAGTCGCTTGGGTCTACAAATTTGTGGAACAACAGAAACACAGATAGTTGACTCAAGGAATCTGAATTAGAAGGCTACTAAATGAAAAGCTAAAGTTACAGTTCAAAATGGGTCAAGCATAGAAAGTTCCAGATGATGAAACATCTTTAATTCTAATATTTTCTTGCTGTCAATAGGTCCTGACAGGCACATTTCGAGTACTTAAACAATCCAGCAGCTCTGTCTGAAGCAAATCTGAAATTTTTTGGGGCTAAAGGGCTTGTTAATTGGTATATAAAGAATCCAAAATTCCAGCATCTATGGCAGCAAAGCAAAAAGTACTCTATCTTACTTGATTGAGACTATACCTTCAGAAGAAATAAATTTTACTTTGTATCAATTAGTGAAATGAAGGTCCATTTTGAAAAAGTTTTATATTTCACAACTCTAATTTTGCTCTGTTACTGCATCATTGTTTAAAATTCAAACATTGGAAAATGTTTGTTAAGCCATTTTAAGCAGAGACTTTAAGCATGATTTTCTTACCCCACTGGTCAAGTAGCTTAGCTGGATAGGAAATCTGAATGGGAAACCAATCCAATCCTCGCCTGATGTCTGGTAGGTCATTTTCCCAGGTCACTTTTGTGATGTGGTCAGTTTCACGGGCGGGAAGGATGCGAGGCTAATTTTAATATTCATAAGCCTATTTCAATCTGTTCACCCAGCTCCAAACGCTATTGTCTAGGCTCAGTTGCTTTTACGACCAAACCAGTAGAGGTTGTCAACAATGAGGATCGTACAGGGACCAAATGTGATGGCCTTGCCAGTGGGACCAGAGGTCATTGAGGCTCCCTGGGTGGTTAGGGACAGAGCTAGATGGGGAGGAGACAGCTGGAAGGAGGGAAGGGAAGGGAGGAAATTGCATGGGGATGGAAGTTGGTGGCAGAGCTGGCCATTGGGAAGTGATGGGGGGAGTGGGAGATGTTGGGGGGGGGGGTGCGTGAAGAGAAGGAGGAGGAAGCACGAAACTCCCTACAAGTAGAGCAGGAAAATTGTATGTAGTACCTCGTGAAAAAGACAGAATGAAACTCTCCAGTTTTCACACTATTGTGACACTTAGAAATCCTCCTTTTTCCCTCTTATATAGATCACAAACAGTAAACATTTCTAAGTGAACCAAAGGGTTTTATCATCTTGATATTTAATATTGGATAGGCAAGTCAATATTTACAATTCCATTACTGAAGCATAGTAATACTTCTGATTCATTTGCACCAGTGATTTTGCGTGTGCTTGAATACTAATAACAAGTTTGTACATTGCAAAATTCATTGCTCTGCATACATGCATTAACACATGTTTTAAATCTACAATCTTCCATTAATGTTACAACTCTCATGTGATTGAGTTGAGAGGTATTATGAGAAGGAACTAGGCACTAAATCATGTAGAAATTTAAGCATCTAGGTTTGACCAAATCCAAAAAAAAGGCAGAACTTGGTGAGCCTTTACCAAAAACAGGATTTAGTAAGATGGTGTTTCCCGATTCGTTCCAGATTTTCAGCCCATGTCAATGTTTTCTCTGACAGGGAACGCGGTCTGGAAATTGCCCCTATTAAATCTGTTTTTCTGTCCACAGATGCTGCCAAACTGCTGAGAAATAATTTACACTTGATTGGTACCCTATCCACCATCTTCAACATCCATTCCCTCCACTACCAACAGTAGAACCATCTACTAAATACTTTGTAACAACTCACCAAGACTCAGAAGGCACGATGGCACAGTAGTTAGCACTGCTACCTCACAGCGCCAGGGATCTGGGTTCAATTCCTTAAGTAGTGTCCCTGTAGCTAGCTAGGGATGGTAGAAAGATTACGGCCACAATTTCCATTATCACTTCTCTCAGAATCCATATGCCAGTACATATGTATCCCATCATACGGTGGAGTGGTCATAATGACACCAGGTTATCGTCCATCAGGTTTATTTGAAATCACAAGATTTTACAGCGCTGCTCCTATGTCAGGTGCCTGCGCGTCTCTATTCACTTCACCTGAGAAAGGAGCAACACTCTGAAAGCTTGTGCTCTGCTCTAAACTGCTGACAAAGGGTAATCCAGACTCAAAACATTGGCTCTATTCTGTCCCCACAGATGCTGTCAGACTCGTTGAGTTTTTACAGCATTTTCTGTTTCTGTTGAACTGTAACCAGATGTTGTGTGGTCTCTCATCTTGTTCTCCCCCAGTCCAATACCATCATTATGCCTTGATGACTTACCAATTTTAAATATAGCCAACCTATCTAACATGTACTCTTTCAATTGTTAGTCCATCCAGAAATATATAATTCATCATTTGAATTATTTTGTAAAATCATTCTTTTCTGTGCTGTTAAAAGTGGAAAATTGCTGAGGTAATAAATGGTGTAGCTAGTCACCTGATGCCTTGCATTGACTTCAAAGTAACAATCACCATGGGATGTCAGGTCCAACTAACTTCAAACAAAGGAAAGTCTTCAGAGATCATAATCTCCTATAATGGTATTAATGGCCAAAGCATTAGCAGTTCTAACACAAGAGATTCAACAAGAGACAGATTTGAAACCAGTGTCTCCTAGAACAAAGGAACCGTAACTCTAATTAAACACCTCAAGATTTCAATGTATGGGAATATATCGCTTGGGTCCAACATCAAGGAGGTACATCAGATGATGTCTCCCAAGCAGCATTGTGATATCCTGTATGGTAACCAATTTCCAGTAATTACTGTTTGACCTCTCAATGTGAACAGAACTTTAAGCAACGGCCTATGCTGCCTACCATCAAGCTGCTGGCAAAAGAAAGAACTGAGCTCTCATTAAACCTGCCAACTACTGGAACTTTGGAATCTGTGACTCACAATTGACTCATTTGTGTCTTCTCCTATTGTGCAAGCCTTGCTCTGGGAAAAGGTGGCATTCTACAATCAACCAACCTCCCCTCAGTAGAAACATTGCTTAGATTGATACTTAAAACTGTGAAACTGATACTGTGATGAAGGGTAATTCTAACTTCAAATGTGCAAATGCTGTCAGACCTGCTGAGCTTTTCCAGCATTTTCTGTTTTTGTTTCTGACTCCAGCATCCACAGTACCTTGCCTTTATCTACTTATATTTTTATTGTGGTTATGCCCTTCTTTCTTTTTCCTTATCCTTCATTTTGAGCAAGAGTAAGAAGAGATGGACTTTGCAAAACGGCTCTCGCATGTGTGCCTGTAAAAATAAACCAACTCTTTTATTTTCATGTTACCTTGAGTTTGGGGTATGAGTCATTAATAGAGATTGAAACATTTCCAAACTTAAGGAATTTGTGGAAAATACGCTCCAAAATATAAAGAGGAAAATCAGAAAAAAACCTTTCTGTTTATGACCAGATAGAGAGGCGCAAAGTCATGTTGGTTTGAATTGCACCCCACCACCACCCACCATACCTCCCATCCCTATTTCATGACACTTGACAATAATGAATGCAAAGGACTTGTACAGAACCCAGTCATGTTCTCTGCCTCATGCATATTGGTCTCCTTTCCTTTTCACTATTTATTTGCATTTAGAAGACTTCTTACATTAGATGCTTGTCTCTTCTCATGCTCCTCTTTGTCTCCCTATTTTATATATGTCTACTAAATCCAGAAACTTGCACCATCTTCTTACTGGAGAGTAAAGGTACAAAACAGAGAGCTTTTTCAATACCCTCCAATTGTCACTTGGTCACTCACTCAATTCTGTGATTTTAATCATCTGAAAGGAACATTGTTTCCTAGGCACACCATAAACACAATTTTTGGCTCATATTACTCAGTCTACTAACCATCCTATGACATCATCTGCGAATGCCCCTCTGTTGGTTTGATAATGCTTTCAATATGTAGTTGGAATTGATCCATATAACAAATAACTTCAACATTGTACGAAGTCTCAGTCAGTTAATCATTCCAGAACTTCACTATAATTATATTAGCATGAATTATATTATTGACCACTCTGTGGTATGTGTTCAAGTAATCAGTGCAGAACTAGTGGAGAGTATTCCACTCTTCTTCTGAAATAAGAACATAAGAAATAGGAGCAGGAGTAGATATTCTAGCCCTCAAGCCTGCTTCGCCATTCAATAAAATCATGGCTGATCTGATAGTGGTTCAGTTCTACTTATCCACCTGCCCCCACCAACCCTGAATTCCCTCAATGGTCAGAAATCTATCTACCTGTGACTTAACCACATTTAACGAGGTAGCCTCCACTGCTTCAATGAGCAGAGAATTCCAAAGATTCACTACCCTCCGCAAGAAGTTCTCTCTCAACTTTGTTCTAAATTAACTCCCCCGTATTTTGAGGCTGTGCTTCCTTTCGAAAGAAAATAATCTCTCTGCTTCTACCCTGTCTAGTCTCTTCATTATCTTATATGTCTCTATAAGATCTCCCCTCATCCTTCTAAACTCCACAAGTACAGCCCCAATCTACTCAATCTCTCCTCATAGTCTAACACCCTCATCTCCAGAATCAACCTTTTCTGTATTCCCTTCAAGGGCAATATATCCTTTTGCAAATAAGGGGACCAAAATTGCACACAGTACTCTAAGTGCGGCCTCACCAGTACCCTGTACAATTGCAGCAAGAACCTCCCTGCTTTTATACTCCATCCCACTTGCGATAAAGGCCAACATTCCATTGCCTTCTAGATCACCTGCTGCACCTGTAAACTGATGAGCAAAGGACCCCCAGATCCTTCTGCACAATAGCATGTTGCAATTTTTCACCAGTTAAATAATAATCCATTTTATTATTATTCCTTCCAAAGTGGATAACCTCACATTTGCCAATGTTATTCTCCATTTGCCACATCCTCATCCACTCACTTAGCCTATCCAAATCTCTCTGCAGACTTTCCGTGTCCTTCATGTAATTTGCTTTCCCACTCATCTTTGTGTCATCCGCGAACTTTGTTACCCTACATTCAGTCCCCTCCTCCAGATTGTCTATGTATACGGTAAACAGTTGAGGTCCCAGCACTGATTCCTGCGGCATGCCACTAGGTGCCAACTGCTAATCGGAAAAGCACCCATTTATTTCAACTCTCTGCTTCCTGTTAGACAGCCAATCTTCCAACCATGCTAACACTTTACCCCTAACTCCTTGTACCTTAAACTTATGCAACAACCTTTCGTGAGGCACCTTATCGAACATCTTCTGGAAATCTAAAAACATCACATCCACTGGTTCCCCTCTGTCAACCGCACTTGTTATATCTTCATAAAAATCCAGTAAATTCATCAAACATGAATTTCCTTTCATCAGTCCATGCTGTCTCTGCTTGACTGAACCATTCTTTTCCAGGTGTCCTACTATTTCTTCTTTAATGATGGATTCCAGCATTTTCCCAACTACGGATGTTAAGCTAACTGACCTGTAGTTACCCACCTTTTGCCTACCTTCTTTTTTAAACAGCGGTGTTACATTAGCTGTTATCTCACCAGAGTCCAACGAATTTTGATAAATTGAAATGCATCTGCTATTACTTCTGCTGTTTCTTTTAGTACTCTGGGATGCATTCCATCTGGACCTGGGGACTTGTCTACCTTTAGTTCCCATTAGCTTATCAAGCACTACCTCTTTAGTAATAGAAATCGTTTTAAAGTCCTAACTTCCTACAGTCCCACGACCGTCAATTATCAGTAAGCTATTTGTGTCCTCCACTGTGAAGACCGACTCAAAAAACTTACTTAAGACCTCGGCTACTTCCTCATTTTCCATTATTAAATCCCCCTTCTCATCTTCTAAGAGTCCAACATTTACTTTAGTTCTTTTCCTTCTTATATATTTGTAAAAACAATTACTATCAGTTTTCATATTTGGTGCTAGTTTACTTTCATCATCTAGCTTTCCTTTCTTTATTGCTTTCTTAGTAGTTCTTTGTTTTTTTTTTAAAAAGCTTTCCCAATCTTCTAGTTCCCCACTAATTTTAGCCACTATGTACGCATAGGTTTTTAATTTGATACTCTTCTTTATTTCCTTAGTTATCTGAGGCTGGTCATCTCTTTTTCTTACATTCCTTCTTTTTCACTGGAATATATTTTTGCTGAGTACCAAGAAAAATCTCCTTAAAAATCCTCCATGGTTCCTCAGCTGTTCTACCAACTAGTCTGTGCTCCCAGTGTATATTAACCAATTCTGCCCTCATTCTATCATACTCCCCTTTGTTCAAGCAGAGGACATTAGTTTGGGACCCTACTTTCTCACCTCCCATCTCTATTAGAAATTCAACCATATTGTGATCACTCATTCCAAGAGAATCCCTCACAGGATTTTACCTGTCTCATTATACAGGACCAGATCCAAGATAGCTCACTCCCTTGTAGGTTAGAACATAGAACATAAACACTACAGCACAAGCTTCGGCCCACAAGTTGTGCCGAACACATCAAAACCTACCCAGCCATAGACCTATCTATAACCCCCAATCCCATTGGATCCCATATACTCATCCAGAAGTCTTTTAAAAGACCCCAGCGAGTTCGCCTCGACCACCACCGACGGCAGCCGATTCCATTCACTCACCACCCTCTGAGTGAAAAACTTTCCCCTAGCATCCCCTCTGTACTTGCTTCCCTGCACCTTAAATCTGTGCCCTCTCGTCGTGACCATTTCAGCCCTGGGAAATAGTCTCAGAGTCCACCCTATCTAATCCTCTCAACATCTTGTAAACCTCTATCAGGTCGCCTCGCAACCTTCGTCTCTCCAGGGAGAACAGTCCCAGCTCCCTCAACCTGTCTTCATAAGGCATGCCTCCCAATCCAGGCAACATCCTTGTAAATCTCCTCTGCACCCTTTCAATAGCTTCCACGTCCTTCCTATAGTGAGGCGACCAGAACTGCGCACAGTACTCCAAGTGTGGTCTGACATAGGGTCCTATAAAGCTGCAGCATTACCTCCTGACTCCTGAACTCAATCCCTCGATGAATGAAGGCCAGTACACCGTAAGCTTTCTTAACCACATCCTCCACCTGGGAGGCCGATTTGAGAGTCTTATGGACCCGGACCCCAAGATCCCTCTGCTCTTCCACACAGCTAAGACTCCTACCTTTGATAGTGTACTCATTCATCCCGTTGGATCTGCCAAAATGGACCACAACACATTTATCCGCGTTGAAGTCCATCTGCCACTTCTCCGCCCAGTCTTGCATCCTGTCGATGTCATGCTGCAACTTCTGACATCCCTCCAGACCATCCACAACACCACCGACCTTCGTGTCATCGGTGAACTTACTCACCCATCCCTCCACTTCCTCATCCAGGTCATTTATGAAAATGACAAACAGCAAGGGTCCTAGAACAGATCCCTGGGGCACTCCACTGGTGACTGACCTCCATGCAGAAAAGGAGCCATCCATAACCACCCTCTGCCTTCTGCAGGCAAGCAGTTCTGGATCCACAAGGCCAAAGCCCCTTGGATCCCATGCCCTCTCACCTTCTCAAGAAGTCTTGCATGGGGGACCTTGTCAAATGCCTTGCTGAAGTCTATGTACACTACGTCCACTGCTCTTCCTTCGTCAATGTGTTCAGTCACATTTTCGAAGAACTCAACTAAGCTCGTAAGGCACGACCTGCCTTTTACAAAACCATGCTGACTATTTCTAATCAACCTAAACTTCTCCAAATGCTCGTAAATCTCGTCCCTCAGAAGCCTCTCCATCAGCTTACCAACCACTGAGGTCAGACTCACTGGTCGGTAATTTCCAGGACTATCCCTGCTCCCTTTCTTGAAAATAGGGACCACATCCGCATTCCTCCAATCCTCCGGAACCTCTCCCGTCTCCATCGACGACGCAAAGATCATTGCCAGGGGCTCTGCAATGACATCCCTCACCTCCCACAATAACCTGGAGTACATCCCATCTGGTCCTGGAGACTTGTCTATCTCGATAGCACATCCGCTTCCTTAATACCTACATACTCAATCTTTTCAGTCTGCCGCAAACTTGTAGTGCATCCTCCTAGATCACTTTCCACCGTGAATACCGAAGTTTTTTTTTATTCTTTTTTTCTTATCTGCACCTGTTCTGTAACATACTGTTCGAGGAAATTATCCTGACAGCATTCTAAGAACTCGTCAAGTCCACAGCGTTCAACTTGAGTCAACCAGTAAATATGTAGGTTAAAAACCCCATGAGTATTGCTGTTCCGTTTTTGCAAGCATCTGTTATTTGCTTGTTTATAACCTGCCCCACAAAGTTATTGTTTGGGGGCCTATAGACCACCCTCACCAACAACTTTCTCCCTTACTATTCCTTATCTCCACCCACATCGATTCTACATTTTGCTCCTTAGAACCTATATTGTCTCTCACTACCGCCCTCATTTTATCCTTAACTAACAGAGCAACCCTGCCTCCTTTTCCTTCCTGTCTATTCTTCCAAAATTCTGATACCCCTGTATATTCAGTTCCCAGTCCCAGTCACCCTGCAACTATGTTTTTGTGATGGCCACTAGATTATACCCACATGAGGGGGCCCTGGCTCAGGCAGCATGCATCTTCCCTCAGATACTGTCCCCACCCAGCAATATGCTCTCATATAAGTCTGCAATGGGTACTCTGTTTTGGATTAAAATTCCGTAGTCAAGGTTCAATTGTCCAGAATGAATGCTTAAATTCATGTAGCCATTTGTTCTGGCAGTCAGGGTGCACTTTGGGTGATATAGTCTGTGTTTGCCTTTGCTATACCATTGCTCTCCCTCACAGGCACTGTCACCACTAAAGGACTCCATAGGCTATTTTCAGAGCATGCTCTCCCCCCAAGGGGTGATTGAAATATCTTCACCCAAGTGTAGTGAAGAAAAGACCTTCTGTGGGATTAATTTCCTCTTGCACAATTGCCTCTGATTTATTACAATAGTGTTATGACCACATCAGAGGTATTTGCTGAGTATGTCAAATTCCAGAGAAAAAGATGACTTACTGTTCTAAACTCACTTTTTGTATTCCGAAATGAGAATAAACCTACTGATCCAATAGCACAGAATTCCAATAAGGCTTTTGGAATTTTCAAGTAGATTTAAGAGATTTATTAACAAGAAAATTTAAAAGCACAAGTTACACTATGAGGACAGTCTTATGAAATATCCCCCAAAAAGTATCACTTGTTCAGAATACCAAGTAAATACCTTTTACTTTTATAGATTTAACTATAAAAATCCTAGAATATTGCCCAACACAGAATTACTACCAGTTTAATAAGGATACATCTTCTCACAACTTCTCACTCAATTCCACTCTGTTGTGGAAATCCAAGAATACCAAGGAACATAATTGCTTTCTGTACAAAGACATTTCTGGCTTGACTGGATGGTTGGTTCAAACGTTGCACCTTCTCCCAAAACAGAACCGTTCCCAACTCAAGATCAACATTTTTCAAGTATCCTTTCTCCCAACAATAGGTTGGGGGAAACCTCATTAACGAAAAAAAAAAAACAGGCATGTCAGAAGCACCATTTCCAAACATGATGTCTTCAGAACAGATGTGACAGAAGTGAAGAAACTGGGAGAATGGGATGGAGTCCTTACAGGGATCAGGGTATGTCCATTATACCCTGGTCCATTCTTCCATCATACCAAACTGCACATTCCCTTCTCATAGAATCTTCCCTTAAAATTGCATAAGTTGTATCACTTGGTCCTGGATCACCTCATCATTCAAAAGCCCAAACATTCCTTTCAAGTTAGCAGCATTTCATTTTTATTTGCTTCAATTTGGCCCTGTATTTGCTGTTTGAAATGTGATTTCCTCTACATTGGGAAGACTAAATGCAGACTGGGAGACAATTATTTTCTTTCATTTTTTTCAGCATTCCATTATGTTTCATTGGTCTAGAAAGGGTACAGTGGCATGCAAATGCTATATTTGGCAAAGGGGAAATGAGAGTGGTTAAATGGAATAGATAGAAGGGGAGAATTTGACATAGATTGTGTGATGATACTGAGCCTTTAAGAAATATATTTAATCATGCTTCTTTGCGAGTTTTTCAAGCAGTTCCTTTGCAACTTTTATTGGCACTGTTTTGTCTGTGTCTGATGTCCTCTAATTGCTACTGAAGAAATACAACGGGCATTTTCTTTATTTTAAATCTAATGTAGTGTCCTGGGATTTTATGAGCCTTTCGAAATTGCTTGGTTGGGCATGATCAGCAGGTCAGCTGTTGCCCGAGGACAGGTTTCTTCCACAGAAAAATTCAAGGTGTTAGTTTCATTTTGCTCAGATGCTGTTAGGATAATGCCAATGAACAGAAATCAATGGCTCATATTTTCCCCTCTCTGCAGTTAAAAATCCTACTGTCAGTTAGTTGCAGTTAGAAACTGGCGGAAGCAGGCTATATATCTCTCTCTACTCCCAGAGCATGCTGTAAATTTCAGGATTGGGAGGTCATGGAGTTTTAATCCAACATCCAAAGGACCAACTCACAGCAAGTGTTAAAAACCTGCAAAATCCATCATCATGTGAGCTTACTTGTTTTTTGTGCCAAGTGTGAAAAGGATGCATGTTTCTAGGTGTTGTTTAACTTGGAACATCATAGTTAGCTGTTAAGGTTTATACTATATCACAGTTGTTTTTTTTTGATTGGTAAAATTTATGTTGATTTTTCTGATTATATGTTAACTGTTTTCTTAAATAAACTTTATTTGATAACAGCTTCCTAGTGGGTCACTTGAATCATGCGTACCCATACTAAATTCAAAGGTCAAAAAATTAGTGTCCAGACTATCTTTATATAACACTTTGGAGTTTCTGACCTGGGTTATAACAGAGGTATGAGGGGCCTTAGGTAGTGGGTGGAAAGGTGTAAATTGGCATAGGGAACATGTGGGGCCATGTGTGATGGGGAGAGTAGAGTATTGCATAGGGAGTATGAAGACCATGGGCGAATATGAATGGAGCATGGGGAATGCTTGGAAGTGGAGATTTTTAATAGGGACATAGTCCTAGTGCATTGAGGCAGGCCTTTTAAACATCTCGTCTTTATTAATGGAAGCCACTGTGGTTGCCTCAGCACTTCTTTCCAGGTGGGCTGATCTCGCTCCAACCTACCCCAGCCTCCAGCAACGAAGATCCCATCTTTATGGGCAGCTTCCCCTCAGGTAGGTGAGCCAAGCCAAGAATGAAAATCCAGGCCACAATGTTAGTGTTTCAATGTAATTTCTCATTGCATTGCTGGTAGGTTAATTTTTAAACCAGTATATCCTGACCAAAATTTGGTGCATGAAATTTTGATCAAATGAGAAAAGCTGTTTGACTAAATATTATCAATATGTAACAAATACTAAGAAAAGGTAACTTACCCATACAAAACAAAATTGTCATTGTAGAAAGATGTTATTGCTAATCAAGTTAAATTAGTTGCCAAATGCTGAGCCAACCTTTGCTTAAATTTCTATGGGTTAACACAGGGAAAATGATAAATTACCATTTACATGGTTCCACTAAAATTGCTATAATATACCTGCTACTTTGATGATGGGATGATAGGTTATTGGTAGGACATGGGATGCAGATTTGAGGTTATCAGATCAGTTACAATCTTATTAAATGCTGGAGCAGGCTCGAGGCCCTGATTCTTGTTTGTACATATGTTTGTATGCATGTATCTTAATGAATGTTTCAAGTATCAGGGAACACAGATACCAGAAGCTAAGCTGCACAAAGAACACCAACTGTACTTTAAAAAGGCTAGCCAATGTCTGTTTTTAATTAGAAAAATGGAATGGGTTTGGAGTGACTCAAGATGTTTTAGAAAGAGTAAACAAAAATCTGGTGGAGAATATCCTAATATTCAATGCCACAGTCTGGTATGGTAAACTGAGTGTGAAATATAAAAGTAAGCTTGCCAGAATTGTCAGCACTGCAGGTAAAAGCATTGGTAAACAGCAAACACACCTCGATAATCTATTGGGCAATGCATGTAACAGGAAAGTTCAGACCATCAGTGATCCCTCTCTTTCTTTATATTCTCAATTTGAAAGGCTCCCTTCAGATACTTTTGAATGCTTATTGCCAGGAAAAATCTGTTCAAGGAGGTCCTTTGTTCTCATTGCCATAAGCTTACTAAATAACATGATGTAAACGCAACCCGCTGTTTTTATTTGTTTTTACTTATTTGACTGCAGTAAGTGCTGTAATGGCAGAGAGCTATGTGTTATATTTGTATGGCGTGAATGTATGTTATATGTGCACAAATGTATGAATGTAGGTATACATGGAATATTCATTGCTTTTAAACTAATAACTGTAT